>JAWRVF010000054.1:200000-800000 GCA_036785485.1 Physcomitrellopsis africana | reverse complement strand
ATTGGCATCTATGAAAAGATTCTTACAGTGAACAAAATCAGGCCTTTTAATAAAAAGAAACTGTAAGTCCAATATATTTTTTTTTATGGAGTAAATCATGCATGTATCAATCATATGTAATAAGAATGACAAAACCAACATCAGCAACCCACCAAAAATTGGTATTGTAAATTATATTAAATTAAATTAAAACTTATAAAATGATAAATAAAAACATAATTTCATTAAATTAAAACTTACAAAAAAATATTAATAATAAAAAATTAGAATCCTAAGAAAATTCAGTCATATCACACTTAATTGTTCTGATGGAACATATTCATGGAACATTTATTGGCATATCATCATTCTATATTATACATCAAATTTTTTTCAACTACTTGTTACCACAACTGCATACCATATATCTATATTTTAAATAATACAAAAAAATTGAAAAGTCTAAATTTGATATAAAAAAATATAACTATGATACAAGTATTGTAAGACTTCCATTGCAAAAATGAATATATTTCAAATAATTATACAAAATTGAGAGACACACAAGGGAAAGTAAGTAAGCCTTATATTCAAGACTTTGAAGGTAAGAAAAATCTTAAAGCTCTAATTTTCAAAATGGCATAGAAGAAAAAAGGAAACCACAAAAAATTAGGATACAAGTTGTAGCAAGTATTTAGTATATACATAGCACAAAACGAATTTGGTGATTCAAATCTTATTTTCAAGAAAGAATATTAATTTTTCTATAATATAATAGAGTATTAAAATTAAATCATTGTCATATGAATTATAATTTGTTGATTCCTGTATTTTCTAAATAATTTTTTAAAAATTTTGATTAAATGTTTTGAAGACCCTACATTCAATTTTATGAGTAATCAATCTTAATTAAAATAGTGAATATTATTTTATAGTAAAACCTTATTTGGTATTATATTTTTTTATAAAAGTATTACAAAATCCAAGTAAAACTACAATAAATGCACTATCACATAATAATACACAGGTTTGATAATTCGTCCAACATTAAAGTTTGATTGATTCAGTAACTTTTTGTTGTGCAAAGATAGACAAATGATATATTTTAATCACATTGTTCACAAACTTTAGTTGAATTGAGATGATTTTCTATTATAATTTCCAGAATAAATAATAATAATAATAATAATACAGCTTATTGTGTATATTGTGATGCATTAAGATCAGTGCAATTATAGAGTAGATTATGTAATGCAAAGTGATGTGGTGCACTGAATTACAATTTGGTGTACAAAATTGTACATGCACAGTGCATGAATGTTTTCTTTTCGTTTTCTTTTCTTTTTCTCACAAGTATTTGTATTTGTAAAAATGAGAATAAATAATAAAAGTTCAAACCAAGTTATTTAAATGGCTGATCAACCATACCATGAAAACCAACAAAAAAAGTCAGAGTACGTAGATACTTTTTTAAAATGGTGATGATAGCTTTTGGAATGATATGAAATGGACCCACGTATTGTTGATCTATCAGTACTTACAAAGTGTATAAGAGTAGAAATAATGGGATATTCAGAAGAAATTGATACCAGCAGAGGAAGCAAGGATTCAATAACAATTTTATAGAAATAAAAGAATGAATAAAACAGACTAGAAGAAGAAGATACCAAGTAAAAACTTTATTTATACTCTTAAAATTTTGATGTTTTCTTCCAACAATATAAATATGTAGGAATATCATGAAATTTTACTTTAATTGAATCTTTGATTAAGCATATGTTTGCATGCCATAATTAAATAAATAAGATAAACCTCACAGATGTGTTGTATAAGGTTTTATCAATTTGCTAAGTACTAGCGTGTGATATGGATGGATGAGCCTAATACTTGAGTTTGCTTTTTTAACTCAAATGCATAAGTTTTTTATATTTAGTTTCATGTCTGTACAGAAATGATAGTATTTTATTTAATTTCTCAAATGCTCAGGGATTCAAATACCATCAATTCCATTGCAATGAGTTACAATTTTTTTTTAATGTAGAGATAAGCAGAACCCACATGTCAGTAATTTTGATTGTGATTCAAAGAATAACATACAATCATTCAAATCAAATTAAAAATATAAATATGAAAAAGAATAAAAGAATAAAAGTATAGATAAAAAAATATGTATATAAAAGTTACAAAGATTTATATATAAAAATAAAAAAGAATAAAAGGTGGCACCCCCAAGAGAAGGGCAACCACAAAAGTAGAATAAAATAAGATGTTCCTAAAATATAACTTCTAGCATGGATGAATTTCCATTCCAATGATGACAACAAAATGTTAAGAATCAAATTTTGGAATCTAAACTACATCCAAAGAATTTCCAGGTTCCGTGATTCCGCTTAAATGCACATATCCATTCATAAAAACATGCAAAGATATGGTAAAAGAATTCTATAAAAATAAAGGACAACACAATTGTTTCATTTTGTACTGACCAAATAAAGGTGAAGCACAAGATCTTTAGAGTCATGACCTCAATTTATAAATATAATTTTATAACCATGCCATATATTCATGTACACCAACCCTGCTGACATGTAGTGACCTACTTCCATACCTCCAACTTCCTCAATATTATCAAAAACAATATAAAAGTATAAGTTGAGCATTTGATGCTTATGCACAAATAGTGGATTAAACTTAATGAAAACAATTTAGTTCCAAGGATGTTGATTGGTGTGTTGTTTCAAACAATTAACACTCAACTTTTAAAGATGAAGATTCCTTATTATTTTTTGAAATTCTCCAAATAGAGAGGAAATAAAATTACGCCTTCAATTATTGAAGAAAATTTTAAAATTTTAATGGTAAAAAATTTACTTCTACTTTCAAAACCTTGGTATAATATAATACTAGAGTTTTTAGAAAAACAATGTAAATAGAGTAGTATGAAACTTAATGTTCTACTTTGAAGAGTTTTAGTGAAATTAACAATGACAATTGTTAATTCTAAAACTATTTTTTATAAGTTGAATATTGATTAAATCATGGATTGGTTATTTGTGAAAGACTTAAATCATTATAAGTGGCTTCAAGAATCAATAACCAAAATACATACAAAATTATATATATAATTAATTTGATTAATTAAAAAAATATCAATAAGAACATAAAAATTCAATAAATGCATAAGTTTTTTAAAATTTTTTAATTCTATTTATTTTAATATCTATTTGTATATATCTCATACAATTAACGTAATGGTATATAGAATAGAGGGATAAACAAGTCCTCTTATTAACTAGAAAGTTACATGCAATTTAAGTGATATTTTTGTGGAGTTGAATTTTACATTACAAGAATTTTATCTAAACTTTGTATGAATAGGAAGGATATTTTTATGAAGATTTTTTTGGATGCAAAAATAAAATAATTTACTCCAAGATGTTTAGAATGTTGTCAATATCTCTAATACAAAGTAGACTTTTAAAATATATATCTATGTAAATGTAGATAAAACAATGACAAGATTATCACACTTCTACTCTTGACTTTGTTCTTTTATACTATTTGTTCTTTAGGTGCTACAAATATTTATAGTAATAATATACTTTAGTATTTGGCATATTTATTAAATATTTAATAATGACCATAGAAACTTGGTAATATATAAGAAAATTATGGAGTGCATCAAGATAGTTTTTTAAAAGCATAAGTATTTATAAGTACTAACATTTGTTTTCATCGAATGCTTTGTTGTTTTATTGCAAGTTTATATCTTTAAACTTTTAACTATCACTAAGTCATTGTATTTTGTTGGACATTAAGATATCTTTTTATAATTATGCTTAATTGTTTTTCAATTAATATTACTATATGTATAAATTTCCAAGCTTCAAACATTTTGTAAATTGATTCTTTATATAAAATAATTTTTTTAATTTTTTTTTAAAGCATGGATATATTTTTTTATATTTACTTTAAATTTATAAATAATAAAAAAAAAATGTTTTTAATTCTATAAGAGTAAAAGAATTACTACAATTAATTCTTATTAAGTTTTAGGAAGTACTATAAATTTTGATTTTAACTAAGAAGAAATAAAATAAAAAATACTTATCTAAATTTTTTATTTATTTTATAACATTTATCAAGCTTGCAATTTATAAAATTTGTTATAAATTGCAAGTTTGGCTTGTAAACCTATTTTTGATTTGCTATACATTTTATTTTATAATTATTTTATAAACTAAAGTACAAAATACATGATTAAAGATTTAATCTTGTTGTCTACAATCATAGGGTGATTGTTGTAAAGTTGTAATTATTACTTGTTTAATTTCTTTAAACTATTTTTTCCTTCTTTTTAACAATAATCTTGGTCTTTTTTTAGAAAAAATTGTCACCTTAAATATTGCACAAACCTACAAAATCTTGTAGTAGCTAGCACCTTATTGAACTGTTATTTTTTGATACACTTTGATATTCAATTATATTCAACAAAGTGATTTTTTTAATTTTTTTTAATTTTTAAAATTTTTTTAAACTTATGTTTACAAAATATTTAGAGCTTTTTTTGACCTCTCATTGTTTTGTTTGTTTTTTTTCCTCTCTAAGGCTTAGCGTTAGCATTAGTGTGCACCAAAACAACCACAAAAGAAAATTCATTATCTATATTTAGAGTTGTATATATACATATTCCCTTTGGAAGTTTGGACTAAAATTAAAAGCATTTGAACATCAAACAATGATTGATGCTAGGCATTCAATATTTCTAATTCTAGTCATCTTAAACAATGTAAATTTCCATGGAAAAAACACTTATCAAAACAAAAACAACTAATTGATCAGCATTGAGATTAATATAACTTTATATATATATTTGTTTTGAAGAACCTCTTTCAAAAAGGAACACATGTTCTCTCAATATTACTCATGTAATCAACCACACAAAGGCTTCCACTCAAGTATTTATTTTTATACCTAAATAAAAAAATAAAAAGTTTTTATAATTTTTATACAAGTTAAGACGCATAGTTCATCCATCCATCCATCCATCCATCACACAGAACGTATCATCCATGTGAAATTTATTCATCGATCCGTTGTGTAGCTCACCGGTATTATCTGCGGCGTTTGATTGCTGTGCGTTCGTTCCATGCTCTCGTCTCGTCGCCCGGGTCCAGCCCCACCTGCAGCGTGATCGTGGCCTGCCGATTCGCTGGTCTGATGCTCGCCCAACACACGATTTATACTGTGGCCGTGATCTCGAACCGCGATCACCCCGGCTTTACCCTGCGCTCAGCCACGCAGCATCACAAGTGTCTGGGACTGATTCAGACAACAATCTGTCTGCATACGCAATTGGTATCTCTGGTTTCAGCTCCCAGTACTGCTGCCTACTGCTCAGTGTCGATGGAAGTATGTAGGATATGCCAGCCTCAGAATCGGTAAGCCCTTCTTAACAATCTGTAATAATGTGGGCCATGCGTGATGTGAGCATCCTGACACTGTGAAAAGGGCACGTCACAGGACCCATGTTGCACCAGGGCGTATGTTTGAGACTTCATATTCATGGAGGCTGTGTGCAGGATCGGTGGGTTGTGTGGGATGCGACTTCTTAACAGCGGATATCAATTTGGTGGCATTATTGGACTCTGTTGGTTGTGTTAATTGCATGTGATGAATTTTACTGACGTACAGACAACTCGTTCGATACGCCCCAATTATCGACTGGGATGAAGAATCTTTGCGGACCAAAAATTTGGTATTTAAGTTCAATCGGGGGGAAGCCACTGGAGTAAGCTTTGGATTCGGGGCGGAGTTGAGCTCGTTAACATCCAGTCGAGAGTGGTATTCCTTCTGCTTGTTTTTTTCCAAGTGGAGTTTCCAGAGTACATAGAATTCTGTGTTCTAGTGGATTTCAAAACGACATTGACACATGGTGTAGAGACCCTCTTTCTTTGAATTGACAGTCAGTAATCCAGCGAAGGACAAGCCCTCATCATGGCTGATAATTTTGGGCCCATGGTAAAGTGGGGGCTCCAACCTGATCCCAAATTAGAGGTGAACAATACTTTGTTTTTTGGTAATTGGAGGGCCGACAGAACAGACCAGAATGGTAGTAAGACTATAGCAGAGTACACTATGTTCCTGCCGACCGAAGAGAAAGCTTACTTCCACATGCTGCTGGACGCATCCGGATCCACTTGGACGCGAGTGACTACGGGTGATAAGAAGCGATTGTACAAGCACCTGCTGAACAGCTTCGAGACGATAGTGTTGGGCGGGGATGCTTTGCGGCCGCACGACGTCGTTTATGTATGGCTTTTCAACAGGAAGACGAGGCTGTTGTGTGAATTTGAACGGAAGGACTTCAAGGGGAAGATGGACATGATTCGAAGCGAGTACAAGAGCCAGTTCATCAATTCCGACAATTATCAAGAGACTCGCTTGTATGACGCGGTTGCGACAGTAATGGAGAAAATCAAGGAGACGCACAAGGCGAACAAGAAATCGGATTACTTTCTTGTGCCCTTCACCGATGGGGTCGACTTCAAAAGCGAGAGGACTAACCTGAAAAACATGATGAACGACATCTTCTCTGTTCAAGGGAGGTTGCATACTTTCTTCATTACCATAAACATGCCAGCAGATAACGAATTGCACAAGAAGCTAAAATCCCACCAAGGCGAATTGTCACATTTCAATTGCGAGAAAGCCGAGCCTAATGAGATCAGTCGAGGGTTCAACAGTCTTCGCGACTGTATCAAAGTAATTCTGTGTGTAAGTAAAGACAAGAATATGATAAGGGTCGCAGATTACGGCTACAGCAGGTGCGAAGTGGCAGAGAAGATGATGGCTGCTTTGGCACAAGGAATGAACAGCTCATCCTTGCTGGAGAGCTTCTACCATGTCAGAGGTATTGATAAGAAATAACCACCTCAATCTCGAAGGAGTATCCAGCGCTGCAAGTGAGATAGATCCATTACCGATCACCAAAAAAAACATGCTTGTTTTATGTATAAAAGATCTACATGAAGTGCCCGGTGAATTAGATAAATAGTAACTGTGTTTGCGTGTGAGTGGATTCGCCAGTCTCTATGACTGCATGTTCCATGGTGTAATTAAATTGATCATGCTTGCGAGTAAAATAATCTTGCATCATCATCACGTTTATCTCAGCAATTCACTGGATTATGTTACCCTCTATAAAGGTTTAAATCATTCTAGTGTATCGAAGGGCCATTATTCTATGTAAAAGCTCTCTGTAAACACCACCTTCTTTCATGTTTTGGGACTGTTCATCTCTTACCATCCATAGATGTATTCAAGATTTTCAGCAGCGGGAGCCCACCGCTGGTCCATGGTCACAGATGTTTTCGTAGCAAGACGTATTTAATTATTGAGAAACTCATGGTCGATCAGTTGCAGAAGACACCGTTCTAATTTCTTTTGTTTTAGAGACTTCCAAAGCATCTGGGGTTTCATCTGGAGTTTGTCTCTCGATCAATGTCGTCTTCTTGCCACCAAAGTTCACTATTTCTTTGTCTTGAAGTACCTGAGTGTGCCTGAGATTCTTGAATCTCTATCTTGTGGAGATTTAGCACCCTGAGTTACAGGGATGTTCTGCGAGGAGATAGGCCAAGGAGAGAAGCTGATGAATGAGGTATGATTTTATTCCTATATCACTTAATTGGGTACAAGCACGACGACTTCTGAAATGAGTCCTGTATTTCACGGTGAATGGAGCGTCGAATTTTGGGCAAATTCGTCCACTTACACATTCAGTCGATCTACAATATCGTTTATAATACGAGGTCCATGAGCGGGACAAAGCAATTGTAAGGCCTAAAAAATAGATCACTCTTTCTTGCCTAGCTTTTTCCACCTTCCAAGGACATCAAAAAAGGAGCTACACTCTTCGTTATCGGTAGGTTGATCCAAGTACTGCGGAAAGCCTCCAAGTTGCGTTGGGCTGACTGTGAATGGAATCAGTGGCTGAGCAGTTTCGAGGTTTTTTCAACTAGGACTTTTCTTAAACGCAACGGAATCTTTGTGAAAATCGTCGTGTTCGTTAACGATATCTGCAGAGTGAGCCTGCTACCCTGGTAAGAACTGCTTTGGACAACGTGCCTGCCATCACATTCTTCCAGCTCTTATTCTGGAAGTATAAACTTCACATCTTTACCACCAAAAACATGCAAAAAAAAAAAAAACACAAAAACAAAAACAAAACAAAAACAAAACAAAACAAAGCCGCAGAAACAAACGATTCTTAAATGAAATTTAACAAACTATTGTATTATCCTGACACTCAACCCTTCTTCAATTATATCATGAAAAAAGAAAAAAGAAAAATAATAGAAGAAGAAGAAGAAGAAGATGAAGATGAAGAGATCCTCTCTTTCCTCTCGATACGCCGTGGCGTCCAACTGTCACAAATTCAAGGGACATAATATTGCGATTAGATTTTACAATCAATCAGCGGATGGTCTATTGTTAATTGATTGCAGCCTATGTTGTGGAGCAGTCTGCCCCTGTGACTCGCAAGTGGGTCCCCAGTTTCGATGTTGATGTGATGGAAGAGGGACAGAGCTGGATGCCCGCGCACTCTGGCCTCACCAATCATATAGCACATGTGTGCTTGTCGTCAACAGTTCTTTGTCTCCTCAGAGTTTGGATAGAAGTTCCTTGTTTTATCGGCAATAAGGCATCGTTACCCTACGAGACCCATGATGCTTCAGAGCGAACAATCGGCACATGACTCTGCACACGCAGCGTCGAGGAAGGGGAAAGGGACTTGGTCCATCAGAGGAACTTGTGGGTTTCATCCCACTGTAGCCAGAGGTCATGCCAAATAGGTCGTTACATAGTGTCGGAAACTGCTTCTGAGTGGGGGCAGATCAGATGATACACGCTGTACAAGACACACTCATATTCCCATCTTCTCGTACACCGATGTGCTTGACTGCCTTGTGCTCGTCATGCACGCAGTCTTCGATGCCGGCCCGTTTCTTTGCACCTTCATTCAGCATAAATCCGACATTACTGTCAGTCTCCTGGTCTGTAGAATGAATCCCAGTGCAGGCCCCTTTTCTCCCTTCTTCTTATAAAAGCTTACACAAGGAGCTAGAAATCATGTTGTGGTTGTGGCGTGAGCTCTACAACGCAATCGACTCATGAAAACCCAAAGTACGACAGGATGACATCCAAAACAAGCGCATCCCGATTTCGATCTGGACGCGTGCTGAAAGGTCGAAAAGAAAGTGGGATGAAGGAAATCACGACCTTCACGTCAAATAAGAAGAATGGAGGGAAGTGATTATAAAACAGATCTTCTAGGCCTGTGAGCCTTGATTGCCCAGACCCATGCAGTGAAGATTTCCCCTACGAACACAAACTTTTGAGCTAGTTAGGAATGTGGGACGGAGGCTCTGGCTACCACTGGGTTGCTCTCAAATCCCATGTCGATGCAGCACACCTCACAAACCACAAAGGAACAGGACAGGAAACTAAAAACTCACGTTATGGTTAGACTGGCTCTTCTCACAGCTCAGCAAGGCCTTGGCTCTATACTCCGCTACCCCCTGAGGTTATCAATCTGTTGCGAATATGCTTAGAATTATTATGGTCCCAAGCAGGCAACAAGCTCATGATTTGGACTGCAAATGGACATTAAGTGGCAGGAAAACATTCCTGGAATCTGAGTGAGTACCCAGGTGGGTTTAGATTAGAATAAAAGGGCAAAACCTTTGTCTGTGATATTTGCACTTCAGAACTGTGATGTGAGGCTCTTGATCCAGGTGCTGGTTTCTCGCAAGTTGGGTTAAGCATCAGTACTTGCAGACGCCAGTGGGTGTGTGTACCACAGCAAGTTTTTGACGTTCACGTTAGAATAGCATCAACACAAAATTTGTTTTTGAAAAAAAATTTGATTTGTTGATGTTCTAAAATAAAAAAGAAACAAAAAAAGAAAAGAAAATTGTGAATTTAGATTTGATAATAAATTTTTTAGTAAATGTAGAATATTATAAAAAATTAAAATTAAATTCAAAGCTATAACTATGCATCCTCTAAAAAAACAAAATATTATTAAATGTAAAAAATTATAGTATATAAAAAACTTAATTTGGTCTATTACAAATAATTTTATTTAGTATTAAAATAATTTTTAATATCAAAAAATGTTTTAAATATTGTTTAAGTTATATTAAATAAAATATTAAAATAATATAATGTATTTAATTTTTGTTCCAATTAAATATTGACAAAATTAAATAAAAAGTACTATAATAGTATATTGCTAATGCCACCACAATTTTTGCTCTTGCCACTACAAGCAGATGTAGGTTGTAGTGGCAATCAAAAAAAAATTAATATTTTTAATATATATATATATATATATTTTAAATTATATAGAAAGTAATTTTAATTTAATTTAAAATAATTCAAAATTTAATAAAAATAACTTTTTTTACTAAAATTTTTAATTTAAAAAATATTATAAATATAAACTATATAAATATAAATACAAATAAATAATTAAAAAAATATACTTTTTTATTTAGCATTAACAAAGAGTGTGGGTGGCATATGGTAGATGATAGATTGTGGTGGCTGTAAAATTATATAATTAAATAAATAATTAAATAAATAGATATAATTAAATAAATAATTATATATATATATATATATATATATATATATTATCTCTTTAAGTCTCTTTAGTATTTTATTACTTAGGATTCTATTACAATATAATAAAATAAATAAATCCAAAGATTTAATTTTTTTTAAATACATAAAAATAAATTTGAAACTATATTTTTTATTATAATTATGATATACATTGAATCTTATTGTATATTTGGCTAAAATTGATAAAATAGATTAGTTAATCAAAAAAGATTTGTATATAATATGATATTATATAAAATAAGTAAAAAATTTAATAATCTATAAAAAAATTTGTTTAAAAAAACCAACTAGTATTCAAATAATTTAATGCCAATAGAATCATTGAATTACATTGTGCAAACCATTGTAATAGAGTACTAGTAGAAAAATATCTATATATATTAGAAGTGCTAAATTTATTAAAAGAAATCTAATCTTTTAATATAAATTTAATTATTATATTTTTTAATAATACTAAAAATCCCTTTACATTAGAAAATATTATTAAAGTGTTATATCAATACTTTTTTGGTTTTATTACAATTAATCAAAAAGATTAGTATAAACAAGTATTTTGATAGAAAATACATAAGAAATTAGAACAAAGACAATTAAATATTAAAAATTTCTATAACATGTACAATAAGATTTTATTTATTAAAAAATAAATTGGTTGGTTAAGTTTTGATTAAAAGATATTATTATAAGGACAAGGATTATATATATTATGGTATGTTATAAAAACAGATAAAAATATAGACTACTAAGTTATAAAAATCTCTTAGGTGAGATTTTTTAATAGAGAATTGTAGTCTTGTTTATTAAAAAATATACATTTTATTTATAATCAAATTTTAAATTTAAATAGAACATAATATTTATTTGTTGTATAATTGATAAATATAATATTTTTTAAAATTTATATAGAATTTTCTTATAATTCTTTGGATTATAAATCGAATTTATATAAAAAATCAAAATCAAAATAATTAATTAAAAAATTATGACTAAGTACTAAAAAGTTTAAAACTTAATAAATACTATTTGTCTTTACAAAAGGTTTCAATTGTTCATTCAACAAAATAGTGTATATAAATTAATAAATGCTTTAGTTTAATAAGTTGGCAAAGTAGGGATAATAGACATAGGTGGTATATCCTTAACTTAGTTTTCAATTCAAATTTAAATACAATTATTTAAAATTATAGCAATGAAACAAAAAAATATATATATATATATATATATCTCAATCTTCAAATTTTATTATAAGTTTTGAAAGCTACATTTGAATTCCTAAATCAAAGCACAAAAGATAATTCTTTTCATCCAAATTGGGTTCTTTTTACAATAAAATTAAAACTATAGACAATGTTGCAAAAGGTGATTCTATTCTAATCCTACCATACACTTTTGAAAAGAATATGAATTTTTTAAAATAACACTCTTAATCTATGATTTGTTAGAAATCATTCTGCCAATCAATTTTTGGCTACAACGGCATCACATAGAACTACCCACACGAGGTCAACACAACCCATCTGAACACGAAACCTTTGGATTAGGATTCAAGGTTTGAACCGTGATCATCAGCAGTTTAAGAAAAAAATGAGACAAAAACGAAAACAAAACATAGATAAATAGAACGGTTTCTTGAACACACATGTACAACAAAAAAGCTGAAGGACAAACCAGCATATCATATGTTGGCGTCGAAGCTGAAAGACGGTGCTGCTAACATGCACAAGAATGTTCGACAAGAAAGTGTAAACATTTTTGTTGTGTGTATCTGTGAGGGTGTGTGTGTTTTGTGTGTTGTGATGGGCAATCATCCTCGTCCACAACGGCGTGGCGGTGACCCTCAAAACCAGAACCTAGCTTCACCGGCGTGGGTCCGGCGCTGTGGTGTCTCTCACTCTTTTGGCTTTTCTGACTTAGTTTTGTTTCTGTTTTGTTGTATATGATTGACTGGTCTCGTTTTACTACGCAACCCACATGGATTCCATCTCTGAATGTGCACCAGGAATGAGACAAATGTATGAGGAAAGTTCTAGTGAATAAAAAGCTCAGTTCGGCCAGGACTTCTATGGATATGACACTTGGTGTGTGGGGTCTTCATGTTTAGATTATTCAAGAAAAGCTGCTTTGGTTTTTGAATGTTTCGTTGTATGCTAGAAATGTCAAAAGTTTCACAGAGGTTGGTGATGCTTTCCCAATACACTAGCACTAATTTCATGGACCTGTTGAGAACATGCAGCAGTTTTGCGGTATGTTTTGAAACGCTTTATGTGATGATTTCAACGGTGTGGGTTTACAATGGTGGAATATGGCATATTTGAGGTATGTTGGATTGTAAGACAAATATTACTTGGAAAGCATCACTTTGAGGTCTTTTCATTTGATTTGACTTCTCAAAAAATCTTGAGGTAAGAGGTTGAGACAAAATTGAGTATATTGTGAACTTTCAAATCACATTAATTTAGTAATTCATTAATTAAATATTGTAACATAAAACTGATTGAATAATTTTTAGTTTTAAAATTTTTAAAATTTTTAAAATTTCTACACTTCTACTAAAAGATAATAATAGAATTTTATTTTAGATTTTTATTGAAAAATCTAAATTAAAACTAAATAGTATAAAATAATTAAGTAAAAATTTATAATATTTAAATTTAAATTTAAAATTTCACTAAGACTTTTATTATAAAAATTAGGTTTTAGAATACAAAATTTATTAATAATGACCATAGAAATTTTTAAAAATTGATTAATTTTTAAAATTATTACAAGAAATTAAATATTTATTGCTACTTTTTAATAGGTTAATTACCACAATCTAGTTGCATAATAAAAAATATTATCCAAAACTTTATAGTAATAATATGGACTATTAGTATAGATACTAACTTGTTAAAGATTTTGTAAAAAATAATAGTAATATCAAAGAATATTTTTGATAAATTTTTTTCAAGAGAATTGGCAAAAAAATCATTCTTAAAGAAATATGTTATAAAAAGAAGCTTTATATGAATAACTTAAGACTTTGCACATATATATAAATAATTTTTATTAAAAATTAAATTAAAACAGATAATAGAATTAATGGCTAGTTGTATTATTTTAATTGGTTATACAATCAAACACACACATATATATATATATATATATATATATATTTATATAAGACTATTAAGATAATAAATCTTAAAATAAATAAATATATATATATATATATATATATATATATAGATATATCTATTAAATTTAATAAAAATCTATAAATTATTTTTTAAAAATTGACCTAAAAAGTTAAAGAATTAATGAAAGACAATCAATTAACAAATATAATTTATGAAAAGAATAAATTAATCTAAAATAATAAATATATAAATAATATTAAATTTAAAATAAATAAATTCAATTATATCTTAATAGATTTTAAAATGGATATCTTTTTATTAAATTTATAAGAAGATATTTCTTTTAATAAATTTATTTATAAAAAAATAAAAAAAAATAAAAAAAATGATGCTATATGTGGTAAAATATGTTTGATTAAATTTTTATATATTTAATAAATATATAAGTAGAGATGAATAGAATTAAATAAAAGTAACTAAAAATAACTAAAAGTAGATTAAATTGATTACAAGAACCTCAAGTATTTTATATCAACATGTATTTTTGAATTGTTGCCAAGACCTAAATCGTTGGAGCATGTCTTTATCAAGATTTGTATTTAATATTACTTATCTACTAAGAAAATTATAAAGTTGGTCAAATACCTTATCTAGATACTTTTGTCTTGTATCAAAAGAAAGAGAAGTAATTTATGATTAATGACAAATAATTTTTTTGTAATTAAAATAATTTCATCTTTGAATTATAAAATCAATAATGCCAATTAATTTAACATTTCTTAATTAAATTTATTTAAGCATATTTTTAGACCTTCTTATACATGATATTAAGAAAAATTCTTCTAAGTCTCATAATACTTCAAAGTTTGAATTCTAAGACTATTATTAGGAAAATATACTTTAGAAGTTTATAAAACCTTTTAGAACATTCTAGAGATTTTTTAGCCAATGAAAGTCACTTGAGAAACTTCTTAGTTGGTGGAAGTAACTTGAGAAGCTTCGTAGTTAGTCGAAGCAGCTTAAAAAGCCTCCAAATTGATAGAAGGAGCTTAAGAAGCTTCCAAGTTGGTAGAAGCTGCTCAAGAAGCTTCTTAATTTGATGGAAGTTGCTCAAGAAGCTTTCTAGACAAAAATATATATTAGAATCAAGGCTAAAGAATTCTTCAATCTCAACAACACATCTTTTAAAGTTCTAGCTCATCTTTTTTAGTATTGTTCATATATTCATCTAAATAATTTAAATTTTTATTATTTTTTTCTTGAAACTTCTTTCTAGTTCAAGTCTTTTGTTCTATATTCTCATATCTTTGATAGTTTATCAAGACTATTTTTATCATAAATATCAAAGTTAGATCCTTCTTATTAGAAAGTGGATTATTCTTTTTCTTAAAAGTATACTAGCACTTTAGAAGTTGCGGATTATCCTCTTCTAAATTAATATTTTTTTCATCATAATATTGGAGCTTTATCTTTTTTGTAAGAAAGTGGATCATCTTTCTCTTTGAAGATCTTAAAACATTTTAGAGGTTGTAGATTACCCTCTTTTAAATTGATATTATTTTTTTATAGATTTATTATTATTATTATTATTATTATTATTATTATTATTATTATTTTCCTCTTTGAATGGCTATAAATCAAAACATTAGTATGACCAAATCTTTTAAGTCCAAATTAGATGCCATCATAAGCGCTTTTACTATTTTATTTGCTAAGACTACGAAAATTGAAGGGGTTGTTGTAAAACTTCATAACAACGTAACATCTGAAGTATCACAATCTAGACTGCATCCACCTCCAACTTCTATGGTTGAAGATGCAATACTACCTATGCTATACCAAAGAAATCTACATGTTCAATAACATAAAGAGCCTCAAATTAGTCTTCTAAAAAAATATGATAATATACGTTCAAAGTTCTAAAGGTTTGTTAACCAAATTCAATTGATAATGGTTCTATAACTTAATATTTATCCGATAGAAGAATCACAAGTTGGATTGGTTGGCACTTTGCTTACAGGGCAAGCATTATCATGGTTTAATTTCTTGTTTGAGAAGAGATCACCAATTTTAAGTAACTTTGAAGCTTTTATAAAAGTATTTGTAGAAGCATTTGAAGAATATGAGAAGGCTTTTTGGATAACAATCAAGATATAAACATTACGATAAAGAACATGCTTTGTATCAATCTATGCATCTAATTTTAGGCAACTAGTACGTAATATCAATTAGAATAAAGAAATCTTGATAAATCAATTATATTGGGAATTAAAAGATAATGTAAAAGATTTGTTATTATTGCTTTCAGATCCATAATTGCTTAATGAAGCCATCAGCTAAGTTGTGAAATGTGATAATCAACTATTTCAATATTGTCAAGATTAATGTTTTTAGGCTTCAATAAGATAACATGCAATCCGACATATTCCTATTACATCGACAAAGAATTTGAATTCACATTTAGAAGTAGAAGATATGCAACTTAACATGATATATTTTAAACCATTTAGTCCACAAGAGAAGAAGCATTGGATGGAAGAAGATCTATATTTATATTATGGCAAGGAAGGCCATAAGATTTACAATTGTCCAAAGAAATATAATCAATGCATCACCTAAATCAAAAGTATAATCATTCAAAAAAATAAAGATGTTCAGCCATAGTAGGAACCGTGCGGTATCGTATTACGTGTTGTCTTGTTCGGAAATGCACCGAGCACCTGGCTGTAGAAGGTAGAATAATGTTTGCAAATAATCAAGAAACCCTAATAGGCTTCACCTATGTATGAGGAATATAATTTGAACTTCAATTCAAAAGTGTTTAAAAACACTCCTCTTAGTAACATCAACCATACATATATCCCAATTACCTCGTTTCTTTTATAATTAAGCAATTTTTATTTTTGTTTATAAGCCCTAATCCTAATTAGTGAGCTTTGATAAGCTATAATTTTTAATCTAATCGTCCACTTAGTGTGAAATTTTGCACAAAAATGCTGGTATAAGCTTTTTACATGCTCAAAAAAATTTAGCTCAACCCAACTTACAGATTGCAAGAAAATGCCCAAAAAGCACACTAATGACACTCGGCCGCCAACTTGAAGATTGATGCAAAAACTCCAGTAGTGATTTCTCCTTCTTTCACCATTAACTTTAACTCAAACTTGGTGTGTAGCTCAATCTATAAGTCTTCTATTAGCATTTAAATATTTACATTGATCCAATTGGTGGATCTTTAGTTATCACAGAAATCCTATCCAACCCTAAACTGCCAACTTCCAACAACCCTTTGTATCAAAACTCAAATATCTCCTGATTGCATTGCTATATTAATACAAATTTTTGTATACACTTAGCACATCCAACAATCCAAACAATACTGAATTTTGAACTATAGATGCTACATAGATTGCACGAATCACTCAACAATGCAAGCCATCAATGTCTTATATAAAACCCAAAAAACCAATACAAACCTTGATTTTGAATAGCGATTGCTAAGTCCTCCAAAATTCTATGGTCACAAGCTAAATGCCCTTGGAACCCCCTTTAAGCTAGCTATCCAATCCTAATCACCGATCTTCAAATGTCCCCCTCTCTTGCCTTCAACAGTGGTTTTTGTCCTTAGAGGTCTGATTTTGACCCTGTCTCATATCCGGTCTTTCTCCAGGTATCAATTCAACTAATTCTAAGGATTTTTAACTTAAATCTTATCCTCAACTTAATCCTAGTATCAACTATAATAACTATTATCCTTTTCTATCCTATTTTAATTAACTTATGGCTTTTCAAAATTAATAATAGAGTTTGTATAGCCTAGAAGAAAATTTTAACAACTAATTTTTATTTGTTAGCTATTAAAACAAGAAAATAATCTAAGAGGCTTCCATAACCCTTTTCTTAAGTATCCTAAGTTCCTATTGAACTAAGATAATCAAGTAGTAAATATAAATTACTCTTATCTATACCTTTCACTATATAAACGTACTGCAACAAGACAGCAGCTGAATAATTCAATGTTACAAAACTATTCAAGTTCTTTTCTTTTTGCTCAACTTGCTTATTATTTTATAATTTTTTTGTATTTTGGCCTTCAAAAGCTTTAAGTAATTGCCTTATTGGATTTAGGAGCATTTGCTTGTTTCTTAGATGAAGTGTTTATTAAGCTTTATAAAAAAAAATTAATACGAAAATTCAAACATGTTCATATAAAAATAATAGATAGACAACCTTTATCTTTTTGTAGTATCATCCATAAAAAAATCCCTATAGAAGTGTCATTTAAAGACCATAATAATCAAATTATATTCAATATTATTAAAATTCTTTCAAATTCTATTATTCTTGGACTTTTTTAATGGAAAAAATATAGTCCATCTATAGATTGGAAGTCACAAAAAATGACATTTTTATTATATATTCCTACATGAAGCATGACATTACAAAATGAATATGACTTGTTAATAGAATTACAAGTTAAATATCTTCACATCTGTGAATGGGATATTATATTGTGTATTAATGACTATTGCCAAAGGAGAGAAAACTTTATAAAAAATCACAAGTTGATAAGCTTTTATTTGTTAGAGCAAGAGCCTTTATAAAATTGGCCAAAGAAAATATATCATTTATTATTTATGCAACTCCAATTAAAAAAGATATAATTTCATTAGCAATTATTTCAAAGTAATATAGCAAATTTCAAGAATATTTCCTAAAAGAAAAATATTAATATATTACCAAAACATCAACCATATGATTGTATCATAGATCTTCAAAAAGGAACTCAACCACCTTTTGGCCCAATTTATAATCTTTCTCAAAACAAGCTTTTGGCATTGAAGGATTATATTAATGAAAATCTTGCAAAAAACTTCATTAGGCATTCAAAGTTTCTAGCAGATGCATCTATATTCTTTATGAAGAAAAAGAATGGTTCCTTGCATATGTGCATTGATTATCCAAAATTGAATAAGATAATGGTAAAGAATTATTATCTACTACTATTAATCTCAAGACTTTTGAAATCACTTGGCTAAGCTAAGATCTATATTAAGATAGATCTTTATGGAACATACAATTTGGTATGGATTAATAAAAAAAACAAATTGAAGACCACATTTTGGACAAGATATGGACATTTTGAATATAATGTCATGTCTTTTAGATTAACAAATGCACCATCTATCTTTTAGCATTTGATAAATGATATCTTTTAAGAATATCTAAACAAGTTTGTAATGATCTATCTTAATAATATCTTGATCTATTCAAAAAATCTGGAAGAATATGATGAGCATGTAAAGTTGGTATTACAAAAACTATAAGATACAAGTTTATATGCCAAGTTAAAAAAATGTATATTTTATCAATCAAAGATTGAATTTTTAGAATACATTGTATTCATTGAGGATTTAATGATGGATCCTAAGAAGGTAGAAGTAATTATGCAATGGGCCATTTTGAAGACTATAAGAGATGTGCAATATTTTTTTAGATTTGCCAACTTCTATCAAATCCTAATAAAAAAATATTCTCAAGTTATAATCCTTCTTACTCGATTAACATACAAAGATAAGTTGAAATGGAGGCCTCAAGTAGAGAAGGCATTCCAAGATCTCAAGACAATGTTTATTACAGCTTCAATCTTATTACATCTAGATTTTACAAAAATATTCTATATGAAGACTAATGCTTTGGATTTTATACTAGGAGCCATACTTTCAGAAATAGGTATAGATGATAAATTCTATCCTGTTACATCTTATTTTCAAAATTTGTCTATTATTAAAATTAATTATAAATTCTACAATAAAGAGCTTCTTGTTTTTGTGGATTCTTTTTAAGAATGGTGTCATTTTTTCAAAAGAACAATACATCTTGTAATAATATACACAAATCACAAGAACTTGAAATAATTTATGTTAGCTTGGATTTTTAATTGCTGTCAAGCTTGATAGAATATGTCATTATCTTAATTTAACTTTGTTATCATTTATCAATTTAGGAAGCAACAAGAGTTGTTGATGTTTTATTAAGGAGATCATATCTTATACCAAGGACAAGAGAGGCAGCCTTTAATCAATAATATGCAATTTTATTGAAGACAAAGCAATTTTGTTTTTACGCCACTATTACATCGGTACCTATTGATTCTAGTTTATTTGATGAGGTGCTTATTATAACCACTAATGATGCTTTGGACCTTGATATCAAAAGTCGACTCAATAAAAATGTTTATAAGTTCAAGCTTAAGAAAGATCATTTATATTTTAAAGAATATTTGTATATCCTAGAAAGACCAACAAGACTGCACATTCTTTAATCTCGCTATGACTTTCCACTTGTGGGTCATTTTGGATTTAATAAGATTTTAAAATTTATTTTCCAAGATTTTTAGTTGCCTCAATTATAGAAGGCTGTGAAGAACTTTATGCTTTCTTATGACATTTGTTCAAGGTCCAAGAATCTTCAACATTACTCTTATGGACTCTTACAGCCTTTATCTATTCTGAAATAATCATGATCTTCTATCTCAATAGATTTCATTACGGATCTATTGCCATCCAATTTATTAGATAGCATCTTTGTGGTGGTTGATTGACTCACAAAGATGACTCATTTTATTCCTTGTAAGAAGTCTACTTCTAATAAAGAAATAATAAGTCTCTTTTTTAACAATATACATATATCAATATCATAACCTATCAAATGATATTGTATCCAATTGAAGATTCTAGTTCATAATTAAGTTTTAGAAATATCTTTTTGAAATATTGAAGGTAGATATTAAATTTTCTTTGGCTTTTAATAATCAAACATACGGCCAAATAAAATGAGTTAACTAAATTTTAGAATAGTATTTACCATACTATATCAATTATCAACAAGACAATTAGGTCTCATATCTATCATTGGCAAAATTTATATATAATAATATTATTCATACTTCAACTCAGCAAATACTATTTTATTCCAACTATAGATATCACTTGAAGTTTAATTTATGAAGTATGTTAAAGAATAATAATCCAGCAGCTAAAAGATTTGCAAAGCATCTATCGTAATACCAAACAAACTTAAAGCTTTAATTGCAAGTAGCTCAAGATGCTTATAAGGTATTTGCAAATAAATTTAGGAATCAACTACCTGCTTTTCATATTAGAGATAAAATATGGTTTTTTTGATGGAACATCAAGAATAAGCAATCACATAATAAATTGAATTATTGGCGGTTAGAACCATTTTCTATCTAGAAGCAAATTAATCTAGTGGCATATTACTTAAAATTACCATCTTCTATGAAGATACATCTAATTTTTCACATCTCTCTTTAGAACCTTATAGTAAATTGCATATTCTGGAAAGAATACAATAATTGCTACCTAGTATCAAAATCAAAAATCATAAAGAATATGAAGTTTAAAAAGTGTTTGATTCATGGCAAAGGTGAAGCAAATTAGAATATCTTATTCACTGACAAAGCTATGATATCAATGAGTGTATATAAAAATTAGCCAAAAATCTTACTAATGCACCTCAAAAGATACAAGAATTTCATCAATTCTATCTCTACAAATCCAAATATATTTGATGATAATTTCTTGATAAAAATTAGATTCAGGGAATATCTATAAGAAGAAGAGAGTCAAACCAAAGCCTTCATGAATATGCAATCATTTGTTCTAAGATATAATAGAGTTGTAGAAGCAAGTCAATCACCATATCAAACCCTCAAGTGTTAAGAGATTTAATAGAACAAAATTCAAAAGATTCACTTGCTATGCAAGCTTTAAACAAATTAGTGTAGATTTTACAGCTTTTGATTGAGCAAAGTGAGGATGATATATTTCAACGCCAAATACAACCATGGTTGGAATTATTAGGAGCAATATCCAACCATGTAAGTCTCAATTCTAATGATTAAATTTTAGTGATATTGCTTGAATTTAGAAAGATAAATCCTCTTAACTATGAAATCTTATTTGGATAATGTTTTAAAGGTTGTAATGAAGATTAAATCCTTGGATGGGATGTTTCAACATTGGAGGTACTAGCTCAAGGCTATAAGCAATTTCATTGAAAATCAATAGAACCTATGGTCCAAGAACAAAAAATAAAATATATAAATTTATTAATATAACATATTTTCAATTTTCTACGTATGTAAGAGGATTTCCAAAGGTATAGACTCTTCTTGGAACTTATTGCTAGAAAAAGAGGTAATAGAGACATATATTATAGAAATTCACAAAACCTTCTATAATATTTTAGAAATTTTTTAATCAGTGGAAGTTGCTTGAGAAGCTTCTTAATTGGTGGAAGTAGCTTGAAAAGCTTTATAGTTAGTAGAAGGCGCTCAAGAAGCTTTGAAATTCATAGAAGGAACTCAAGAAGCTTTCAAGTTGGTAGAAGCTACTTGAAAAGCTACCTAATTTGATGGAAGTCACTCAAGAAGCTTCCTAGACATAGATATATATTGTAGTCAAGGTTGAAGAGTTTTTTAGTCTTAACAATGCATATATTGGAGTTTTTGGTGTTATTCGTATACTCATCTAAATAATTCAAGTTTTTATTAGTTTTTTTTTTAAACTTCTTTCTAATTTAAGTTTCTTATTTTATATTCTCATATCTTTAATAATAATCTTATGTAGTTCAAAAGATATTTATATATTCAAAAAGATGATTCATGACTACGTGCTTTTCAAGCTCATCATAATTTTTATATAATATGATATTTTTAATATGATGATATTTTGGAATTAATTTCAAGAAATTTTTGATGGTCTGAATTGTAGAAAGTAGTAAAAGTTTCTATATAATAATACAATATTTTTTCAAAATCAAAGATCCTTTATCATTGACCTTGTAGACTTTTTCAACTATTACTTATATTAAAAAAACCGTAATTATCTATTTCTATTGATTTATTATGGATCTTTTAAATTCAAGTTTTTATAAATTTATAAATAAAATAATAGATTGTTTAATCAAGATGGTATATTTTGTACCATGTATAAAAACTATCATAGATAAAAAAAACAACTAGATTTTTTTTAACATCTATTGCTATTATGGACTACCAAAAGCTATTATATTAAACAAAGAAATTCAATTTGTATCCAAATTCTAAAAAATTATTTTTAAATTATTAAAGATGGATATAAAATTATTATCAATCTTCTATTTTTAAATTAATAAATAAATAAATCAAATCAATTTAATATTGGAGAAGTATCATATATCATTAATTATTATCAAAATAATTGGATAATTATTTTACCATCAATATAGTTTGTCAACAATAATATGATATAATCTTCTATTTAATAACCACCATTCTATATTAACTATGGTTATCATTTTCAATGTCATATGGTGTGATTTTTAATTTAGAAATATATTGAATATTTAGTTGTAGAAAATTTACCTATAACTTATTGGCCAATATCTAATAAGTGATTTATCTTCAATAAGAAGAACAAATAAATATAATAATATTAATATATATATATATATATATATATATATATATTACTAATAAGAACCTTTTATATTTAAGTAGGTTTATACATAAGATTTTTTTATGGCATTTAAAAAATCTATAATATTCTTTTCTATGTCAAATCATAACTAATCAATAGCTAATAAATTAGATTCTCAATAACTTTAAGAAAATCCATAATCTTCTTTTTAAAATCCATAATTTTATTTTTAAAATCCATCTTTATATCTAAAATATTATCAAAGCTCTATATATCTATTTTTTTACCTCCATAAAGTCTTAGCTTCTAAAAATTATTTTTAGTTTGTACAAAATACTCAAATTGTAGCAAAATCCTTCAATGTCTTATTCACCTACAAAGGATTTTTTTTTTCTTAAACTTTAGAATCTCATATTTTTTAATCTAATTATTCAATTTTATAAAAAAATTTAAAATATATAGCTTATATCTTTAAGCTTTACTACAAGAAAAATCAATTGTAGATTTTCTTTTAATTGTCTAATATCTTAAAAATCCTAGTAGGTGCTAAAAATCCTAGTTTATAGATATTAAAGCACTATTTTCTTCATATCTCAAAAATTCAAAATCCTAATGCTACAAAATTTTGTATATAACTATATAACATAAAAATACACATTTTTTAAATTTTTGAATCAAAATCCATTACGTCTACATAACCTCAACATGAAGTCGGCTTCCATGGTAACTTCACAATCGGACAATTCAGATTTTTGATGAAGATAGTTATAAAAACATTTCAAGTCGGCTACATGCATCAAATACAATCCTTGAAAAACTTTCAAAATTCGCCAAAAAAGATGAAATTAAGGGAGTCAGTGTGCTGCTTAGTGCGACCATGTAACGTAAGAGCACACCTCTTAGACATGTGTGGCAAACGTGCACTTTCAACTACGTATTCCTAAAATCAGTGGACTTTTCGTACAATCTTCACACATGGACGCAAATAAGAACTTCCTAATCTGTACAATCATGACCGCCTGCTTGCAGGCATTTTCTTTGGCGGATCCTACTCAATCCTATTTTTTAACATCCGCCCCAAAAGCATCAGCCTTACTGTGAATGTTAAGGTACACAGTGAAGCATTTTGAGACATCAGCCTCACTATGAACCTCAAAAATCTGGCAACAAAAGCCAACTCCCGTGAATAATTCAACCCATCTTAATGTCATTCCCCATTTAGTAATGACCTCCTGCTCTTTCGAATCCACAGCAAATGCCTGCGCACGCATCCTTTCCATCTACTAGCCAGCTCGGGCAACTGCAACAGTCGAGAATACCATCCTCCCGGATGCAGTCAATGATTGCGCAATGTCGCATCTATCATGGGAAGGAAGCTGCAAAACAATATGCAAAATCTTGACTCAGCTGGGTCCTTGCACAAGAGGGGGAATCACACGAAAGATTATAATCTCAAGGTGATTTAGAGTATAACCTCGATGAAAACGAATTTGATCATCTAAGCAAGCACGTCACGAAAATCAATACCGACTACCGACTACAAACAGAACAAATGTTCACATCGATACTGCCCACTCAATCCTGCAATATCTCCGGATAACAACCAACGACAACAGAATTCTAGTGCAATGTCAGCCGGGTGCTCTATAAAACGCTCAACCAAGTACATTATCCTACTACTGCAGGACGTTTACCTCACACGACCTTTCATACCATTTCTGCATCAAACTCGAACTCGGCAATACTGACTCATGGTCTGTTACGTACGCGCTCTTTTGTTGCTACACGAAGGGCACTTATATTGCTTGATGTGCTCCGCTCTTGCAGGTGTTATCTTCACGCACTTTCCATGATACCATTTTTCGCAGATGTCACACCCTATCCAGAACTCATCAGCAGTGTAACTCCCTCCACAGGTGCCGCAAGATGTATCCCCATGTTCCTCCTCCTCGTCCTCAAAATCCTCTTCATCCTGGGGAGAAGGGGGAGCAGGTTTTGGCTTGACGGGTTCAACCACACGTTGCTGCACGAAATCGTACCAACCAGGAACACAAATATGAAGACCAGCGCACATGCACTCAACCAAGACGGTGAAAATACTAAGTTGTTCCTCCGCTGTCAAATCTATCACTCGCACGAGGGCATCAAATCACTTCAAAGACAGCTTCAAAGCTTATCTTGACGCAGACGTTAGTAACTACGCCCCGACATGCTATAACATAACTGCATCCGAACAACAGATCGTGGTGAATCCAAAACCGCCTTTTTAAGGGCCAACAAACAAAAATATATCACTCACCACTTTACCAGCAGATTTCGTTTTATTTCCACCACTGTTGTTGTTGTTGTTGTTGTAAACACTGGCGTTTTCCTTCACAGCCTTCTTCCCAGACACTACATCAAACACTGTAGGAAGCTCGTTGATCAAATTAAACAACCGCTTCCTGCCAATTTACCCACCAATACAACCACTGTAAACGTCCAAGAGAGTAAAAAAAGCTACATAGCTTCACCAAACTAGGTCAGGTGCAAAAATGACTTTCAATGCATTTCGTAACCTAAAAGTACAGAAAATATAGATTTTCGTTTTTCAACAAAATTAAAAAAGAACTCCAAGAACATATTCTGACGAAGAATTATCACCAAATTTTGTAGTTTGAATAGCACTAACAGGGCCAAACCGGCAACAGAATCATTCATCAGTCTTACTTGCGTTACCACCATTTCGCATGACATTGCCAACAGGAAAATCATACGTCCTTACCTTTCGTTTTTGTCGAATCGAGCTCCGTAATAAAACGCTACGGCAAGCAGCCACGCGTCACTATGGACAGCAACTAATGACAACCAGTCCTTCCGGTGCATTCCGTCGCGGGCGAAGTTGATCCCCAGCGCAGGCTCCGGTAGCTCCGGGGGCACTTCATCGGCTGGAAGATTAACCTCCCATGATTCATCAGGATATCCGTATAAACATAAGTTTTCCTTTTCTGCACGTTCCACAACTTTCCATCAGCAAGGATTGCTATGGTCGTATCCAGCATTAAAGATCTCCAGTCAGTTTTCAAAACCGTGGCAATCTACCAGAGTCAATAATGCATCATTTCACGATATGACGACACCGTTTAAGTTCACGGAAATCGAACCTGGATCACATTGCCGATAAAATTCTTCTACGTCTTCACAATTCAAGGAAAATACAAAAATTAGATGCGGATTACCGTGCAGAACCACAATGTGTGCTGAGAAAAAAGGAGAAAAGAAAAAAAGAAAGAAAGAAAAGAAAAGAGAAAAAGCATTCTATGGTTCGTTTCATATCATGACTTAACTATCACCATTTTCTGTAGTTCTCAAACATACACAATCCTAAAAAGAATAATAATCATTTGGAGGAACCAAATGCGACTTACAAAATATCTAAGAGAAAGCTTTAAGAAGCTGCACATATTTTTTTTCTGAACTACAGAAACCAGTATTCTTTTTTTCTGTTGAGGACCCGATCTGAAGACGCCCGACCCTAATATGGCAACCCTGATGTGATCATCCAAGGTTCAAACACAACAACTGCCCCGAACCTTACCAGCGATGAGAGCCTTGAGCATTCCTCCTCGGCGCCCCCTGTAATCCTTGAAGACTTCATCCACGGACCGAGGGTTTGTAGACACGGAAGCACCTTCCATGCCGTCGCCAGAACTCAACCAAACTCCTCCGCCTGAACAAAAAGAAAAAAAAGAAAAAAGAAAAAAAAAACAGAGAGAGAGAGAGAGAAAAAAAAGAAAAAAAAAAAAGAAAAAAAAAAGCAGGGAGTAAACACTCCGCGAAACGCAGCTGTCTACACTGTGAGAGCACGAAAAAACCTAAAACGCTTCAGCCACGCCAATCGACAACTCGCAGCTGCAGATTTGAACGGATACTCTGTCACCCCGAGCTGCAGATTGCTACCACACTTTCTACTCCAAGCAATAAACTAATGCAATCGCATAGAACAACCAGAGATAGAGTATCGGTTACTCCTCCCACGTCACGAAAAGTCAGACAAACACAGCGAGGAAGCCAAACATCGGGAAAAAAAAAGAATTAAAAGTGACTAACTACTTAATAATATGCAAAAAAAAAAAAAAAAAAAAAAAAAAAACGCGAGCACAATCTTGTAGCACAAGCAAAGCACGTCCTCGCGCCCACGGCAGCAAACAAGAGCAGGGCGACGAGGAGGAGAAGGAGGACGAAGAGGACGCAAGGAGGGAAGCCGGCGAACAGCAGCAGCAGCCGCAGGAGGAGGAGTCTGCGAATGAGCGCGGGAAGGGACCTCCCCCCCTCCGTCCCTCCTGACCCCCCCCCCCCCCCTATATAATTTACTATTCATCTATCTTTATTTATTTTTTAAATTGTAAAATTATTTATACATATGTGTATCTTTTTCTGTGATTTTATTTTTAAAATAGGTTGGTTATAGTATTATTGATGTATTAAATAAAGAGATGTTTTTAATAAAATTTGAGAATTATTTGTGATGTGTTAGGAGAGTTGGTTGATGGCCTTCAAAGCTTATTTATTGAAAATATAATTTTTGTGATGTGCAATGATTTTTTATAGCTTTTGAATTTTATGTGTTGATTTTAAAAACTATAAAATCTTAATTTCAGAAGTCCACTAAGTAAATATTTCTCGTAGTGCTCATTGAATTTACAAAACAAATAAGTAAGAATGTAGTAAATTATTAATGCATATTTTTATTTTTATTTTGTTTTAAAATTGTATATGTCTTTTTTTAGAAATAAAAAGCAGTATGTAATATTTCATTTAAATTGATGTCTCTATTTATGTTTCATTTGTCTTCTGCATTGTTTTTGTATTGCATCTATTTCAAATGAAAGTTTGTATTAAACTTCAAATCATTTAGAAGCAGATTTAAAAACAAAAAAACAAGTAAATATCAAAAAATAAATTTTGTAAAAACATATGTGTATGAATTTTTTTTATTATGTATGTGTCTAATTATATTTTAATTTGATAAGTTATCAAATAATTAATAGATTTTTCTTATTTATAATTTAATTCACCAAGAAATCATAAATTATTAGAATAGTGAAATTTCTTGAATTGAAAATTTACCCACAGATTTTGATTTTTAATTTAAGTTTTTTTTAAAGATACTTCTTTCTCTATAAAATTTATTTTTCAATTTAAAAAATATTATATGAATTTATAGAGACATATGAATTTTATCTTTATTTTTTATTTTTTTATAATTTCTAAATTTTCATCATAAAAAATTACAATGACATGAACTGAAATATATACATCTAAGGTTAAGAGATTACACTAAAGGGTATTCATAAGAATGACTGTGGATTGCTGAAAAAATTGAATATATACAGAATTTGTATGAATTTTAATAGTAGTTTAGCCTTCACTTATGAGTCACGTAGATGAACAAAGATGTTCCAAAACATTATACTCAAAACTGATTATAATAATTTCGTTGACTCAAAGTTTAAAATCTTGTTGAAAGTTTAATTATTTAGAAGGAAAAAAAAAAAAAAAGGATTATTCCTTATCAGCAAATTTTTTTGAAAATATATGTAAAACTTGATAAAAAAATTATTTTTATTTTCTTGCATTATATTATGTTTATTACATGTTAGTAATTAATGTATCAATTTCACAGAATTTTAAAGTATCTATAAGTAATTACATTTTAAAAGACAATAAATAAAAGATTAAAATATTATGCAAGTTATATTGAAGATGTTAGGAATCAGGTTCTGATACAGGTTACATAAATTTTAAAATATCATTCTATAAAAAAAGTTACATTAAAACTATCAACTTGATTTGTATTTAAATTAACATAAGACATGTTTCTCAAAATACAATTAGCACTTAAAACGTCTGCACTTTTGAATAATAATTATATAAATAAATAAATAAAACTAGCAATTTATTGTTTATTAACTTATCCAAAATCAATTTTGAATATTGAATTGTCAAAGAATCATGGTGCATTTTAGATCATAATTTGTAATAATTTCTCCCAAACCTTCATATATAAATTATATGTTTGTGCAGATAATTCAATGAGGCCAAGACGAGCCCCTTTCTCAAAATACTCACAACACACTAACCATTTGAAGATCAAATTGAGATATGAGTGTTGGAATGTATGGATTTGGTAAGATGATGAACATATACCAATATTCCACCAACTAATCTACTTGTACAAGACAATCCATGACGTCTTTACAAAAGGTAAAAAGCCCAGCATCGAATACCTGCATAGATTTTGCTGAGGGGTGGATGTAGAGAGCACTGAACTGCAGATTGGTGCAGCAAGTTTAGCTTTTCACCACTCTAAACGAAAGAGTGGAGATGAACTGTAAAGGAGTCAGTGAAAGAAAGGAATTTGGATTAGTTTTGTCAAGTGCAGATTGAACACCATTTGTATAACCAAGGTTGATGCGCACAAGCCAATTCGTCAAATTGCTAAACATTTGTGTCAAATAGATTATCCTCAGTAATTTACCAACCAAACAACCCATAGGATGCAGTTCTACAAACTTAAAAACTGCTTGGTGACCATACCACAGACATCAGAGTATTCAATAATTTCCTACTTGGGGAATATGGTACAAGACTTCAAAAACCCACCTCATGTGCAGCGGCAAACTCAATTGAGAAGCTCTTAACGTGTTGAGCTGTGAGATGACTTCAGCACAGGTCGACCATGTGAGATTCCATTCTTTACAAGAGAGCCCATCTGCAACAGTAAAGCTTGAGGCGCAGCTTGACTTCAAAGTATGATTTGGGGCAGTTGGGGTGGGGAGTGCCTGAGAAGATGGGCGAGATATTTTTGGTGCAGGGACAAGAGAAGCTGTGGTGTCTGCAGAATGTGAAGTGTATGAAACTTCAGGAAGGCTACAGCTGTAGAGGTTATATTTTGATTGATTCTTGCTGGATTGGTGATTTATGCATCACAAGGAAATTTCTTGAAAATTGAGCCTGAGTGAGCTTCATATTCACCTATCCAACCTTGCCCAGACAATACAGAAGGCGCTAATACTCGCCGCAATCTATGAGCTGCATGCATCCTACCCTCGGATCCTAATATGGCTGACAACCGAGACAAGCTCTTCACATGGGCCATCCCTAAATAATACCCTTACAGCAGCACTACCAAACCTATCTGACGGAGCCCCTCTTCTGGAACGGAAGGTATCAAGTTTATTTGAATGAGGTAAGTCAACTCCCTCGGATGCTAGACTAGTACCAGAAGCAAAGCCAGAGCTTGCAGAATCCAACAAAGTCTTTACAACGGCCAAATTCTTCCATCCTTTCTTTGTTAGATGTGGCTGCTTTGTATGTGCTTTAGACTTGGCAGTTCCTACTTGTGACGCTCCAGCTTGACAAGCCAACACGTCCTATGTCTTTCAGGCTGCATCCTGTATTGAGAGCGCCTGAATACATAGAGATAGGATCTTCCTCATCCAGACACGTCGAAACCAAGTAATGAGCAAAACATCAAAATGGAGAGCCACAAACCCTAGAGAGTTTTAATTCGTATATGACTAAAATTATACATACACCAGAAATCCCACTGTCGGCACTGCTGCGTGACTTGTTTGATAGTTGAAGTATCATCTTAAGTTTCTTATCCTTGTCCGCCATATCATACCTTCCTCTTTTCACTTTATTGTACCACTAATCCCAATCCCTGTCTCTTCTTAATATCTTCAACTCCAGCAACTGAATACCATGATCGAAGTCTTATTATGTACTTAAGGTTCGACCGGTACCTTAGGGCAGCATCACTGACCAGGGAACATATGCTGCATGACCAAGACTTATGACCTTGCTAGAGTCTCATCTATATTTCCACATTATAGAACAGTTTCTGCTCCAGATCATTGCACCAAAAAGACATGCTGTGCACAACTTAGAGTCCATGTAGAAGCAACCTGCAATATACATCAAGATAAATGAACCTCAACCTTGTCAATTCTTACCGACCAAAACATTGTAAGCTTTGTAGCCAGAGTACATCCATCTCGGAGAAGCAACACAGTAACAGGAACTCACATGCCAGAATTCTAGTTGTATGAATCTCCAAAATTGGTTTAAGGTTGGCTATATCTACTGCAAAGTATACCGACATCTCCTACTCCCTCTTAAAAATCCTGAAACCAGAAAAGTCATTTTCTAAACCAGGGAATCACAAAATCCATCTGCCGACACGGACTTTTTTCTGATCACCTATCAGTCAACTCTCCGCGGGAAACGGACTTTCTTCTGATCACCTCTTAGTCAACCCTCCGAGGAAAACCCATTGTCTATATTCATGTATTTGTGTGTGTGTTTGAATATATACATATATATATATATATATATATACACACACACATACACACATCGAGGAAGAGAATAAAATAATTCCGACACAAACTCCAACCTCAAATTATTCAGCTCAAAACGTTCGATGAAACACACCTCTGACAGAGATGGAGGACGGAGGTTATCTTGACATGGTCTGAACAATCAGGACCTAGACTCGTGCACCCTCTTGGTCTTTCTCCAAACTAACAGTCAATCCGGGTCCGCGACCGGGTTCGAAGTCAAAGCACATCATACAGAAGAATTCACTACTACTAGCGATATTTTATTGCAATTGTGCGAATGTTGTGGCGGAGACAGCCCAAGTCTTCTGGAGTGGAGGGAGAGGAATAATCGACACCCTACTCTGAAATAGGGGGGGATACTTCGGGCCTTCTCAGAACTCACAACGACGGGTTCGCGTTTTCGTCAGGTTTTTTCTTTTTCTTTTTGATTCTTATTTGTTTTATTCTGGTTTCATATCAGCAACATCAGGAGCAGAACCTACCCGAATTAGCTCCTCCTTCATTATGAGTAGGGATTGCTGTCGATTCTCGGAGCGGATCCAGGAATAGTAAACAGTATCTAAATCAGAACGTCAACTGGAATAGCGTGTTGAGTTGTCTGGAACTGTTATGGAACTATTAATACCAAGGAAATGAGAGCCGTTGATTAGTAACAAGACACATTATCTTGCGAGAATGGAGTCATAAAAGGTAGCCACCAAGGGATTTCGAGTCAGAGCCAGAGCCAGAGTACTTGAGCTAGAACCGAGTGTAAGTGAGGAGCTTGTTGCTATTCATTGAACCTTTACTGTCATCCCTGCGCAACATCATCTGTACCCAAGCCATGGAGGCGGTGTGAGTGAAGCGACAATGGTTTAAGGCTTCTCATCTCAGCCGCTGCCTCCTCCTCCTACAGCTTCTATTAAGCCAGGCGTTCGTGGAATGCTACATCAGTCATTATTTTGAGGATGAAAGTATGCGTCTGCTAGTTGAAAGATTATAGTTGTCTGTATTTGTGGTGCATCTCTCGATTATACTTGTACAAGTTCTTGAAACACTTTAGTGCTATGAAAAGTTACAATTTTCTTCTGTGCGACATGTGATAGTTGAAGCTCTCCACGAGCTTTGGAAAGCATGGGATACGGAAAATGCGAGTGGTAGCTTGGAAGGTTGGAGCGCGTACAACCGAGATCCTTGCCCTCTCAATCCTTCCGTAACTCCGTGGCGAGGAGTGACGTGCTTACAACCTAGATGTTCAGATCCATGTGATGCCAACACAACAGTAACCACATATATTGTTGGTTTGTAAGAATCCATACTCTTCTATGTCATGTGTAGATAGTTTGCACATTTAGCACAAACAATCAGTGAATGAATTGAATTTTACTCATGTTTTGAGTGCGAGCTTATCAACTGCAGCGTGTTCTACTGCTTGACTCTGCGTCTGTAACCAATTTCGAGATCGTGGTTTCATATTATCAATTAGAGGATGTACAAAATGTGTTATGTATCTGTGAGACCTGTACGTGCAATTGTTCGCATCGTCCGAGCTACTTACAAAAGTTACAGAACAATGTCATGTGTCTTAACTAGAATGAAATGGTGATCAGGTCTCTTTCCGATGAAAATATTACTGGCGAGCTGCCAGACGTATTTAAGTACCCGGGTCTCTCAAATATATATTTTTTTGTAAGTAATTCCTTGAAATTGTTGTATATATGTTTCAAGTGATAAAAGTATCCTGATTGTGTTCGGCAATGGACTAATTTGAGTTGACATTGAGTAAGCTAGGTATAAGCTACTGATTTCTACTGAAAATGCTTTCGAATAGGAGAAATTTGTATAGGGTCTTTGACCAAAAGACAAATTTGACAGAATTTGCATAAAAATTATTTGTGTGTAGGAAATTGACAGGAACTCCAAGGTTGACTGGGCCTCTTCCACCATCAATTAATGGAACATGGCTATATTCTTTGTAAGTTGTATAAATTTTGTGCATATTCTTTGTATAAAAACTATATCATTCTACTAAACAAAATGAGACCAAAAAACATTAGTGTGTAGGATTGCAATGTTTAGTATTTTCTACATTTGTTTCACTTTTTTCACTTTTCATACCAACTTTTGTTGCTTTACAGAGATCTACATGATAATGGTTTTATTGGAGATATTCCAAATGTAACATTTTCTCACAATCTTCGAGGATTGTAAGTTTTTCAAAAAACCATAAGAATTAGGCATGTTAAGTTAAATTTTCAATAATGTCATGTATATCATTTACTTATCTAATACTACTTTTTTTCTTGCTTAATAGAGATTTGAGTGGCAACCAAATCAACGGAAGTTTTCCTCATGCAAAAATACTTCAAGCAAAATTTCTTCAATCATTAAACATTGCTAAAAACAAATTTGAAGGAAATATATCAGATTCTGCTATGGAAAGCATAAAAAGATTGGAAAAATTGTAAGATATTTTATTTCCTATTACATCAATTTAACTTCAATTTAACTTCAATTTATTCAACTGTATTTGAGTGTTTATGTTTTCATTCTATTATTCAAAAAATATTAAGTTTAAAATTCTATTTTATTTTATAGATTTTGTTTCGTTTTTACTTTTATTATAACTTTAATAATATATGTTTTTTTAATTACAATAAAAAATGGGTATCATTAACAATAAAAAAATACAACCATATTTAGTTGATATTTATTAAATACTCTTTTTTTCTTTTTCTTTTTCTTTTTCTTTTTTGTATATCACAGAAATATATCTCAAAATAACTTTGGAGGCAAATTTCCAAATCTTCCTGATCGTTCAATCTTGCATTATTTGTAAGTATACTTGTTTCTATTTTCTTTTCTTTCCATTTCTTTATCTTGTACAAAATACATATATAAGTTTGGGTTATAATTAAAGTATTTTTATTTGATTATCTTTCAAGAAATAAAATAAAATAAAATTTAAGAACAAAAAACTAACTTGTTAAGTTGATGCAGGGATATCTCTTCAAATCACTTTGAAGGACCACTACCAAGTTCTAGAAACTCTAAAAATTTAAAATATGTGTAAGTTTAAACAATATACAAAAAAAAAATAACAATTAATTTTATTTCAGATATAAATACAATATATGATACAAGTGTACTTAGAAATATATATTAGAATGATGTAAGGTGTAACCATATGCTTTATTGCCCTTAACTTTGGGTAGTGTCTTTGATACTAAATTTTTTATTATTTCTAACTATGAACTATTTGTTTATGTGGAACAGAAATTTAGGTAACAATTCTTTTACTGGAACATTAGAAAATGTTTTGGACATCTTTGATGGTTCTAAAGTGATAATGGTAAATGTGTCTCACAACAAGCTAAGTGGTCCTCTTCCATTCAACTTAGCAGCTTCAAAATTCAACTCTATAAAAGAATTGTGAGTTTTTCAATATAACTCTATTTACTAATATATTTTATAATCTATTCATTGAGAAAAATCAACTAATTTTTATAATATGTGAAATCTTACAAGGTATTTCTAAAGTTACTACAAAAAAATTCTTTATCAAATTTTTATATTAATATTTTTGAAAATTTTAAAGAATTATAAGTTAATATTAAATAATAATTAATAAGATTTATAGTAATAACATTTTTTTTTTTTTAAAACTATCACCTACTGAATAATAGATTGAATACATTTCAAGTAATTTTTTATTATATGTATTTTAATATATTATCACTTAATTTGCAGAATTATTCTTATAATAAGGAAGGAAAAACTTAATTAATTATTTTGTAAAAAGTAAACTAATTCTAAATAGATATAATAAGTAGTAGCATCTATAAATTATAATAATATTTTTTTTAGAATGGCACTATTATTTGATTAGAAATTAAATTTCAAATTTTAAATACATAATTAATTTTTCTAAAAACATTTGTAAATTTTTTGGTTTAGAATTCAAATCTAACAAAATTAAATATCATGTTAGGTACTTGGATGGAAACAATATTACAGGTACTCTCAACATTTCTCATATTTTTGATCAAAATCAAAATGTGGGTCTTAAAATTTTAAGTTTGGAGTTCAATAAAATTACAAATGTTTTTTACACCAATGCAGACATTGATCAACCAAAAAGTATGATCAAGTAAGTCTTCCAGTACCATACATTTAATTAGAAGAATATGATGTTAGATTCTACAAATTACTTTGAATCAATATTATTTGCAAATTTTATTTTTGAGAAGGAATATTTAACTTTGCTTAGAAATATTTCTATATGGATGATATTTGTAGGTTAAAAGGTAATCCGTATTGTGATGGCATTAACTTTGATGATGCCAAAAGATGCTATTGTGATCAATTTTGCACAATTACTCAAGGTAGTATCTCACCTATTTTTTGCAATTAAAATTTAAAAAGTATAATGATTTAAAAAAAAATTAATCACAACATACAAGAATTAGATAGATATTATTAAAAATTGGTTTAGTGCTTATGTTTCATGTGTAATAGAAATTTGATTAAATATTTTAAATATACTAATTAAAATGCACTAAAAGTCTATTTTTTGTGAAGCAGGACATAATAACAATTTTAAGATTGTTATCATCTCCATCACCACCAGTGTGCTGATGGTATTAATCATGCTATTGGTAGTAGGAACAATCCTTTTCAAAAACAAGAAATACAAAAAATATTTGCAACTTCAGTTTCAACAAAGTAAGTTCATGTATAAATTCTGAAATTTTAGCTTTTGAAAAAGGTTGGAATTTAATTATTTAAAAAATGTATATTCTTTAATTTGATAATTTTGTTGTGTATTGCAGGGTTTGAAGAGTTTGATGTCAAGCCTACTATCTTTTCATATAATGAATTGAAGATTGCTACAGAAGACTTCCATATAAAAAATAAGTTGGGACAAGGTGCATATGGTATTGTATACAAGGTAATTAAAAGTCCATATATGTATATATATATATATATTTATTTATATATATACATATGCAAGTGATATTTAATAATAATAAAATATTAATAGAAAGTAAAAACTTATAATATAAAAGTACAAGTCTTCCAAGCATAATGTTTTTGAATGTAGGGTGTGCTACCAAATGGAAATGAAGTGGCTGTAAAACAACTCAAAGTCACAATAAATCAAAATTTAGATGATTTTTTCAACGAGATTGTATTGATTACTGGCATGAAGCATAGAAACTTGGTAAATTTAAAAGGATGTTGTCTTTGTGAAAACTAAAGAATCTTGGTTTATGAGTACGTGGACAACTACGACCTTGATAAAGTTTTATTAGGTATGTTTATTCAATTATCTTATATACATAGTTTTTTTTAATATAATTATAATTTTTTAATATTTATTATAAGTTTTTATTAAATTTTATATAAAACCATGTATTTTGTCATGTTTGTGTGTTATAATAGGACCTCATAAACAAATTGTGCCTTGGCTTTCATGATTAAAGATTTGCTTGGGAATAGCTCATGGTCTTCACTATCTCCATGCATTGGCCCATCCAAGGGTAATTCATCGAGACATCAAGGCAAATAATATCTTATTGAACAAGAACTTAGAGCCCAAAATTGCAGATTTTGGGTTAGTTTTATTATTCCCTGATGAAAAGACCCACATTATGACAGTGCATGTTGCAGGCACCAAGTAAGTTCTTTATATATATATATATATATATATACATTTTTAATGCATTTTTGGTAGTAGATGATTTCTTTGATTATATTATAAATTATATTTTATAATTATATATATGCAAATAATTCTTACAATTCTTTATAATAGAAGTTTTTATGTATTTATTTTACTTTTTTATTTATTAGTTGTATTGGATGTTAAAATTTTCTTGAATTATAATATTATACTAAAGTTTGTTTGCAATTAAATGTAGAGGATACTTAGCACCAGAGTATGCATTATTGGGCCAACTTAGTGATAAAGTGGATGTTTTTAGCTTTGGAGTGTTATGTTTGGAGATAATTAGTGGACGAAGAAATATCGATGACTCTTATTTCAAGACCAAGTTTATCTCTTGCAATGGGTATGTTTTATTCTTTTATTCTTTTATTATTATTGTGAATTTTTTTAATTTTACATTGATAATTTATATATATATATATATATATATATAATAATTATGTTATTATATATTTTATAGATATTATATATATATATATATATATATATGAGATTATAAATATATTATATTTTTTCTAAATATGTTAATATATATATATATATATATAATTATTTATTTAATTTTGCAGGTATGGAAACTTAATGCATCAAACAAGCTAATTGATTTAATAGACAAAACATTACAGTTAAGTGATGAAGAAATGGAGGATGTACTTCGAATCATTAGAATTGCTTTACTTTGCATTCAAAATGATAGTGTGAGGCGACCTACAATGGCACGAATAGTATCCATGTTACAAGGTGATACACAATCAGAAGCAGCATCATTAAATGGAAGTGAAGTTTGTCAGTATGAATCACAAGGGTTACAAAGTAATATATTTTCGTCTTCAACAAGAGAAATAGAAATGTCTTCATATGAATATTCAAGTGAGATCCATTAATATGAGCTTAATAAAATCTAAATGCAACAATAGATTTTTATTAAAGCCAAAGTCTAATCTAATAGAAGGCTTCTTTTCTTTATGTAAAGTTTAAATGTAATAAATACTTATATGTTATAATTATAATTTTTTGATTATTATTAAATAAAATTTTGTATCAATAATTTTTTGTGAAAGTTTTGTTTGGTTGTTAATTAAATAATTTTTAAAGAATGAAGTACTAAATTCTATTATTAAGAATTAATATAATATTTATTTTAGATTATTTTATTAAATAATTATCTTTAAATTTATTTTGTAATACCAATTATAATATATATATATATATATATATATATATATAACCATATATATGACCTTGACAATATACCAATATATTACAAATTAATATATAGATTTAAATTTAAGCTTCATTGATTACTTTTTATCAAAAAACTTCAATCAATCTAATTCAATATATTTAATAAGTATTTTTTTAAGTATTTAATAATTATATTTTTAAATATTTAAAAATCTACCATTATTTTCAATTTAAACTAAAATATTTATTTATTTATTTTTAATACTAAAGGATTATCTATTCTTGATAAATTTATAACTTATTTTAATCAATTCGATTATTTATTCTTATTAGCCATCTTAAAATATTTTTGGATTCCTTGACTTTTTTTTTAAAGATTTTGTAACTTCTTATAATATCATTTAAACTAAAGCATGGCATATTGATATTATACATTTAATTAGAACTATCTTTAAGTAAATCTTAATATTTATTACTACAACTACATCTAAACAATACAATCTTTCTAAAACCTTATAACTAAAAAAACTTATTATCATTTCTTATTACTAATATATCTACTTCAAATATATTATTCACATTAGATTTATAAATTTTTGAGATTTTTTTTAAATATTTTATAAGTAATTTGTTTTATAAAGTTATATATAAAATTTTTATGATATATATATATATATATATATATATATATATTTTGAAGAATATAAAAGAATATAATTAACATGTTTATTTTATATTACACAAATTTAAAGATATAGGATTATATACCAAGATATAAAAATTATATATATATATATATATATATATATATATATTATAATAATAATTTAACTATTATAGATTAAACAACTTCAAAAATTATACATAAGATTTAATATTTTTTAAAATTTTAAAATTACTATTGTATATTTATCATAATTTTTTTGAAAATTTATTACTGTATTTTTATAATTAACTTATAAAAATATATTAATATAGTATAAAAATATAAAATAAATATTTTATAATTTAAAATTTTTCTAATATAGTTCTTATTTTATATTATTCTAATTTTTAAATCTATATTTTTTTAGATATATCTATATATCTATATATATATATATATAAAAGAAATTTTGTATTGAGTTTATTTTTATTAAAAATTAATATAAATAATAGACTTTATTCTATAGATTTTTAATTAGTTTTTTTTTTTATTAACTTAAGCTAATTATGAGATTTATAATAAAGTATTCCTTGCCATTGTGGATTTATATGAAGAATAGTATCATCATCTAAAAGGTGCTTCTATTTTGTTAAAAGTTAATATTAATTAGAAGAATTTCACATATTTCATATTGATACATATCTTGTTTTGTTGCCAAGTTTATTAGACCATGTACTTGTTAAAATTTATATTTAATATCATATTTTGTCTAAAAATTAAAAAAATTAGAAAAATTATTTGTCTAAATATTTTTATCTTGCACCAGAAAATAAAGATGATGTATACAATCAACAATGAATTATTCTTTTGAAATTAGAATATTTATATCTTTAAACTATAAAATTAATAATTTTTATTGATTCTATATTTTTGATAAAAATTTGTTCAAATGTGTCAATAAACACTCTTCTTTTAGATGTTTAAATAAAATTTATGATAATTTTGCTTAATTTAATTATAAAAACAACCTTCTCTATTTCAAAAGGTGTTTATATATTTTAGAAGATCAACCTCAATAACATGACTTTTTAACTGAAGGATATTTTGGATACAAAAAGCTTTTGGAACTTATTTCAAATGATTATTAGTAGCTTCAAATATGAAAAGCTATTAAAGCTATTTTTTATCCTTATAATATCTACTCTTAGGCAAAGATTCTATATCATTGATTATATAGAGTTCTTTAAGCTTTATTTGTTTAATTATATATGTAATTATTTATTTTAATAGAATATGTTATAAACCTTTCAAATTTAGATTCTTATGATTTTTTTTTTTGTGATAGCTAATTCTTTAATCAAAATAGAAATTTTAGTATATTATATAAAAGTTGTTACAAATAATTAATTGATTAATATTTTTATACTATTTATTAATATTATAGATTATTAATTGATGATATCTGATTGAAAATCTTAGTTTGTATCCAAGTTTTGGATTACACTCTTCAATTTATTAAAATGTCTTTATTTTTTTATCCTTAAATCAATATATATATATATATATATATATATATATATAAGCCATTAAAAGAATATTAAGAATTTATTAAAAATTAATAAAAAAATTAATTAAATTTATTGTTATTAGCAAAAAAATATAAAAAGTAATTTAATATGTTTCTTATATAACAACACTACTTTTGATAATTATAGTTATTATTTACAATCTGATATCTTTGACTTTTCAAAAATTAATAATCAAACTACAAAAGATTGAGCAAGTAGAATATTAAAGCTTCATACAACAAGAAAGATGCAACCAAAAGAAACTTAAGAAGAAGAAAAAAAAAAACAATGCAAATATCTTCAAAAAATAACAACTTCTACTTGAAGTTAATAATAAAATATAATTATTTTGTTATAAAATAAATATCATTATATTTTAAGATAATATGGATTATTAAGGATTTTAAATATTTATTATTTAAAAAAAAAAATGATCTAGCTGCAATTAAGTTGAAATTATGAAAAAAAAATAAAGATTAATCTTATTTGTTTAATAAGATGTTGATAATAAGATGGTGTAAAATAAGAAGATATTGATAATAAGATGGTGTAAAATAAGAAGATATTTGATAATAAGATGTTGTAAAATAAGAAGAATTAAGTTTAAAAATTATTATTTTTTCTACAACCATTTATAAATGATTTTTTACAATTTTCTTTAGTAGCATAAAAACTAGTAGCTAGCAAATTCATCTCAAGAATTATCATTTATTAAACCACCAAAGAAACCACTTAATTTATTACAACTTTTATGGTATCAAAATCAAGATGAAGATTTATTCAAAAGACATGTTCTTTTTTAATCAAATGGCAAGATATAATGTGTGTAGTATCACAACTTTAGAAAGAAGTCTTTGTATTTGGTGGTATAACCAAAGGTACATACTACACTTGATGGAATTTTTAAAAGTATATTTAAATGTTGTTATGAAGTTAATAATAATAACTACATATAATAAAATATTTTCTTACTAAAGTAATTTGATTACTTTTTTTTGAAGAAGTTTTTAAAATATATATATATATATACACATTACATATAAGTAAATAGAAATAAATAAAAGTGAATAAATATATTAAATAGATAATATTTCTTATATTAATAAATAGACATAGATTAGATGTTTAAACTTTTACAAATTTGCTACATGGCTATTAAAACTTGTTCTACAAGTTTTTTATATTTAAAAAATTGTGTTGGAAGTAACCTACAACTTGACACTAGGACCACAAGCCTTGTAATTCTTAGGAAGCTTTTACAAAACCTTTTTAATAGCCAATATATATAGAGGTAAGACTAAGGCTATTATTAATCTTATTAATATCTTTCTTGTATTCTAATCTTAGTTCAAGACTTTCTATTTTTTTTGTAATTTGCAGTAGCAATTCTAATTTTTTTTTTAATCTTATATCTATTTCTTGTTTGTCTATTTTTTTTTCTTTAAATAATAGAAGATTATATTCTCTTTTCAAAATTTTATCTTGATTCATGTCTACATAATTTGATATGACTACTAACTTGTTATAGTTTTTTTTTTCTTAAGAAGAGAATAGATTTTTTTACTTCTTGAGAAATATTGATGTATTTTTAAAAATTATGGATTATCCACCTTTAAACTAAGATCTTACTTTTTTAATAATTTAATATTTTTATATTTTTATGTTTTTTTTTTTTTTTTTTTTTTTTCAAAGAAAGTGAACTACCTTTGTAAAAACCTTCATTTTGTATTAAAGATTGTAGATAATCCTGCTCTAATTTGACTTATAAGTTTTTCAATATTGTTTGCTTCAAAACCACTTTAACTTAGATGGAAGGAAAATAAACTATAGATGCTTTATTTGGAAAAAGTGAGAATAGATTTACAACTATTGTAGATCTCTATAAATTTTTTAATATTTTTTTTAAAAAAATATCATGTATTAATAATCTTAATGATAGAAGTAATATTACTATTCTTATGGAAAAAGTCAACAATAAATTTTAATATTTATGTCAAGAAGTTATACAATTAAGAGAAGCTAGTACAAGTAGACCAACTTTATAAGTAAATTTTACAAGTTTTACCACTACAAGTACAAAAGAGTCAAAGATTAATATGCCAAAGAAGTTTGATGGAACAAGATCAAAATTTTGAAGATTTCTACAACATATTATGTTCTTCTTATAATTACATCTTTATCAATATCTTGATGGTATCACTCAAGTGAGATTTATAAATATACTTATATGTAGAAGTATTTATTTGTGATTTACACTTTTGATGAAAGAAGATTTACAACTTTTATATCATTTAAGCTTATTTTTGGAGGTATTTATAGCTATATTTAAAAAAAGTATAAAAAAATAGAAAAAATAAAATTCTAGACTTTGTAATAAGAATCACGTTTAATTGCTATTTATATTTTAGATTTCTAATAACTTACTTGTGATGTGGATTAGAACAACAAGGCTCTTTTTAATTAATTTTGATATGATTTAAAAGATAATATCAAAGATCTATTATTAATAATATCAAAATTAAATTCATTAAAATAATTTATCACTAAAATAATTGCATGCAACAATTAGCTCTTTGAAAGGTACTAGAATCAAAGATTTGATTGAAAAAGGACAAATTAAATAATTGCAATAACTTCCAAGCCTTCAAAAATCTATTTATTAAGATCAAAATTTATGGAGATTGATACAATACAATTCAAATAGTTAATATTTGAAAAAAAAAAATAGATGCCATAATAAAAACTTATATTTATATTATAAAAAAATATGTAATAAAGTATAAGATTATTATATTAAATTAAATGGATTTAAAGCATAGAATACAAACTCAAATATGATAAAGTTAAAAAATAAAGACATTTAATTTCAATAGAGACCTTGTAATTGGACAACTCTTGATTACAACCATCAAACACAAGTCTCATATTACCATCCTATATCTTGTTTTAAACTTCTTATTACTATTAAAACTTCAAGTTACAAATTTTTAGCTTAAACTCTTTTAAATATCAGAGCCTTAATATGTTTTATAAATAAAGAGTTTGCATTGCAAGTAAAATTAATACTTTCAAAGAAGACTTGATTAACTCCGTTGGAGGTTATTGATGGACAAACACTTGTATTTGGAGATATTCAAAAAGAAACCAAACTATTAAAAGAGGGATTAGAAGATCAAGTATCCAACATTGTCTTCAACATCATTTGATGTCCTTCAAAACTAGAGGTACTTGGCCTTCTTTTGTTTGAATTACATAATATTGATATTCTTTAAAAATTACAAAAGGTCACTTCAAGATTTAGTCCTAATACTAAAAAATCATTTCAATTCATATTTTTTAGAGAAAATATATTTATGCAAGCTATAAAAGAAGGAGAGTCATTTGTCATTCATGCAACATCAAGTATTTATTCAAATAAGGATTTCAATGGAATCCTAGAGCAATATAAAAAATATCAAGATATATTTAAAAATAAGAATGTTAATATATTATTAAATATTGACAATATAGATGTGCAATTGATCTTCAAGAAGTAGCTTAACTACTATTTAGACCAATTTAAAACTTGTTGCAAAATGAACTTGTTACATTGAAGGAATATATTGATAAAAATATTGCAAGAACTTTATTTAACTTTCAAAATATCTTGCAAGTGTGCCAATTTTATTTGTGAAGAAAAAAGATGGATCCTTGTGTATGTGTGTAAACTATAATGGACACAATAAATTAATCATTAAGAATTGGTATCCTTGTCTATTATTTATGATGTTTTTTTAGATTTACAAAACCATTACATTGAAATATTTTGAAGATTTTCACACATTTTCCACTTTTTCTAGAAACACTGAGTTTGTGGCAAGCAACATGCACATTCAGATGCAGAAGTATCATAAATCACAACTTACAAGTCAGGAAAAATCAAATAAAACATTTCTTTAAAAATCACATTTCTCACGGTTTTATATGCATTAAAAAAACCCTTTTTAATTCAAAGAACCCCATGTATAAAACCATTTTGCACAACTTGATTGAAGTAGCCCTCGTAGATGCTGACAGGAGAAAGAACTGGTTTAATCATAGGGGGGAAATACCGCCCCCGGTATCAGCCTCGATATCAGCACCAGTATAATCCCCGGCAACATCCCCTGCATATTTCCCAGTACCGACCCCGCTAAACGTACCCGGTATTTGCAGTGGCAGTTGCGGCAGATTTGCCCCGTCACGGGCACGAAGGCTGGAGTGCGAGTGATAAAGTATCCATTTCTCGTATCTCCCGATCTGCCTCTCTCGCTGACTCTCTTTTCCTCTCAGTCAGGTTGTCAGACAGACTCATTGTCTCTCGGTGTTGTGAATTTCTTGCTGCGTGTTCGCCATTGTCGCAAGCACGTCCAGGCTTGTGGCTTGAGTTGTTTGTCTTCTGCATTGGTGCCGCGATGGGAATCTTTTTGGACGAGCCCAAGTTCCCTGTCATCGAGCGCAACCCTACGGCGTCGTCGACGATTTCCAACTTCAGCTTCAGCGACTATGTTCGCATCGCAGCCATCACCGGTGGTTCTCTTCCCGTCGGTTATCTCGCTGGTGGGTCACTCCGGCTCTTCTCAAAACCCTGCCAACCCCTAAAATGACTCCCTCGGTATTCTTTCCTTGGTTTCGTGTTTGGTTGGGTGCATTCGTGATTTTCAGACTGGCGCCGACAAGCCTCAGACCTTGTTTTGGTTTTGTGGAACGTAGGTGGGAGTGTGAACATCAGGGGCCCGTCCATGTACACGGCGGGAATTATAGGGCTGATGGGAGGGTTCATGTATGCGTACCAGTGCTCTGCTGGAAGGCTGATGGGCATGTTCCCTAATGATGATGAGGTTGCACGCCACAACCGTTAAGCAGCTCTACACAGTTCTTATCTTGCGTTTCGAGCGGAGTCGACGATTTTTGGCGTCTTGCCAATATCTCGTAGAGTTTCTTTAGGTTCGATCTGCAACACTTGTAGCAGAGTTAGTGAAATGCTTTATTAGCTGCTGCTATCATGGTGGCTGTCTTTCTCTACGTTATTATCGTCATGTTGTGTTGATAATCATTGGGAATCCAATCCACATTCGAGGCACTAAACTCTGGTCCTCTGTTTGACTTCCAGTGGAAGTTTATAGTGTAGAAACATGTGTCTTCCTCGGTGTATGTGTACGATTGATGCTTAGTTTCGATTCTAATGAGTGGTTCTGAGATTCTGTCTGCGTAGGAGGGCTTGCAGACCGGTGGGGATTGTTCATGAAAGTCCTTTACGATGAAATCATAGGACGTCGTTGGTGAGATTTGCAGTTCGGTGTATGTGGCGATAGTGCCTGGAGGGATGTATTGTGTTTCAGCGTGATAGAATCGTGGTAACATGTTTTGAAAGGAACCCTACTCTGTCTGGGGAAATAGAACCATTGGCAAGTCTGCAATGGGTTGTTATATGGAGTCATGCTCACGCCTTCTTCACTGGTCATTGGCGGGATCATCTCATGCAGTGAAAAAGTTGGCCAGGATTGATGGCACTGGCGTTATTTGATCGCTCCTTGGCGGCGAGCTCTGTTTTGTTGATAATGGCCGGAAGTTTTGATGTTGTCCAACAGCTCGGACACAATCAACTTGCAGGACAAAGACCGACAGTGGCAACGCAAATCTGTGACAGTGTCTAGTTCGAAACACCTGTCGTCGGGAGGTGTGCTTCACTGCTGTTGCGTTGCAGGCTTGGCCTAAATTTACTTTACAAGGCCGCCTTCCTCAATTTGCTGTGATTTCCTCTTGGAACAGTCACCAAATAATATGAGCAACAGCAGGATGTCGCCACTGAAGTAGTTGAGCAGAATCTTCCAATTCTGCACGCGCAAATCTCTGTTAAGTGACCATCTGTGATAATTCAATGTTAGTCTTCCACAGCACATTGCGTCTCTCTTGTGGGTGTACATGGGTCTGCTGAATAGTGCCTTTTATGTGGAGGTACCGCGGTTCTGACTTGATCGAAACCTCAGTCTAATCTAGCGTCATCGATTTGATCAGCACGACTTTGTTCGCGAGAAGGAACCGATCCTCTACCTCATGCAGGTTCTTGCAATATTCATACATACGGCTCTGGTGTTTGTCATTTAGGCACACATCAGTAATATCCTGTAATTGATTCGTCCCAAAGCTGGTATGATATAGACGTCTGAAAGGGTGCTTCGTCAGCATTTTCAGAGTATTACATCGATCCTGACGGACGTTCCATGGTTTTCAGCGTCTTCTTGCATGTGATGCTGAGAAGAAATCCTGGGAACCCAACAATCTCTGCACTAGTTATAATGAGATGCTGTCCTCCTCTAGTCAGATGTAGCGGATTTCGTCTCGATTTGTTGCATAGTTTTTGCCACGATTGAGCGCATCCTACTGATGCGAACCACGAGAGAACTCTCCACAAGCATAATCCCTGGAAATGGCGAAGAAAACGCGGCAGGCTATTGTGCTCCAAATGCTGGCACGCAAGAATCCAAACTTGGCAAGGGCTGTGGCAATGCAGGGCATCTGCAGGAGGTCACAATGGATGTGATGGGTTTGAATAGCTACATATTCCTTATACGTGAGTTTTTGTGCTGCCACTCTTGACTGTTGCATTCCAGGTCCAGGTGGATTACTCAACTTCAGTGAAAATTCGTGATGATGCAAATTTCCGTTTGGTGGCTATCTTGAATGATGTAAAGTTGGATCCCTGGGCAGACCACCAAACACAAGTAATTTCCTGTCAAAAGATATTACTCATTTCTTTTAAGAAGACAAAAAAAAACATAGCAAATGTATGTCATAAAAACCTACTCAATGCAAAAATTCAAAAGCAATGGTACAATCAGCCAAAAAGTTTCATTAAAGTTAGCAAATTCTGGGACTTGCAACACACACTGTAAACTAGTTAGTCTATGAGTAGCTTGAAGTTTGCATATACTTGTGGCTTGCAACATTGTCATTTTTTGATTATGGTCATGATGTTCTATTCAGATGCAAGGGCAGGATGGGGATTTTGTTGACACCCATCTATGTTATTGTAGGGAAGGGTGGGGCAGTGAAGGGGGGGGAGGGGGCAGGCAGTGGGGCAAAGAGGAGCAGAATGGAGGCGTCTGTGATGGAAATGTGAGGGAGAGAGCACAAAAGCGTTGGGAAGGTTGGCAGCGGTCCGGCGGGTTTGCAAAACGACGGAAGGGGTGGAGATGGAGAGAGATGCCCTGGAAGCGCTAGAAGGAGGGGTCGAACCTCCGACCTTGTGGTTAACAGCCACACGCTCTAACCAACTGAGCTATTCCAGCTGACGTGGCACTCTGCACCGGCCGGGAATCGAACCCGGGTCTGTACCGTGGCAGGGTACTATTCTACCACTAGACCACCGGTGCCTCGCAGCGGTCCTCGACTTCGCCACCGCCCCGCGGCGCCCGAGAAACCTGCCCGCTCCCACGACCGCCTACGCGCCTGCCCCGCATTACACCCTCTCGAAACTACCCACCCCCACGCCCACCACCTGCCCGCGCTCGCGCCTCAACACCCTCCCTCCCCCGATCTCTTCTCCAGAATGGGGAATCCAGCCTTCGCTTCACCGCAACCCAATCGACCCCATCAACTCACTCACCCCCTCATCCACGCCAACGCCCCAGGTTCAGCCCCATAAAAAGTACATCAGCGTTGTGGTGACAGTACCAAACATTGTGGTGGTATTAGCAATATTCTATTTATATATAATAGAATAAAAATAAAATAAGTGTATGTATTAAGAAGAGATGAATAAAAGAATATATATGCAAAAAGAGTATACAAAAGAAGAATAAAATTTGATTTAATTCTTAGATTTGAGTGTGATTCTTCTACTTTTTTTACAAAAAAACATATATTTTTTGCAATTAGTTATTAAATTTAGATTTATTTTTTAAAATTTACTTGTTTTTTTTGGAACAACTAAAGTATCAGAGGTAAGATAGAATAGACACGTTTTATTTTATTTTATTTAGATTTAAAAAAATTATTTAATTCACAAGTTTTTAGAACAAAAACATTATTATTAATGTAATATCAAGGACTCTGCCAAGGCATTATATGGGATAGTAGATATGCTAGATTGATTGATTTGGATACAATGTTATTACATTTTTATAAGTTGATATGCATGGTATAAAAATACACAAAGGTTTTAAAAACAAAATAATATTTAATTTTAATTATCTATTTTTTAAAATATTTATAAAAATATTAAAGAATTTTTTTGATAGAAAAAATATAAATACATAAAATAAGTTTAAAGAATTTTTAAATGAACAAACCTTTAATAAAGATGCCAATAGAATTACCAAGCAAAAAATCAACCAAAAAAGTATTATTATTTTTGGATTGGATTACACATCAACAAAAAAAGTAGTTGGCTTCTCATAGGCTTTTTATAAGATTTGAAAGCAAGTTTATTCAACTTGCATCCTCAAAAAGACTCTTATTAGGTGCCAAGATAACAAAATTATTCCTATAAGCTATTGATGATATATTTAAAGACCAACTATTTTTCTTTTAGAAAATAGAGTTATAGATGGTGGTTCCTCTAGTAGCTACAATAAGATTAAAGAGTTGGTGATTCTTGTATCAAGATAATAATACATGAAGGCTAGAGTAATAGCCACTTATTCTAAATTATTATCTATAATAATTCCAATTATATCAACATCAAAATTTAAGGTTAAAAAGATCCTATATAACAAAACTTTTAAAGAGTTTGGTTAAAAAATAGAACAAATTGATGTTTTAGATGACTAAGTTGAAAAAAAAAACTATAAGTCAAGTTAATCTAAAATATAAGAGGTTCTAAGAAGGTTTGTAAGAAGGTGTATTTGATGAAATAGTCTTAATTAAGAAAAAATTAGTTGCTGTAGCTATGCTATAGCTTTAAAAGAAGAGATTGTTTTCTTTAAAAAAAGCATGATAAAACTTATTGCTACTTATATACTTTTTTATACAAATTTTAGGAGGAGAAATATAAAATAGTTAATTGGATAAAAAACTAAAATTACTAATATAATATTGAAGAAGGATATAAAAGGATTATCTTATTTAATTATAAAAAATGAAAAAAACATCTATACATGCTCTTAAGATTATAAATTTAAAAATATACATATTCTTTAAGTATTCTTGTTATTTTTTTGGTTTTTTTTGGTTTTTTAAATTTATTAATTTTTTTAATATATTAATATATTTTATCTTCTTGCAATCTTTTCCATTTATTTTATCTCTTGTTAGTTTTGATTGGATTTTTTTAATCTTTATACTCAATCAACTTAATCATATTTTGTTATCTTGTAACATTTGATTTTATTGCACATCAATGGATTGTCTTATTTTTAAGATTCTATATTCACATACATTAGCATTTTTTTATTTTTTATTTTTGATAAGTCCTATTAATATATCTTAATTGGTGGATTTTAAAAAAATTATATTTTAATGTTTTTTGAATTAAAAAAATTTATAGAAAAAACTTGATTTTTTAAATATTGATTAGAATTTAAAAGTTTCTCTAAGTTACAAGAGTCTCATTAAGTAAAAGATTATAAAATTTGTGTCTTAGTAAGTCTTGAAAGTAATTATTTTAATTGGTTATTTTTTATTTTTATTTTTTAAAAAATAATAATTTATATTTAATTCTTGAAACTAATATTTTAAATAATCTTTTATTTGTATATGTTATTTATTAAAACTCATAAATAGTTAATAGGTAAAAGAAGCATGAAAAAGAATATCATGACTTTTTAATGATTTATATAAAAATTAAGATATTTTATTGATTTGAATTGATTTTGTTGTTGGATCAATTTTGAATTGATTTTGAATTGATTTAATTTAATTTTATAGAAATTGATTTGGAATTGATTTGAATTGATTTTGTTCTAAGATATAGAAAAAAAAATTTAATTTAATTTTATCATCTTCAAAGAATCAAATTTTTTTAATAATTTATATATAATTTATTTAGATTTTTAAAATAATTTTAGAATATATTTTAAAGATTTTTATAAAAATAATTTTATTACTTTTGGAATCTATTATTAAAAATTAGAACAAGTTTTGAAGATCTTATGATGCTCTAAGGCTAATTGGATGTTTTGAATACCATAGTAAATTCAAATTTATGAAAAGCATAATTCTACAAAGAGAAACTAGAGTAACCAACAATTAGTTGTAGTAGAAGTAGTAAGAAATTAAATGCATATGTTCCATATGGGTTGTAGCACTGTTAGGGACATAGTCTTAGAACCTTCTAGAAATTAGAACATTCTAGAAGCAAGTCCCTGGAACCTTCTAGAAGTTTCCATTAGCAGTTAGTGGAAGTTTCTTGAGAAGCTTCCTAGTTAGTGGAAGTTGCTTGAGAAGCTTCCTAGCTAGTAGAAGTTGCTTGAGAAGCTTCCTAAGTTGTTGGAAGTCGCTCAAGAAGTTTCTTATTTAGAAGTATATATAGGAGTCGAGGCTGAAGAGTTCTTCAGTCTCGACAACACATCTCTTGGAGCTCTAGCTCACCTCTTTGGTGTTGCTCTTGTATTCATTTGATCAATTTAGTTCTTGCCAGTTCTCTTTGAAATTCTTGTTTAGATTTCTTCTTCGTATTCTGTGTCCATGACAGTTTGTCGAGACTGCTCTCATCTCAGATATTAGAGCTAGTCCTTCTTGTTAGAGTGTGGATTACCCCTCTTCTTGAAGGTATACTAGTGTTTTAGAGGTTGCGGATTACCCTCCTCTAAACTGATATCTCTCCCATTACAATATTGGAGTCTTATTCTTCTTGGAGAGAGTGGATTACCTCTCTTCTTGAAGGATTTTAGACGTTTTAGAGGTTGCGGAGTACCCTCCTCTAAACCAATATTTTCTTCTTCGTAGAATCAATTATTTCTCTCTTTTAGAATGGCTGGAGATCAAAAGATTAGTATGACTGAAAGTTCGGAGTCCAAGTTGGACGCCATTATGAATGCCCTTGCTATGTTATCGCAAAGAATTGTGGAGATTGAAGGAGCATTTGTAAGACTTCATAATAATAGAGCACCTGGAGTAACACAATCTAGAATTCATCAACCTCAAGTTTTTGCACCAGAAGAAACAGCTTTGCCTGTAATTCGACAAGAACCACTAGTTCTACAATAAAAGGAGCCTCGAATTAGCCTTCCAGATAAGTTTGATGGTACACGCTCCAAGTTTTGAGGTTTTGTCAATCAAATTAGGTTAATAACAATTTTACAGCCCGAACGCTATCCAACGGAGGAGTCACGTGTTGGACTGGTTGGAACCCTACTTACGGAGCAGGCTCTATCATGGTTTGCTCCTTTATTCGAGAAGGGATCATCAATTTTGAACAACTTTGAAACTTTTTTGGAAGCGTTTGCGGAAGCATTTGGCGAGCATGACAAGGCTCGATGGACTACAACAAAGATTCAATCACTACGACAAGGGACACGCTCTACATCAGTTTATGTATCAGACTTCAAACAATTAGTATGTGACATCAACTGGGATGAAGAAGCATTGACAAGTCAATTTTATTGGGATTTGGAGGATGATGTGAAGGATTTGCTATTATCTCTTTCTGATCCACAAACGCTCAACGAAGCCATTAGCCAAGCTGTGAAGTGTGACAACCGCCTATTTCAGCGTTGCCAAGACCAACGCTCAAGACAACATGTGACTCGTCACGCCTCAACCATGTCAGCAAGCAGTTTGAATTCACATTCCAAGACGGACGACATGCAAATTGATGCGGTGTCGTGGTGAGAGTCTTAGCCCTAAGAAACACTGGGTCTTTTGTGCCTCTCGTTTCTTAAGTGCAAGAAGAGATTCATAAAGTTCATAAAAACTGAAGATTTTACATAAAAACATACTTTATTAATCTTCCCATATTCTGCCTTTAAAAACCCGCCTTCAAATTTGCCCATAAATCCTAGGATATCATATCAATTGAAGCAAAATTTGAACACAAAGTACTTAAGGAAGTAAAGAAGCAAACCCCATAATCCTTTTGATTATAGCTCATGTGGTTGGAGAGAACCATGTTGTCAAAGAAACCCCTCCATGCTGCCTTTGATTCTGGACCCCCTTTGCTTCACACCTTCATTGCTCCTCATTATCAAAACCCCAAGTATTGAAATTTGGTAGGCTTGTTGCTTGCTTTATGTTGTAAACATCCTCCAATTTTTGCTCCAAAACTCCTCTTGGAAATAGAGTTATAGACTCTACCCTTCTCCTTTAATTCTGTCTTCTACCAACTCTGGATCCGACTACAAATTTCCTCATAATTCTTTAACCATAACTCCAATAGCAATCAGTTTTTTACACAACTTAATAGACTCATATATCTACAAACCCCAATAAATTTTACTCGAAATGCTACTTTGATCACAAAGATATGCTCCCCCAAACTTCACTGACTTAGAAATAGACCCCTATCACTTTGAAAGAGCATAACATTTTTTTTATAAGATAAATGAGTATCAAACTTACCCTCATCTCTTTCTTAACTTGCTTAGATCACGTCTATCAAATTTCACACTCAAATTCACTCCCTAACTCCATTCATACCCAAAAAAACCCACACACACACTCTGCCCATACAAACCCCAATTCTGCTTTCACTCTATTTCTCTTTTCACCTACATCCGGTTACAATTTCACTCATAACTCTTTGCTCAAAGATCATATTGACTTAAGATTTTGATTCAAAGTAGTAAACTCAATAAGAAACACAACCCCAACAAATTTTGCCTCTAAAGTCCAAATGGTTCTCAAGAGCCGAGGCCCGAAATTTAGTAAACCTCACTGCCCTAGTCTTAAACACCTGCAACTTTGACGACTCATATCTCCCTTGATACTTAACCAAAAGACATAAAAATTATTTCTATATGTTCCTTATCTTGTCTACTACAAACCCACAAAAAATTTCACTTAAAATCCTCTCTAAGCTTCTTCTACACACAAAAACGTCTACTGCCTATCAAAAGGAAACCCTATCTCTCCAAAAAAAGAACCTCTCTTCTTCTTCACGACCCCCTTCTTGTCCTCCCGGCCTGGTCTTCCTTCTTCCCTTGGTCAAAGAGACACCTCAGCCATATCTTTCCACCTCTTCAATCCTTTCTTTTGGATTAATTTGAAGGAATCTCACCTTTTGAGGTAAATTTCTATTCTACCTTCTTACTACCATTTTTTTTCTACCCACTTCTCTTCTAATTTCAGCCCACAACATTTAAGTTTAGATCTAAAATAGAAGAGAATAAAGGTAAAGTAGATTTAAGATAAAATAGAAAAAAAATCTAATAAGTAGAAAAAACAATTAAGATTAGATTAGAGATAAAAGAGAAAGAACTACATCCTTCACTGCCAAGTCAAAGAAGCTTGTGTGGTTAAGTTCTTAGCTACTTTGGAGTTGACGTGGGTTCGAATCCACTTGACTTCACTGTAGAATTCCTTGGCTTCTTGACTTGGTACTGCTAGTGGGAATTTCAGCAGGAAATTAGTAGTTTGGCCTACCTATCATCCCTGAGCTTGTGATAAATATTATAACCTTCAAGATAATGTGGTTATAACCACAACCCTTTTCTTTTTCATCCTCTCTTCTTCTAATCTTAATCTTTTTATTTTAACACATTCCTTTATATCTTTCACACTATGTTTTAATTTACAACATGACATCCACCCCCTCCAAACCTGCACATCCTCCGGAATGTGCCACCATTCATTCTTCATCTTCTCCATCCTCATCTTCAGTTTCTATGATATTTGTATCCTCCATTGATGTAGATGATAGCATTTCAAGGCTTTCAAATGAAAACCTGTCACTCCTCCTTCGAAATGTTTTCACTCGCTTACCTGCTATTGGATTTCTAAGTACAGTTCCATCTAATTCACGAAGTAAGTAAGTGCCATTTTCATAAACAGTGACAACAATATATGGTCCAAACCATCTTCGAGCAAATTTCTTCTGAGTGCTATGTTGATGCTCTAATGTACTATCATAAACCACCACCCAATCTCCCTCTTCAATAGGCTTTATCCGCAATCGATGTGTCTTATCAAATCTTTCCTTATTGTTAAGCCTTGCTTCTTTAAGTCTTTCCATTGCTTTTTGATGTGCCTCTGGTAGTTTACCAATTTGTTGTATTCGAAGTTCTAGCAACCGCTCTCTAGAAATTCCATCTTCCCAGGACAAATACAACCATGTAGGAATTGATTCTTCAATTGGCATAATAGGCTTTTGTCCCAACATAAGTTCAATTGGCATATAACCTGTTACTGTACTATGTGTAGTTCTGTCAGCCCATAAAGCATAAGGTAGTAATCTAGGCCAATCTTTAGAATTTCCTCTACAAGCTTTGACCAAAGCTTGAATGATTGGAGGATGACCTCTCTCACTCTTTCCATTTGCCTCAGGATTATATGCAGTTGTCAACTTCAATTTTACTCCATGCTTTTCAAAAAATGTTTTAGCTTCAGCAGCATTTAATTCTCCTCTATCAGCTCTCATTCTTCCTATGCATCCATATCGACTGAAAATATCTTCAAGAATAAATCTACACACTCTTTCAGTCTGCTTGGTCCTCAATGCTCTTCCTTCAACAAAATTGGATAGCTCTTCTCTTGCCAATACTAAGTATTTCATTCCCCATAATCCATTTGGCATAGTAACTAAGTCAATAACCCATTGAAAGTGAATAGCAAGAGGATAAGTAGGATGCAATTCATCACGATACCGGATCTTTGATTGAAATTGACATTCAATACATGAACTTACAAAATCTTCCACATCTTTGTAAAGTCCTTTCCACCAATATCTTTCTTTGATTTTTGTATATGTTGCCCAAATGCCTCGATGCCCAGCCCAATTTGTATCATGAAATTCCTTGAGAATTTGAAGTTTTGTGGATAAATCTCCAACCACTCACAATGGAATCCCATCTTTTCTTTTTGGTTTCCTCCACAAAAATCCATCACGCAAAAGATATTCATAGGAATGTCTTCTAACTTCCTTAAAATACTTCTCTGACCATTCTGCTTGCTTTTGTAGAGTACTTAAATACCAACCAACATCTTTCAATCTACCTTCATATAATTCTTCCTTAAAAGGAAGAATTGTATCTTCTCTTTTGTTGGTGTTAACAAATACAATGCTGTAGCTTTTGCTGTTGTCATCTTCATCATCATCTTTTGCAATCATTTCTTCATCTCCAATATAATTAGCTCTAGACAACATATCTGCTACAGCATTTTTTTTACCTTTAATATGTACTAGAATTGGATTAAGAGATTTGATAAAAGCTATCCATCTCAACATAGCAATATCTGGAATTGAACAGTTTGAAATCATACCAAGTAGAGGTAAACAATCAACTTCCCAATACTACATTTGCTCCAATTAAATAATTCCTTTCAGCCTTTAATGCTGTGACAACTCCCCATAGTTCTCTTTTTACTTGCGGATAAGCTCGTTGTCGCTCAGTCAAAATTCTTGCTCCAAATCTAGTTGCAAAACGTCTTCCATTGATATCATCTTGACCAACAGCCCAACCTATAGCAATTGGACTAGTATCCACCATCATCACCACTGGTTGACCATTTTCATAGTCAACTTGCTTTAAAATAGATGGAGATCTTAAAATATTCTTTAAAGACTCCATAGCTTCATTTTGATCCTTTTCCCACTTGAATTTATTTCCCTTCCGTAAGAGTTTGTAAAGAGGCTCTGATATATGGGCAAAATGTGGAATCCAAATTTGATAGAAAATACATGCCCCCAAAAATCTTCTTACTTCAGTTATACTATTACAAGGCTTCATCTTAGCAATAGCATCGATCTTCTCCGGATTTGGTTTTCTACCATAGCTTCCACATAAATGACCTACAACAATGATTTCATCCATTCCAAACTTTGATTTGTCAATAGATAAAGTTAGACCTACCTCTTCAAGTCTCTTCAAAATTTTCTCTACATCTTCAATGTGTTGTTTGACAAATTGCCTACAACCATTTTTATCAATTGTTGTATCCTTCACTTCTTCTTTACAACCTTTGATAGGAATATCATCAACAAAAGGTATGGTCTTTTCAGGTACAAATTCCTTTAAAATTTGATTCATTGCACTTTGCATATGTGCCACTGAATTGGTAGCTCCTTGAGGTAATGTGCACATACGAACCAAACCCAAAGGAGTCTTCATTGTTGTTAAATCTCTACTCTCTGCTGCAAGTTGAAATTGATCATATCCAGAATATAAGTCTCCAATTGAATAAATTGCATGTCCCGCAAATGCCTCAGCAACTTCATCTACAATTGGTCCAGATCCTTTGTTCCTGATTGTCACACCATTGGCAGGTTGCATATCTTGAATAAACCTTAATGCTCCAGATTTCTTTGGCACCGTAAACCAGCGATTTGAATATGGACCCATGGATGGTTCTATAATCCCCATTTCCATCTTCTCCTTGAGCAATTTAATTAATTTTGGTAGTAAAGCTCTTGGAACCGGAATGGGTTTTAAATCCCACGGTATATGTGGAACTGTAAAGATCACCATAGGTGCTACCTCATTTGGATAAACACATCCTATTTCACTAGGTTTAGATGCAAATGCCTTTCCATGTTTTAAAAGCATGCTTTGAAATAAATACTTCTCAGTTTTATTTAAAAACTCACCCCCTCCAATCTCCAACTTGTCAAGTGTTTCTTTAGTGAATTGATGTCCAATTCCTATATAACTTCTTAATCCTGGCTCCTTTTCAGCTCGCTTGAAATAATCTTCAGAATTATCTGGTAGTTGAGTTGCTACTGGCTTTACTTTCTTTACTACTGATTTATACTTGGCATTCACTTCAGCTTCATTTTTCCACTTACGGATATGAATGTCTTCACCATGGTCTTCCATAAAATGTAATATTTCTTTGTAAAAGCATTGATCATTGACTTCAACTATAATACCTCTATTATCCATAACCTCCTCCATATTTTTCAACCTTTCTAATTGATGTAGTAGATCAATCGGAAGTCCAATCCATTCTATTAATCCCGATATATTTTCTTCTTGTGAAATTATCCCCATTTTTTCAAAATTCTTTTCTATTTTTCTTATTTTGGCTTTATATTTAGAATCCATTACTCTTACACCTTTGAAATTCAAGATACTATGATCACTCAAACTCAAAATTCCATATCCATTCTTATATATATTGGGGAATACCTTAGTAAATATATTACCCGCACCCGCAGACCCCCATTCTCCACGTGTGCTTTCTAGAAATCCTGGAATCCTTCTTCAGTATCAAGAGGTTTTTCACGTAATTGATCTCTATGCCTCTTGCTTTCTGGCTTCACTGTAAGGAATTGTACTGAGTTCCTTCCATCACAACTTCGAATCCTTGCATAGTGAGATCCATCATCTAGCACTTTAGTTTCCATTCTTGAAGCTGTAATATATGGTTGACCAAGAATAATTGGATATGTGCCACGATCTTGAACAAAGAAATTCTGCTCTACTTCCACATTTCCAATCCTTGTCTTCACTGCAGGACATGCTCCAAACAACCCTCCCTTTTCATTGTTTGCAGCTCTCAATATCCACCCATGATTGGTATCTATAGGCCATTTTTCTTTCTCATATACTGCCTTAGACATGATATTAATCTCTGAGCCATGATCTACCAAAGCATGGATTGTTTCATTCAAATTTTCAAGCTTAATCTGAGCTTCTGTAGTAGCTCTAGCCCAATAAGGATGAGAAAATCCTAAAACCTTTGCACCCTTTTTTCCATCACCATCATCAAAAGTGGCATAAGCATATACCTTTGCTTCTTTTTCCTCCATGTTGTGGGTGGTATCCTCCTTCTTCTTTTGAAGTTGAAGAGAAAACATGTCTAAAACCTCCTCTTCTAAATCAATAGGCATACCATCATTTACATCTTTTTCTTCAATCCCTTGACTCACCTTATCATCCTCCACAATCATAATTCTTTCAAGGCTTGACTTACATTCAATAGAAAACACTTGGCCAATCTCTTCCTCCTCTTCTTTAGTTAAACAAGTGTCAATGGCACTTGTCATCACTGTCTCTACTGTCATTTGGCGTTTTCTTTTGATAATATCAATAATCAACTCATGGAAGTCTTTCTTTGCAATTCCTAAGACCTCCCGTAAGGTAAATTCAATTTTTGCATCCAAAATCCGTCCTTCCAATACTCCTTTCAAATCAATAGAAGTTTCAATATCAGATTGAAGCTTATAAGTAAGGCCTTTGGTTTTACCTTTTTCTATGTCCTTCTTCTTGTCCTTACCCTTTTCCATGTTATCTTCCACCCTTTGCTTTGGAGTTGATGCCTCCTTTGATTGTGAAGATGAAAGGGTATTTTGTGGTGGTTGATTTATTGTTGGGCCTTCTTTTGTCCTTTCTCCTGTACCACCACCTTTTCGTGTTTGCTTCTTATTTATTGGTTCTTCATCTTCATCTTCTACATTCCTTCCTCTCTTTACTTCCACATAGACATTTTGAAAGTCTTCATTCTCCCTTTCCTTGTCTAAAAAAGCTCTGATGCTAATTGCATCAACTAGATCATTCCATCCTGTTTTCTCTCTAATGGCCTGAGCTCCTCTAATCATAGTCTCATGATTCTCAGGATATAGAGCTTCAATATTATTTTCCCAGGCCACAATTTGATAAGAATCTGCATTACCTGAATCTCTTGACTTAGGCTTCATCATTCGATCTTCCATTAACTTTTTCATTCCACCTTTGGCAAAGTTAGTATCCAAAGGAAAATCTGTAGATGCATCTCTAATCCTTCCATCTTTGAAGGTAATGATGCCTTTCTTCATGGCATCAGCATATGATTCACAATCACTACGTTTATGATCAGAATCATCACACCAAATGCACCTCATGACATATCCCCTCTGTCCTCCAGAAGTTTGAGAGATACTTGGCTTTGTACTTCTTTTTAAAGCACTCATCTCCACTTTCAGCTCCTTCAATCCCTTCACCAATTCCTCTAGAGTGTCCTCATCCAGAGCCTTACCCTTTGAAGAGTTTGATGGTATCATTGAAGATGTCCTTGTAGTTAGTGGTGTTGAAGCTTCCATCTTTATTCCATATCCCCTAGCCTTTACCCGCTGTTGCTTTGCAATAAGACTTACTGCATCCTCCAATTGTCTCCAATTGGTACTAAAACCTCCTTCAGCTGCTCCATCTTGAAGAAGAAGTAATAGTCTATCCTCCAAAGCTTCATTTGCAGCTTGTAGAAATAACTCTGATTTTCTCACTTCAAGAATCCTCTTCTCTGTTAATGAGAGTTGTCCAAATTTCTTTTCAAATTCTCTTAACAATTCACTTGGTCCCATATTGTTACCTGGTTGTTGTTCCACCCAATCAAAGAAATTCCTTTTGGACATCCTTTCTTCATCTTCATCAAAAAACTCATCTCGAAGCCTCTCTTCAAATTTAGCCCAAGTAATCTCAAAATTATTTTGATGAAGATGTTTCACCTTATCTCTGATCTCTGGTACAACTGCCAAGTCAAATGTCTCTATCATCTTCTCCTCTGAAATTTGATAGATTTCCATCTCACAAGTATAATTCCTTAAAAACTTTGAAATGTTCTTTCCATTGAATCTTTCATTCTTAGAAATAACAGCTTTCAAAGCTTTTGTAGCTCCTTGTCCAGCTGCATTGGCAACTTGTTGTCCCATAAACATTTGCATGGCCCTAAAGAACTCCTCTGCAAAGTTTTGACTACCTCCTTGAGCTTGACTACCACTGGTTCTATTATCCCCCATCTTGCCTTAAAAATCTTGAAGCCTTAGAGCTCTCTCAGTGGAAGCACCAAATGTCGTGGTGAGAGTCTTAGCCCTAAGAAACACTGGGTCTTTTGTGCCTCTCGTTTCTTAAGTGCAAGAAGAGATTCATAAAGTTCATAAAACTGAAGATTTTACATAAAAACATACTTTATTAATCTTGCCATATTCTGCCTTTAAAAACCCGCCTTCAAATTTGCCCATAAATCCTAGGATATCATATCAATTGAAGCAAAATTTGAACACAAAGTACTTAAGGAAGTAAAGAAGCAAACCCCATAATCCTTTTGATTATAGCTCATGTGGTTGGAGAGAACCATGTTGTCAAAGAAACCCCTCCATGCTGCCTTTGATTCTGGACCCCCTTTGCTTCACACCTTCATTGCTCCTCATTATCAAAACCCCAAGTATTGAAATTTGGTAGGCTTGTTGCTTGCTTTATGTTGTAAACATCCTCCAATTTTTGCTCCAAAACTCCTCTTGGAAATAGAGTTATAGACTCTACTCTCCTCCTTTAATTCTGTCTTCTACCAACTCTGGATCCGACTACAAATTTCCTCATAATTCTTTAACCATAACTCCAATAGCAATCAGTTTTTTACACAACTTAATAGACTCATATATCTACAAACCCCAACAAATTTTACTCGAAATGCTACTTTGATCACAAAGATATGCTCCCCCAAACTTCACTGACTTAGAAATAGACCCCTATCACTTTGAAAGAGCATAACATTTTTTTTATAAGATAAATGAGTATCAAACTTACCCTCATCTCTTTCTTAACTTGCTTAGATCACGTCTATCAAATTTCACACTCAAATTCACTCCCTAACTCCATTCATACCCAAAAAAACCCACACACACACTCTGCCCATACAAACCCCAATTCTGCTTTCACTCTATTTCTCTTTTCACCTACATCCGGTTACAATTTCACTCATAACTCTTTGCTCAAAGATCATATTGACTTAAGATTTTGATTCAAAGTAGTAAACTCAATAAGAAACACAACCCCAACAAATTTTGCCTCTAAAGTCCAAATGGTTCTCAAGAGCCGAGGCCCGAAATTTAGTAAACCTCACTGCCCTAGTCTTAAACACCTGCAACTTTGACGACTCATATCTCCCTTGATACTTAACCAAAAGACATAAAAATTATTTCTATATGTTCCTTATCTTGTCTACTACAAACCCACAAAAAATTTCACTTAAAATCCTCTCTAAGCTTCTTCTACACACAAAAACGTCTACTGCCTATCAAAAGGAAACCCTATCTCTCCAAAAAAGAACCTCTCTTCTTCTTCACGACCCCCTTCTTGTCCTCCCGGCCTGGTCTTCCTTCTTCCCTTGGTCAAAGAGACACCTCAGCCATATCTTTCCACCTCTTCAATCCTTTCTTTTGGATTAATTTGAAGGAATCTCACTTTTTGAGGTAAATTTCTATTCTACCTTCTTACTATCATTTTTTTCTACCCACTTCTCTTCTAATTTCAGCCCACAACATTTAAGTTTAGATCTAAAATAGAAGAGAATAAAGGTAAAGTAGATTTAAGATAAAATAGAAAAAAAATCTAATAAGTAGAAAAAAAACAATTAAGATTAGATTAGAGATAAAAGAGAAAGAACTACATCCTTCACTGCCAAGTCAAAGAAGCTTGTGTGGTTAAGTTCTTAGCTACTTTGGAGTTGACGTAGGTTCGAATCCACTTGACTTCACTGTAGAATTCCTTGGCTTCTTGACTTGGTACTGCTAGTGGGAATTTCAGCAGGAAATTAGTAGTTTGGCCTACCTATCATCCCTGAGCTTGTGATAAATATTATAACCTTCAAGATAATGTGGTTATAACCACAACCCTTTCTCTTTTTCATCCTCTCTTCTTCTAATCTTAATCTTTTTATTTTAACACATTCCTTTATATCTTTCACACTATGTTTTAATTTACAAAATGACGGCATTCTTAAGCAAGACTTCACAACTTACGACAATGCTCCAAACTTCTTCTATAGACGTAGGGATAATACTTCTATGATTGGCGTTAGTGATTTATGAAATTTCTATCATAAGAATATTGACAAGCTTCTAAAGATCTACAATAGTTATAAATTTATTCTTATTTTTGTTAAGTATAGCATCCATGATCTTTTCTTCTATCTTAGAAAATTTAATAATTCTACAATTCAAATTAGAAGAAGATAATCCGCAACTTCTAATATCAAATAAAAAAATTTACAAAAAAAGGTGATACACTTTCTTTTAGGAAAGTAAGATTAGAAAGTAAAGAATATTAATTTAAAGGTGGGTAGTTTACAACCTTCAAATGTAATAATAGAAGTGAAAAAATCCACTCACTTTTTAAACACAAAATAAAAATAATCAATCTTCACTCTTATCAAATTATCAAGGACATGAATTATAAAAGAACAAAATATCAATACACTCTCATGTCACTCAAAAAAATAGAAAATCACTCAAAGATGGAATAATATTAAAACTAGAATGGTTGTTGTTGCAATTGGAAAGACTGCCTTGTTTTATAGCTAGAGAAAAACCCATTGAAGGGGAGTCTGCCTTGAAAGAAGGAACTCTTGCAGGTGAGAGCTGAAAAGGCCATGTGACTTTTATTGTTTTGTATAAACCTATTATGAATTAATATGATGCTAAGATTGTGGTGAAGTATAATGAACGATTGTATGAATGATAATTGCTATAGGTATTAAATCTATGATATATGAAAGTCGATTAGTTGATGCATATTTGCAGTTAGGAGATACAATTGGAGATTGTGTCTTTGTTGACAGATCTTTGGTGGTCAGAGTGACGCAATTGATAGAAGATTGTTAAACTAGCAAAAGCCAAGTGTGATTGGTTGAAAATGTGAAGTCAAAGAATGAACTAATAGAGAAGATGGTTGTGAGCAATGAAAGGTGATTCATGTGACTTAGGAAATTGTATAAATGTTAATAACCTATGGGAGTGGTAATTACAATTTGAGATTTGTTGACACTAATTGTATAAAGTCTGAAGTTATGGTGTGGCAATCGGAAGAGTCCGATCAGTTTGATGGAGATTGGAAGAAAGAGAGCACAATTGATTAGAAATATAATAATTAAAAAATAGATTATGAAGAATTGAGTGAATTAATAAATATTAATTAGATTACCAATCGAAGAAAATGTAGCTAAATTGAATGCAAGCTGAGTAAGTGAAGAACAATCCAATAGACATAATGACATTCCAGAAGGAAAATACATTGCATCAATTGAAAAAGAGAAGTGAAGACAAAGTACTGATAGGAATGTCTTTGATTCTTTTGGTTGAATTATAATATATTATAAGCAGTACTATTGGATTGGATGTGGAAACAAAATTCTTTCATTAGCTTTGAATGTACAAACCCATAGGTTAATCATAGCCAAAATCACCTATTGAATCCTAAAACGTAATCATCCGCCTCCTTGCAAACAAACCCTACTATTAGAAATAAACTCCCATTAGTAAAGACCACTATAACACTCTTCTTTGGCAATATCTATCACTATCATAGATTATTAAGAGATATTATATCACATAGAAGGATGCAATTTGTATCAAGATTTTGGAAAATCCTTTTTAAAATATTGAAGGTAGACATGAAACTATCTTCAATTTTCCACCTTCAAATTGATGAACAAATGGAAGAAAAAAATTAAATTTTAGAGCAATATTTGAGATGTACCATTAATTATCATCAAGATAATTAAACAACTCTTTTGGCATTGATAGAATTTATTTATAATAATTTGGTATATTCTTCTATTCAACAAATTCTATTCTTTATAAATTATGGTTATTATTATTAAAAACACAAGAATACAAAACAAAGAACTTAAAACTAGGACAGGATTTCCAGAAGAAAATCAAAAACTTGGATTAAACAGATGAGTATACAAACAACACCAAGAAAGGTGAGTTAAAACTCCAAGAGATGTGTTATCGAGACTAAAGAACCCTTCAATCTCAACCCTTATATATACTCCTATCTAGGACGCTTCCTGAGCAGTTACCATCAGACCAAGAAACTTCTCAAGTAGCTTCTACCAATTGGGAAGCTTCTTGAATTCCTTCCACTAGCTAGGATGTTTTTTGAGCTCCTTCCACTAATTAGGAAGCTTCTTGACCGACTTTCACTGACTAGGAAGCTTCTCAACCAACTTTCACTAATTCGAGAAGCTTTTGGAATGTTCTAAAAGATTATATGAACCTCCAAAATATATGTTCCCATTAATCATCTTTAACTTGATATTTTTTACTTTTTAAAAGCTGATAATCCTACAGCAGAAGATTTGGCAAATCACTTGTTAGAATTACATGCAACAATGAAGGCACAATTAAAAAAAAAAGCTCAAAAATAACAAAAAATCAATACAGATGTCTATCTATTAGGGACATAGTCCTTAGAACCTTCTAGAGACAAGCTTTTAGAACATTCTAGAAGCAAGTCTTTGGAATCTTCTAGAATATTTTCTAAAGATTCTTTAGAATATTCTATAAAGATTCTTAGAAGATTCTCTAAAGATTTCCTTAGAAGGTTTAGAAGATTCTTAGAATATTCCTAGAATATTCTACTAGATTCTAGGAAGTTGCTTGAGAAGCTTCCTAGTTAAGTAGAAGTTGCTTGAGAAGCTTTCTAGTTTAGCGGAAGTAGCTCGAGAAGTTTCCTATCTGGTAGTATATATAGGAGTCGAGGCTGAAAGGTTCTTCAGTCTCGACAACACATCTCTTGGAGCTCTAGCTCACTTCTCTGGTGTTGGCCTTGTACTCATCTGCATTAATTTAGTTCTTTCCAGTTCTTCGTGAACTTCTTGTTTAGATTTCTAGTTTGTATTTTGTGTCCGTGACAGTTTGTCGAGACTACACACATCTTTGATATCAGAGCTAGTTCCTTCTTGTGAGAGTGTGGATTACCCCTCTTCTTGAAGGTCTACTGGCGTTTTAGAGGTTGCGGATTACCCTCCTCTAAACTGATATTCATTGTATTCAATATTGGAGTCTTGTTCTTCTTGAAAAGCGTGGATTACCCCTCTTCTTGAAGAACTTAAGGCGTTTTAGAGGTTGCGGAGTACCCTCCTCTAAACCAATATTATCTTCTGTAGATTCATCTTTTCCTTCTCTTAGAATGGTCGGAGGTCAAGACATCACTATGGCTGAAAGTTCGGAGTCCAAATTGGATGCCATCATGAATGCTCTTGCTACGTTGTCTCAGAGAACTGCAGAGATAGAAGGAGTTATGGCAAGGCTTCACAACGTTGGAACGCCCGAGGCAGCACAATCTAAGGTTCACCAATCTCAAGCTTCGGCATCTAATGAAGCAACCATGTCGTTAGTTCGGCAAGAACCGTTGGTTCAACAGCGAAAGGAACCCCGAGTCAGCCTTCCAGACAAATTTGATGGTACGCGTTCCAAGTTTCGAGGTTTCGTCAACCAAATCAGGTTGATTACGGTTTTACAACCTGAACGCTATCCGACGGAGGAGTCGCGTGTTGGATTAGTCGGAACTCTGCTCACAGGACAAGCGTTATCGTGGTTCGCTCCTTTATTCGAGAAACGATCACCAATTTTGAGCAACTTTGAAACTTTCTTGGAGGCATTTGCCGAGGCATTTAGCGAACATGATAAGGCTCGATGGGCTACAACGAAGATTTGGTCGCTACGACAAGGGATGCGCTCAGTATCAATTTATGCATCAGATTTCAAGCAATTAGCGTGCGACATCAATTGGGACGAAGAAGCGTTGATGAGTCAGTTTTATTGGGGTCTAAGAGACGACGTGAAGGATTTGCTATTATCGCTTCCAGACCCACGGACGCTCAACGAAGCCATCAGCCAAGCGGTGAAGTGCGATAACTGCCTATTTCAACGTCGTCAAGACCAACGTGCAAGATAATATACGACTCGCCATGGCCCTAGTATGTCAACAAGTGGCCTCAACTCACATTTGGAAGCGGAAGACATGCAAATTGACGCGATACGTATAAAGCCCCTTACTCCAGAAGAAAGAAAGCGACGTATGGAGGAAAGACTATGCTTGTATTGCGGAGAGCAAGGCCACACAGTTAGAAGCTGCCCCAAGAAGCAGAATCGACGCATTGTGAAGACCAGAGGTGCGATTATATAGGAAAACGAAGATGCCCAGCCACAATAGGAACCGTGCGGCTGGACAATTCAATACCACAACAAAAATCAGGTTCCACTCTTTCTTCCCAGCCTGCTAGTTGTTTTACAATCCCTTTGTCTTTTGGTCCTCAGAAAATCAAAACCCTAGCGTTATTAGATTCAGGAGCATCTGCTTGTTTCTTAGACGAAGAATTTGCTAAGCTCCATAAGATCCCTCTAGTATTGAAATCCAAATCCGTACATATAGAAGTAATAGATGGAAGACCCTTATTGTCTGGTAATGTCACCCATGAATCAGAACCTATAGAAGTTGCATTTGAAAACCATAGTAGTTTTGTTATTTTTAATATTATTAGAACCCCGTCAAACCCTGTCATTCTTGGTCTTTCCTGGTTAGAGAAGCATAATCCATCTATCGATTGGAGGTTGCGAAGAATGGCGTTTCCCATAGATTATTCTAAAAGTAAGCCTATTAAAAGATCTAGAACAAAAAAACCATTATTCCTTGGAGCAAGAGCGTTTGTAAGGTCGTCCAAGGAAGGTATATCATTTGTCATTTATGCAACACTGATTAGTGACGAGAAGACTTCGACAACAAGTATACCGGAGCAATATAAGGACTTTGAGGACGTATTTCAAAAGAAGAATGCTGAAATGCTACCGGAGCATCGACCATACGATTGTGCCATAGACTTACAAGAAGGAACACAACCACCTTTTGGCCCAATCTACAACCTATCGCAGACGGAGTTGGCAGAGCTACGGAAGTACATCGACGAGAATCTAGCCAAGAATTTCATTCGCCATTCAAAGTCGCCAGCCGGGGCATCGATCTTATTTGTGAAGAAGAAGGACGGCTCGTTGCAGATGTGCGTAGATTATCGAGGCCTCAACAAGGTGACGAAGAAGAATCGTTATCCGTTACCCTTGATCTCCGGTCTTTTGGAACAACTTGGACGTGCAAAGATCTTCACAAAGATTGATCTAAGGGGAGCTTACAATCTTGTGCGTATCAAGGAGGGAGACAAATGGAAGACAGCTTTCCATACAAGGTATGGCCACTTTGAGTATAATGTCATGCCTTTTGGCCTCACCAATGCTCCGGCCGTTTTTCAACACATGATGAATGATATTTTTCGAGAGCACCTTGACGACTTCGTTGTCATCTACTTAGATGATATTTTGATATTTTCCAAGAACGAGTAAGAGCATGAGAAACATATTCGTCTGGTCCTTGAAAAGCTACGCCAGCGAGGATTCTATGCCAAACTAGAGAAATGCTTATTTCACCAGACTGAGATGGAATTTTTAGGATTTATCTCGACTACAGAAGGTTTGAAGATGGATCCCAAAAAGGTAGAGGCAATCGTGTCTTGGGAAGTTCCGAAGACAATTCGAGATGTACAATGCTTTCTTGGTTTTGCTAACTTCTATCGGATCTTCATCAAGAATTATTCCCAAGTCGCTGCCCCGCTCAATCGGTTGACATGCAAGGACAAGCTCGAATGGGGACCTCAAGCGGAGAAAGCATTCCAAGATCTTAAGTCAGCATTTACTACAGCTTCAATCTTGGTACACCCTGACTTTGCAAAGGCCTTCTACTTAGAGACCGATGCTTCAGATTTTGCTTTGGGAGCGGTGCTTTCACAGATGGACATAGACGTGAAGCTCCATCCAGTTGCATTCTATTCGCGGAAGTTTTCTGCTGCCGAGATCAACTATGAGATCCACGATAAGGAACTCCTTGCAATAGTGGATTCCTTTCAAGAGTGGTGACACTTCCTTGAAGGAGCTGCACATCCAGTGACCGTATACACGGATCACAAGAATTTGGAGTACTTCATGACATCTCGAGTTCTGAATCGTCGTCAGGCTCGATGGAATATGTCGCTTTCCAGATTTGACTTTGTTATTACTTATCGGCCTGGGAAGCAACAAAGACTCTCCGATACATTATCGAGGAGATCGTATCTTGCGTCGAAGGTTGGAGAAGCAGCGTTCGATCAACAGTGTGCAACATTGCTGAAGCTAGAGCATTTTAGGATTTGCACCGCTTCCATGCCAATTGATACCGATTTCTTCAACCAGGTATGCGCCGCGGCTCTTGAAGATTCTATAGCCGTGGATATCAAGCAACGCATTGATAACGACAAGTTCAAGGTTGAAGAAGATCTTTTATACTTTGAAGAGCGATTGTATATTCCAAAAGGACCAACACGACTCCGAGTTCTTCAATCTCGTCACGACTTTCCAGCTGCGGGACATTTCGGATTCAACAAGACTTTGGAGCTTATCTCCCGAGATTTTTGGTGGCCCCAAATGTGGAAGGATGTGAAAGAGTTTGTCATCTCTTGTGACATTTGTTCAAGATCCAAGAGCCCTCGACATCGCCCTTATGGTCTTCTACAGCCATTGCCTATTCCGCGTCGACCATGGTCTTCAATTTCTATGGACTTCATCACAGACTTGCCGTCATCAAATTCATTCGATAGCATCTTTGTTGTGGTGGATCGGCTTACAAAGATGGCACATTTTGTCCCTTGCAAGAAGACATCTTCAAGCGAAGACACTGCAAGGCTCTTCCTCGATAACGTATATCGTTATCATGGCCTATCAGATGATATCGTGTCGGATCGAGGGACTCAGTTCGTATCCAAGTTCTAGAGATCTCTCTTTGAGGCATTGAAAGTGGATATCAAACTTCCTTCAGCTTTCCATCCCCAAACTGACGGCCAAACAGAACGGGTCAATCAAGTCTTGGAGCAGTATCTACGGTGCAGCATCAACTATCAGCAGGACGATTGGACCGCATATCTATCGCTTGCCGAGTTTGCTTACAACAACACACTTCATGCGTCGACTCAACAAACACCATTCTTTTCCAACTATGGATACCATCCGAAACTTGACTTATTGAGTCCATCAACAAATATCAATCCGGCAGCTGAAGGAATTGCAAAGCGGTTATCGGAACTTCAAGCCACGTTGAAACTTCAATTGCAAGCTGCACAAGAGTCCTACAAGGCGATCGCAGATAGATCTCGGAATGAGGCACCTGCTTTCAAGGTTGGAGATAAAGTATGGTTACTTCGACGAAATATTAAGACGACAAGGCCTTGTGATAAGTTGGACTACCGAAGATTGGGACCATTTGTCATCCAGAGGCAAATCAATCCAGTGGCATATCGTCTGGAGCTACCAGCTGCTATGAAGGTACACCCTGTCTTTCATGTTTCTTTATTGGAATCTTATTGAGAGTCATCCCTTCCTAGAAGAATACAACATCCGCCACCTAGCATTGAAATTGAGAACCACGAAGAATACGAGGTCGAAAAGGTGCTGGATTCACGGCGAAGGTGGGGCAAGTTGGAGTATCTTGCTCATTGGTGCGGCTACGACATTAATGAACGAACGTTGTCGTGTGGCGTGAACTTCTATCTAGGAATACATCGGGTACCTAGTTGTTGAGAATTTTACTTAATATTTATTGGCTAAACTCTAATGAGTTATTTGTCCTTAATAAGAAGGACAAATACACACGATAATATAAGAAAAAGGTTTTGTATGATTAAAACCTCTTATTTTTAAGTAGGTTTGTACATAAGTTTTCTCTATGATATGTAGAAAATCCTTAAAAACCTTTTAAAGACTCATCTATATATCAAAATCATATCATGGCTCTATACATCCACCTTTTACACCTCCATAAAGTCTTGGCTCCCAAAAACACCTTTAGTATGCACAAAAGTCCAAATTTGCAACAAAAACCCTTAAAAATATATTTTTCCGCAAAGGATGTTTTTCTTTTCAAACTTTAGAAAATCATATCTTCTGATCCAGCCGTTCATTCTTCTTCAAACTTTCAGGCAAGGTAGAATTCACCTTTAAGCTTTACCACAAAAAAATTCAACCGCAAATATACTTTCGATCGTTTGATATCTCAAAACCCCTAGCAGGTGCTTAAAACCCTAGCTCAGAGACACCCGAGCACTATTTTCTCTATATCTCACAAACCCAAAACCCTAATGCCACAAAAAATTTTCACATAGTCTTGTGACATAAACATATATACTCCTGAAAATTTTGTGCCAAAAATCTATCAAATTGACTAAGATATAGCTCAAAATATAACTGCTAGTTAAGCAGAGTCACTTACTGCCTTTAGCTTACAAGCACTGACTTCAACTCGCAATATCTCCTTGATCCTAGCTTGGATTTTATCGAAATGTACATGAAAAGTGTAGCCAAGAAAGTGCGCTTTCCAACCCTAGTCGCCGATCTTTGATTGCTCTCTGTATGCGCGAGATATACCCAAAAGAGTGACAGTAGGTCCAAAATCGACACCCTAACTTTGAGCGCCTATAACTTCTTCATTAAAAGTCCAAATCATGCAAGATTTGCACCTAAACCATACCCAAAAACCTAAACCTGATGACCCAAGCCTCTGATGTTCCGCTCCTCTCCAAAAACAAACCCTAACTCCTAATAAATTCTCGGGCAGCCTCCTTGAAGCCCATTGGGCATGATTTTTGGCCAATTAGAATAGAGATTTTTATCATCTACCTCTATTCATCCACATGGATGGCCAAACTACCCTTTTTACACTAAAAACCCTTTTCTAATCCTTCTTCTTATAAGATTTACATACTTGGTGCTTTAAGCATCAAATATAAGAAGTAAATAAGATCTTAAGGATCACCAACGTCTAACAAAGGTGACTTAAGATATATACAAGTTACTATCAATATAAAATTAACTTCAAAAGTCACTACTAAAAAGAAAATAAGGTTGTATAAACCTTAATAATAATCCTTTTAATAGATCCTTTCTAAACTACCAACCTAATCATATCCTATAACCAATAAAATCTACTGATAGGACTTTCATTTAGTTATGTAGTAAATTGTACATTAAATATACATGTATAATTTTTTCACATAATAGCCAAATCACAACACGACAACGTGGGAGCCAGCCGAAAATCTTGCCAATGCGCCACAAAAGATACAGGAGTTTCATCGACGATATCCTCATAAACCTAAGCTAGTTCAATGATAACTTCTTCTTGAAGCTTACTCATCCGAGAACATAAAAGAGGGGAGAGCACCACCAAAACTCATAGTTGATAAGTTATTTTTTCCAAGATAGAGAACTTTTTCTAGTAGCCAAAGTTTGATTTCCCGACATGGATAGCATGCTAGTCGTGTTATCTCAACCGACTAGCTCACGAAGGCGACCTCGAGATGAAGAACCGCCTGCACCACGACAACGACGGAGGATACCGAGTAACCGATCGCTGGTGATAGTATTTGAGATCGAGCTTGCTTACGATGGTCAGCCAGAAGGTATGTTTGCACGACAATTTCACAATGAGGACACGAAAGTTCATGCTTGGTCAGAAGTGGAAGGCGTGGGCCACTACCGTTGGCTTCAAGGGCCGTTGAACCACTTGCTTCACGAACAGAAATTGGAGTTCATTGCAGATGTTATGCGACAGATCTTTATTTTCTTGCGATTGTTCTAACCGACAAACAACATTGCTTCTTGAAGACCTCAAAGCTAAAGGAGAGGATAATGTTAGGGATATAATCCTTAGAACCTTCTAGAGACAAGCTTCTAGAACATTCTAGAAGCAAGTCTTTGGAACCCTCTAGAATATTTCCTAAAGATTCCTTAGAATATTCTATAAAGATTCCTAGAAGATTCTCTAAAGATTGTCTTAGAAGATTTTAGAAGATTCTTAGAATATTTCTAGAATATTCTATTAGATTCTAGGAAGTTGCTTGAGAAGCTTCCTGGTTAAGTAGAAGTCGCTTGAGAAGCTTCCTAGTTTAGCGGAAGTAGCTCGAGAAGTTTCCTATCTGGTAATATATATAAGAGTCGAGGCTGAAGGGTTCTTCAGTCTCGACAACACATCTCTTAGAGCTCTAGCTCACTTCTCTGGTGTTGGCCTTGTACTCATCTGCATTAATTTAGTTCTTTCCAGTTCTTCGTGAACTTCTTGTTTAGATTTCTAATTTGTATTTTGTGTCCGTGACACCAATATAATGTCACATAACAATAGTGTAGTTTTATGTCTACTTTCTATTAAGTCCACATATTTTCTTCTTTCAACCAATTTTAAGCCAAAAAACTTAAAATCAGAAAAAATAAAATAAAATAAATTTTGTTATTCAATCCTCAACAGTCTTTTTAACTTTTACATTTCATCTTGACTTCAAAAAAAAAGCATTGGGTTGTAACTACACAATAAGTAGTATGAAAATGAGATTTACACCAAACTAACAATCACTATATATATAGAGAAATAATAACATACATAACATGCTGGTAATTTACTTAGTAAAAAACCAACATTCCAAAAGTAATACGAAAGAATAGGTGATTCTTTTGGCGAGGCATGAATTGAGTTTTACAAGATAAGGGGATATAATAGGGCGTTAGGGAGGTGATCCAGCGCGATCCAGCGCGCGCGAGTGTGAACGCAGCCATGACGGTCCTCCAAGATATCCAGTTTCTGAAACTCCCCGTTCACACGTGCGTGGGCTCCCAAGAATGCGTAACTCTGTCGTAACTGCCACCCAAGAGCCATGCGTCCTCGACCGATCTAACCGTCGACAGACGACCCCACGGACGGCGCCGATTGATGCCAGAGTTCCGAAGGGGGGTATCTGAGAATGGGCGGCCGTCAGGATTCCTCGACTGTCCACTCTCGGTCGCGGCGGGAATTGCTACGCTTCGTTCAGTTGGAAGGTATGCGACGAATTCGACGCGGAGTCGTTGGAACTGGGGATCTCCGGTGACGGAATCAGTTAGGCTCCTCTATCATGAGACGGATGCCTGGTGACTGTTATTGGCTGTGCGGCTTTTCGTTACGTCGTCATGCCCTCTCGCTTCGCATACACGAATCTCGTTCCTCTGTTCCGTCGGTGCGGTTCTTTGAATCTTCGTGACAGTTTGTGGATGGGGTTGTGAGTGTGGTGTTTAAAAAGCTGATGAGGGGAGGGGTTTTTAGAAGTGAGAATGAGAAAGGAGGTGTTCGATCCCTTCGTCAAGGTCATTTAACCTACTCGGAGCTATCCTGGTATTGCTCACCTGATGGTTGAGACACAGGACTGGGGCTGTGGAAGGAGGGTGGATTATGCTGTTGCAGTGTCAGAGGGTGTGTAAAACTTGCGGGACGTAGAGAAAGGTTTGCAGATGATGAGAAAAGGATTTCCCATGGGAAGAGCAGTGTGATAGCTGTCGGTAGGACTCAGGAAACTTTCGTCTTCCTTCGAGCAACATCAGAAACCTTCGACTCGTGGTAATTGCAAGAATCTTTCAAGAACACTTGTTGAGTCCCATTCATGCCGTGTATGAAACTGAAAATATTGCATTACGTAGTGCCAAGACCTCGTAGCTCATTCTTCAGCTCAGTTTTCCCATGCACCCAGCAGCATCCGAGTACGGTTTTATGCTCTAGTGCTCGAAATCTCCGAGTTAAAAGTGTTGAAGATTGTGTAAGTCTCTTCAAATTCTGAGAATAAACCTCCTTCAGTCATTGGATTTTAGTGCAAGTTTTAAGATATTTGAAATCTTGGATCGCATTCCCATGAAGTACTCCCAGTACTTCCTGATGCAGGACCAGCAGAGAGCTTCACTTCTCAACAACCCGCACTTCTGGGACTCGTCCTATCCCTCTTCTGCATGTGCATCTGTTTATGCTACCCCAAACAACAATATGTACCATAATCCTGGCCAATGTCTGCACTTGGCATATCCTGCTTACTATGTGGACAGTCCCTCCACAGTTGCTTTAGACATAAACTCAGACAACTTCGGATACGAGGACGACCAGAGAACATCTGAGCGCTTGTCAGAGCCGTTCAGTGCCAGCTTGTTGAGCAGAAGCACCTCCTTGAGCAATTGCACATCGGAACACGTCTCTTTACCGGATGTATCGGCCCGTCTACAGTCTTGGTGCAAGTCGATATCGGAATCGATGGCGACGGACAAGTGGGAGACATGTGACGAGGAGATGGGTTTGGAGGCCAAGGGCGAGAGAACTCGACCAAGGTGTCTCGACATTTTGAAATCTTTGACCTCGTGGTTGTGTATTGCAGTATTACTCGTGGGATTCTTAATGGCTCTCTCTACTTCCATGTACTGGCTCATTTGTCACCCTCAAGCACCTAGCACCACTTTTAAGGTGCGCAGTTCTTCCTGCACTCCCTTGCATTTTACACTAACAGAGGGCCTATCTGCAAGAATCTGTTGAAGGGAGAATTGAGTCATTTGGCAAGAAGTAAAGAAGGTCAATTAAAAGTTAGAAGCAGTAAATTCCAATTTGCAGCACACGAAAATATATAGAACTGCTATAACCACATTTTCCTTAAGTTTACACATTTAAATGAACTACCTATGTGCCGTTGCATAATTTAACGGGAAGACATGCTAACTTGAAATTGAAAGTGAAAATTCTTTGTGGGTAGAAATCCATCTGGTGACGTATACTTTTACTCCAAGGACTGACAATGGTTTTTTTACTCCAACTGCAGGGAGTGGAGTTTCGAAGGTTTAACGTCTTGCAAGGATATGATCGAACTGGCGTGCCCACTGATATGGTCAACTTGGATGCAACGGTTAAACTATCTATCCATAATCCCTCTAAACACTACGGCGCATTTGTGAGCGCCCCTGCTGTCCGCCTTTCATATCTCCCAAGATCCATCGCACATAGTCAGGTAAAAGTATGACAAATAAACTTCCGTAAATGAAGCTCCAGCTGTTAAGTGTACTACATCCCTTCAATAAAAGTTTTATGCCGTCCGAAATCATATCTGCGAAGGAATGTCATAATTTGGTTCCAAATTTAAAAGAGAAATTGCGATACGAAGACACATTAAGCTCAGCATGTATTTTGCAGGTGCCTGGCTTCTACCAAGGCTGCAATTCAGAAAGGGACATTATAATCAAAGCTAATGCTGAGTACGAACCTCTGTATGGAGCAGGGCCGAGCCTTCAGCAAGCAATGCTGGAGAATCGCCACATCCCACTCGGCCTCACAATCTCTCTGAAGTCACACGTCAACGTGTTTGGCAATATTGTACTGAAGTACTTCATTCAGACCCACGTCTGCAACGTTTTGTTGAATCCAAATACTGGGGCCGTAACTGCTACTTACTGTGAACCTCCGCAAAAGCAAGAAGGCTATGACATTTCTCGCTTAAAAATACACTCTCCATGATCGGTTGTATGTGCGAGAAGCTGAAAACTACTCTATAAAAGTGCTCACATCTAGTAGACTTCAAACATGCCCAACAGTTGGTCAGACTTTGCAATCATTCTCGACTGCCAAATCTGCATGCACAAAGACTGGGGGTAGTTCTACGAGCGGTCATTTTCAAATGAGGAGATACTATTATTATACTGAAGTTTACGGGTATGATGCTGTAATGCCTTAACAATAGCCAGAGACTCAAAGAATAGATGATACCCAACATATCAGCAACAAAATCTGAAACAGTTTGAAGCAAAGATGTTGTATTGTAAGTAAAAGACTAACAATTTAAATTGTAGTAGAAATATAATAATAGGAAAGAGTGCATCTTTAATCAATTTAAGAGTGTATTAATTTTAGCTGTATATATTAACTACTCAACAATCGCAGTGCCTGTGCCTAACTTATCAAACACATGCACTGCATACCTTTATTTTGAAATGGCTGGTTCGAACTGAGAAAAGCCATCACCGCTGTTATATAGCTAATGCACAGCAAAGTGTACACATCCTAATAGAGAAGCCTTAACTCAAGAGATAATATTCATAAATGTTTCAGTTATCTCAAACAATCTCGTACACATGTCACCACATTGAAATACGTCAATGCCAACAAATCTTGTAAATGATCTCAACCAGGATATAGAATAAATTTTCCTCCCGCAGTCAAGGTTCAATTGTAGCGTAGGCAATTCCAAATAGGCTGTAGATGCTCGAGAAAATCCACCACTTTTCAGATCTATAAGGGTGAGAAATAAATAAAATGAAAACTAAAACGACTTGTTAAATGAGCATCAAGACCGTAACACGAATCAACTATTCAAACCTCTTCCATTCCTGCTATGACCTTGCTCCTCCAAGAATTCTGTCCTGCAAGAATTGAATGAGGTGTCCTAGTGCCCTTCTCCAAAATCGATCGTCTAATGCTGCAAATTTTAGAAGACCACATTCTCAGTCCCTCCTTCAACACTGAAACATTATGAGGACAAGAGATACACAACACATCTCGAGTTTAGGAAATGATTGGATTTTGTACCTCACAAAAGGGGTTGTTAGCAGGATGCAGCTCTTGGAGGCTTGCTATGGAACGATAACTCCACTAGGACACTCCACAAGCTTGTTATATGACAGCATTAAAACCTGATTTTTATTCAAGCCAGCTTACCCCCAAAGCTGAGCACATGGAAAGCTCAGTTGGCAATGTCTTGATCTGGTTTTGAGTCAGATCTAATGTTGTGATGCCAGCTGCTTCCCATGCTGCTGGAGGAACTTCCGCGAGATTTTTCTTTGTCAAACACAGAACCTTAAACATATAACGTTACTTCTAAAGAGAATACCAGATCATTCATAATAATGAATAATTTTCAAAGTCTTCAATGTATTCTTATTTTGAGGGGCTTCGCAGAGGGCTGACAGTAACTTCTCCATCAACAGCATACAATTATGAGCACACAAGTTTTGAAGTATTAGACGAATCACTACGAAAAGACGAGTGTCACAAGGTTGAAATGAGTTCAACACAGATAACCCGTCCAATTACTATGCGTGGTTAAAAGAGTATGTAGGCGACTATCTACGCACGAAAAATGCAGCAATTAAGATTTCTAGGTGCAAATCTGAAAGTAGTCACTATACTACTCAATAGAGGTTCATATCGCACAGCATGAGTGTGGTGGTTATTACAAAACAGGACATATTTTCGACATCTCAATTTTTAACTAGTACAAGATGTCAGTTTAAGCTCAGAAAACCTAAAAGACGTACTGAATCCATCACCCATTCGTTTTATTCTTGTGGACGAGACACATAAAACATTCTTTTCTTCACCACCAGGAAGCTTATTTTTCAACGCAACTACCTTCACTTAATGACAAAAATGCTCCAACCCAGTCACGAGAATACAACTTCAGCTCTGCGTTTCTCAAATATATGATCATTCATATTCACAATACCAAATCACGTTCCTTACCAAAGAAACTTTGATGCAAAGCACAGGCACTAAGCTTGACAAGCGAGGAATCTCCCCGAACACCCTCGCTTACACCTGCTATCTATGAATTACGAATACATTGAAAACCAGGCAATGCGATTGATTCATGAATAAGAGTGCATGGGAACAAAGAGTTTTCCATGCCGTATCAAGCTCAGACATCACCCAATGGAACCACGAATTCAACTTTCCTACTTCCATGACCAATCCACAAAATTCAGTTCATGAAAATTTCAGCTAATACTTATTGTGAAGAAAATTATGCACCTCGTCAGCGTATTGGATTAACAAATGAAACGCAAGCGTTTCTCATTACTTTGCTAAACTCAAAACCACATGAACAACAAATTTATAACGGCAGCAGCAACCAATGAACTGATCTCAGACGTGCGTGACATAGCGATTGGAGACGTTGAAGGATCCGGAAGCTTTTGCGGCGAAAAACATCCTTCCGATTCCTCCCAGGGGATCCATACTCATTATACTCACTCCACCACAACCCTGCCTGCTGCTTAGAGCAGCAACCCTCAGCTGATGAGTTCTTGTGGAGAACACGATGAATACCGCACTAACAAGGGAAGAGAAAAATTTCTAGATACAGTGGATGCAATTATCAATGCTTTCAATATGTGGTTAGGGATGAGAATCTCACAAGAGGAGATGGAAAATGACGATATCGCGCATGCATCAGCGCGAGAGGTCCATAATTACGAATGCCAAACAGTAGAAGAGCTTCGAAGCTTGCTCCTTATCGTCGTCGTCGTCGTCGTCGCCGCCACAGCGTCGCAAGGATTCACCATCTATGAATGAACTCATCCATAATGAATGGATGATCTGGATCCGAATTTGGTGGATGAACGCATCCTTCCTTTAAGTAACCCTTATTAAGCATAAAATTAGCCTCGGAATTCAATTTTATATTTGGCAATATGAGAAGGTCAATGTTGGAATAGGCACACAGTCTTTAACAAAAGTTCCATGACTTTCAAACAACTCATAAACTTTTTAGTAATAAAATACCATTTTAATGTCAAATGGACATCAAAGAGGCATATCAGCAATACCTTGGTAATAAAAAGTTTTGATGGTTGGAGAAATTACATGCCTACAGTAGAAAAATTTCTGAGGTATATTACAACAAAATTGACCAGTAATTTTCAGTGTCAAAAAGTCAAATTATTTACTTCATGGTGGTTTCTATCACAGTTTGCATGTTGTTTGCATATTTGAAATATTTCAAATATGATTTAAGTTTTTTCTATTTGTGATTATATTTTTAAGATAAATAAATAAAATAAATTAAAATATTATATATATATATATATATATATAACAAGAGATGTCTATTTGTATGTATGATAGTCTCCTATTGCATGGAGGTCAAGGTTCTTTGTCAATGTGCAATTTTATAATCAGTAATTGCTTGCTTTTGAACTAGTTGATAGATATTAATAGACAAACTATGCTTGTTGCACTTACAGTTTGATCTCATGCACAAAGATGGTTGCTACTCCATGCAACAATAACTTTGTTGTCCAATTCCAATGCCAAGTTCCAATGCCAAGTTCCATAAATCAGATTCTATTGGACCTTTCCTCCACCATTTTACTCTCACTTTTGCTCCTACAAAACAAGTGCATTGTCAAACCAGAGGTTAAAAATGAATTTGTAATCATTTGTGTAATGAAACAAACACAAGAACAACCATAGTATAAATGCAGCACAAAAATTATGTAATTTAGGCAAAATCACATGCATTTCTTTGGAAAAAATAATAAAATATTGTATGGGAGTCTTTTGGAGCTTTGAGCTTGGTATTTAAGGTCTTACATGAAAACATTCTTGCAAAGCATTAAATAATCATTGCATTAAACATCTTTATTTTTTTATTCTATTGTAGGATTTTAACAATTTAATTTAATAATTCTTATATTAAAATATTATTTTTAAAATTTTAACATATAGTTGTTTGATAGGATAATATAATTTATTTAAATAAATAATAAAATCTGTTTATTATGCTATTAAATATATATATATATATATATATATAATAGCACCTCTATAGATACTTTTATTTCAAATTAATAATAACACTAAATATATTCTAATGACATCAATCCCAAATAAGTTGATTAAAATTAAGGAAATATTTTTATATACGTCTACAACTGAATTGAAGTAATATTACATTGTCATCTAATTATTTATATATGTTATTTATTAAGTACAATAATTTACATGGACTTATTAACAAATTATGTATTCAAAGATAATATAGAAGAAAGAAATAAGATTATATATATATATATATACACACACACAATAAAATTCTTAAGTTATCTTAATAAAATGCCTAAGATGATTCTTAGAACTTTCCAAGTACTATTATTATAGACTCAATTAGATTGAATTACAAAAATATTTAAAGAATAGAATAATACTCTTACAATCAAGTTTCTATATTATAAAAAATTCCATTAAAAGTATGTACGTATAAATTTAATAAAATTATATTTAAAAACTTATAACTTTGATATGACATGTTTTGGAAGGTAAAATCTCTTTCCATGTGGATGAATAGAGATGGATGATAGAAATCTCTATTCTTTTTGGCTAAAAGTCATATCCAATAGACCTCAAGGAGGTTGTCTAAGGCCTTATTAGGAATTAAGGTTTTTCTTTTGGAATCATTTGAATATCAAATACTAGGATCAGCAAGTTTAGAATTTTGGATACAATTCTGGCGCAATTATTGAGTGATTTAGAGTTTTTGTAAAGAAGTTATAGGCGCTCAAAATCAAGGTATTGATTTTATACCTATTGTCACTCTTTGGAATATAATTTATATACAAAAAAAGTAATAAAAGATTATCAACTAGAATTAGATAGAGCACTTTTAAGCTACACTTAATATATATAATTTAATAAATTCTAAGTTGGAATAAAGGAGATATTAAAAATTGAAGTCAGCACTTGCAATCTAAAGACAATAAATGACTTGTGTAATTATTGGTTGTATTTTGAGCTATATCTCAATCAATTTGATAATATTTTGGCTCATATTTTTAAAAAAATATGTATTAATATGTTAAAAAATTATATATAAATTTTAGTGGCATTTAAATCTTGGATTTTTGAGATATGAAAAAAATAGTGCTTGGATATTCATAAACTCTCAGTATTGCTTTACAAATTGATAATATGATTCAATTTGCCTCCAACACATTCATATTCAACATGATTTGCATGTCAAATATTATATCATTGAAAAAATGATATTCTTTTGAAATTGATCTTTGGCCTTTGATGTCAATATTGCTATCCATGAAGCAACTATATCTTGGCAATAAAAAAACCAAATTATAAGCTAGCTGTAAATCCTTTCTATTATCTTATAAACAAATAGATTTTTTACTTCTATTAATCATAAGTTTATCAATTTTGCCATGTTGGATATTCAATTATCATATTGATGTCTCTAAAAGAATGTCATTACCCAAATGTTTGCTTCTAAATAGCTGACCTACTTAGCGACTTCTTCTAAAATTATTCTAATTTTTACAAATTCACCTTGACACAGATTGAGCATGAAAATACGAGCTGTATTTCAAAATAAATTCACCATTTTCAAATTCTTGAACTTTTTTTTGAAGTTCTCAACAAAGTGGTACATGCAAATATTATGAAAATTGTTTGAAAAGATTAGTTGCATAACTTTGAGAGCTCTCTTTTGGCAGTGTCATATTATGTGTCATCTTGTTTGAGAATGTATTGAGCACTTGATTGTAAAAGGTAAACTTATATATTATAATTAATCAACAACCTAAAAATCCTAATAAAATCCTAAATAAATCTCAATTGAATCTTTAATAATTCTAATCAAATCTTAAAAAGTTATTTAAAAAATTCTTTAAAAAATCCTAATAAAGTTATAAAAAATCTTTAAAAAAATCTTTAAAAAATTCTAAAATATATATATATATATTTTTTAAATCCTAAAGAAATCCTAACCAAATTCTAGCCAATTTTAAAGAAATCTTAAATAAATTCTAATTGAATTTTAATCAAAACTTAAGTAAATTCTAATCAAATCTTAATCAAATTTTAGTCAAATTATAATGAAATCTTACTCAAATTCTAATCAAATCTTAATGAAATCCTAATATTTTAAATAAATCATAATCAAATTCTATGCCAAATCCTAAATAAATCCTAATTAAATCCTAATTAAATCCTAATGAAATCCTAATATAATATTAACAATCTTAATGAAATCTTAGAAATATCTTAAGTAAATCCTAATTAAATTCTAATCAAATTCTAAGTTAAGTCCTAATAAAATCCTAATATCTTAAATAAATCCTAATCAAATCCTAAATTAAATTCTAATGAGATCCTAAAGATATCCTAAATAAATTTAAATCAAATCCAGTAGTAGATTTAAAACCTCAATAATTATTATATTAACCATTGATCTTCATTTAAAATTTTCATACTTCTTAATCTACTAGTTGAAAATAAATATACAAAATTTGAAAGGATTTGTACTTACGAATTAGAAGAAAAAGCTCCTATCCTCTTGGATATTAGCCATTCTTTTTTTCCAACCTTAATGTCAATCTTCCAACACCAATATTTCTTTTTTGTACTATTCATATGTTCTAAAATTTTACAAAAATTTTAAAAACTAAATTGACTACTAGCTTAAAAAAAGAGCCATTCTAATCTAACTAATAGATTGCTAAAAATCATAGAAACCCTCACTAATCTTCAAAATCCACTTTTTGAGACCATAACTTACTTAAATTCCAATCATCTTTGATCTAATCATTAGATTAAATTCAAATTCACAATAAATATTTAATACAATTATATTCAAAAATTCATAATTTTTTACTTGTAGATCTACTACAAAACTTATAATATACTCCAAAATGTAAACCCATTTTATTTCTCAACAACCAAAGTCATCCAAATAGAACCTTGACTTTGTATAGCTCTCATAAAGTCATTAAAAATTCAAAAACCTTGAAACTAATGCTTAAATAAATCCTATTAAGTTTATTTTTTAATCTCACTCTTCAATCAACAAAAGAACTTCTTATCTGCCATAGGTGTAATATTTTGTGTCTTAGAATATGATTTCAACCCTGATTCATAATTGGCCTTTGTCAAGTATCAATCCAAGGTTTTTTTAGATAATTTTTGCTAAAAAATACCCTTCATTTTGATCTTAAGATGGTTATAGCAGTATTTTTGCTAATCTACCTTGTTTTGTCTTATTTATGATCCTATAAAATAAGTAAAAGCTCTTTTTATAAAAAGATAGCATTAACATTAAATATTTTTATTACCTCTCAATTTTTTTTTAACCTATATTTTTTAAAGTAATTTTGTTATTTAATCTTCAATTAAGCTTCTCTATAATATATGTCTTCTTTTGCTCTTTCATCCTACAGCCATATTACAATATGACAATAATCCAAAAAGAAGATTATTTGCAGCATACATTCACCAATTGTATAATATCGTAAAGATGCTTTTTTAAGTGATTTAAGAAACCATTTCTAGTTCTTATTATTCTCAACATCTACAACAATAAATGCTATTAAATACAAAAAACTTTCACTATCTATTGAAATTACATATAGAAAGACTCTTATATATTTGCTTTGTAGATGAGTTATATCAAGATTGATTAAAGGGCGACATCTAAGACAAAATCTTAAGAATAATATATAGAATGTAATAAAAAGATAATCAAAATATTGAGGTTTATCATGTGTTCTTTAAGCTATGGCAATAGAAGCACTACTTATATTTTCTTCCATTAATTCCATATAGTATCTTAGAAGATATTCATAGTTTTCTTCTTTGATACCAACTAACTAGCTCAATGCTCTCTTCTTTCTACACCTTGCTTGTCAATATAAGATCGTAGTGCCATGATCTCTTCTCATATTTTCAACAATCTTTGTTGGCTTATATATTGCAATCTAGTGAAGATGCTTGTGTATTGCTTTTGCTATCCATACTACAATCACTTGGTTATTCTCCAAATGCTCAGATCTAATACATGAATATTTGTTGTTATGCATGCGTATTGTAAATGTTGAACTTGTCATTAACTTTGTTGCATGCAACCTCCATAAACAGTCTTTAGCTTTATACTTTATAATGTATATTTTTTTAAATATTATTTTTAATGCAAACTTCAAAGTTACTAATGATTGAAGCATTTTTGATTGCCAGCTTAAGTGCCTTGCAAGTCTCAAAATGACTATCTATAAAGAAGGTCATATTTTCCATTTTTCCGTATTACAAAATTCTTGTCCATTCCTTAAATTTTTTCTAACACTTCTTTACATCCCTGCCTAATACCAACACTAGCAACATCCACTAACATTGAAAGCACAAGAAGCATAGCCTCAAGTGCCGAAAATAATAGCATAAGGCTATGTTGCTATGGAGTAAGGATGATCATGTGGAGCAATGGCTTCTTAAGTTTGTAAGCATTGAATCCATCCAAAATATTTGTTAGGACTATTTTTGATATTTTTTATTTATTTATTTTTAAATTATAATTTTTTATATTTAATTATATTAATAATCTTTAAATTTTTATTCTTTTAAAAATACTAAAAATAAAATTATTTATTATAAATAATAATAATTTACTATTTAATTAATTATTTTTTTATAAATTATATTAATATTTGTGAGATTTTTTAAAAATTAAATTATAATTAAAAAAAGATCATATAAAAAGATGAAATAAAATTAAGAATAATAATAATAAAATAATTTTGAACATAATTTTATAAATAAAGTTAATAACATACAAACATTATTAATTTTTTCAACTTAAAAGACATAGCATTAAAATATATATAATCTAATACCTTAATTTTTATTCTATATTTACCTATAATGGCTTATAATAGATAAGCTTTAAGTCATTTGTTTAATATTTTATTATTTATTTTATTTAATAAATAGTTTTTAATTAAAATAATAACAGTAGTATTTAGAAGAATAATGACACATCTGATATATTAAGACATGTTAAAGCCCATTGAATAAAAGATTGGTTTTTGGTGGATGTTGGAAGTACATGTGGAGTTGTAGGTGTGAAATAACTGGGTGGTGAAGTTCCCAAAGAAGGATGATAAGAAATGGGCTGTAAAATTGTTTATAAATGATTTGGTGTTTTTTTTTTTTTTTTTTTTCAGAAACCCAAATTCTTAACCATGCATCCCTCCTACCAATATTTCAGGGATTTCTAACAATATGTTGCCAGTCAATGAACTACTCACAAAATCTAAGACATCTATCCAACATCTATGTCTATATACACTCATAAATGACAAACTGATGAAGTAAAAAGGTGAGAGAGCAAGTTGGGTGCTTGATCTGCGAAGTTGCAAACAGAGAGGTAGTTCTTTTTAAAAACCTTTGCTCTAAGTACATTCATTTATTTATTATTATTTTTCTTTTTCTTCATGATTTAGAAAAATAATGCATTTTTGTATACAAGTTGGTAGTGGACTTTTCTTGTGAATGTAAACACTAACAAAGATGTGCAACAAAAATGAAGTGATTTTGTGTCACAACAGTTCATGAGACATTTTTTCCACTTAATGATGTCATCTTCAAAGACCATGCATTTTCTATCCTTCAACTATCTACACAGAGTAGCATGAACCACCCTTCTGTGCTGATGAAAGTTATTTGCATTGCCTTTGCCTGAATGAAAAACCTAGCACAGAGATAATAACTCTCTCATGTTTCAAAAAAGAAATTTATTTGCACTGCCAAAATAATTATTTTTTGACCATGGCTGAAGTTGCAACACAGTTGTCTTGCTTAATAATAAAATTGTAACAAATCATGGTAAAAATATGTCTCTTGTATTTGCAATTTTTTTTAATGTTTATACACCACTAAGGCAGTGTAGAACTCTGCAACTAAAAAGTCCTGAAGTATTTACTTTGGTTACATACATTGTAAAAATCAAGTTTACATTCCTAATTCTTAGAAAATAGCATCTATATTGTTAGAATCACAATGAGCATTTACTACACTTCACATGATGTAAAATAAGTAGATATATATATATATATATATATATATATACACATACATACATACATACATACAAAAAATAAATAAAAAAGAGTAATATAAACAATTTGTGCCAAACTTCTTGTAATAAAAAAATGATTGTTGATGAAGAAATTTTAGATTTTAGCATCACAAATGTCAAATAAAACCAAATTTGTGCTTGAATTTTTACAAGACAACCTTTGAAGGTAACCAACATGTTGTAAGACTTCATCCAATTATTGTCAAATGTCTGAATCAATTCTGATTGTAAATAAATATATCTTTGTACATATAATTTAAAAAATTATTATTAATATTCTAATTAATATAAAATTCACTCTATACTCATTAATTATTTTATTATTATTATTTTTACATTTTTCTAATATAATTAATTTGTAACCATAATTGCTGCTTCTTCTTGTGTCATGAAGGAATATGTATGTTGGTATTGTAATTGTCTTTAGCATCATATATCCATACTTTTTTTGGAAAATAATGGTAAAAATTTGTATCATTTGAAAAACACCATTCATAAATAAATTTTGTTATCATATAGGTGTTCCTTTTTTATGTGAATGGAAAAAGTTTAATACTATTATTTATAAAGCAACATGTATTGCCACATACTTCTACTTCTATGCAACATATATATGGATATTAACTTATAAAATCAACCTAAATTACAACCAATTGTGGGCATTCACCACCATTCAATAGTACACCATGGTTGGTACCACCACCTCTAGCCTCATGTCCAAGTCTTGCAATATTGGCAACAAAGTAGTCAAATGTGATATGCATCTTAATGTAGAATCCAATGGGCTAAATTCTACTCTGTCATATAATCAATGGAATACAAGATCATAAGGTATACTTCTAGATTCCTTGTTAACAAATGGAAATTAAGCATGCCACAAGAATACTCTAAAAAAAAAATGTAAAAATGGTTCCACTTAAATTGTAAGGAGGAAAGAAAATCAAAGTGATAATTAAGTCTGTTCTAATATGCTTTGTATTTTTTATTATACAATGTTCTTCCAATACAATATGATGCTGACATTAATATCTTTACAATTCATACGTCACTACACACTCCCACTTTAAGAAAATCTAATGAAAAGAACGAGGAAGCAAGCTAGAATGAACGAATGAACGAATGGAACACCGAACGAACGAACGAACGAACGAATAGAGGACTGAACGAACGGACAAAGGAAAGGAAGGGAGAAGTGGGCTGGGGGATGAGGAGGATGCGAATCGGAAGACCCGAGTTCGATCGCGGGCAGGGGAGGGAGCAGGATGGGCACCACCCACGTGTACCGTGGTGACGCCGCCCGTGCATTGGCTTTAAACGAAGGATCCAGCGCCACCCGCGATCGGAGCGAACGAACGGATGCCATCGCCATCCTGGACGAAAAACACGCGCAAATATCCCTTTCCCCGCCCTCATCGTCATCCCCTCCCCAGCAGGCGCGTCCCCCCTGTCTCCTCTGCCACTCCCCTGCCATCGCCCACGCCCATGCTCGCCATCCGGGCTGTTCCTGCGTGCCTGAACCAATTCCGAGGAATGTCGTAACTCCTGCAGTTGATCTGGCTTGAGTTCGTTTTTGCTAGAATTTCTACAATTTGATCGCGTGCCAGAGGCGGTAGTTGTCCAGCATGGCTAGTCTGGGCATCAAGGCTGTGAATGCTCGACCTGAGGCGAAAGGTTAGCTCGTGGTTTCTTCGATTGTGCGGCATCTCGGGAGCATTGCGAGGAATTGCAAGGAATCGTGGGGGAATTGTGGTTGTAGAGTGGGGATAGATTTGTAGATGGTTTTGGGTATGCGAATTTGGCTTCGGGTTTGTAGGTTTGTCGTGCAATCTGTGCTGTGGGGTGATAGTGAGGGAGAATTTGGAAATTTCAGTCGAATTTCTGGTGGAAGATGGCATGCAGGAGTAGTGTAGTTCTGTTGTGTTGTCGAATTTCTGGCGTGTGGTGTTCGATCGAGCTGTGTTTAAGTCTTGGTTTTACTGATTGGTTTAATTTTTTTTCTAGTGTGTTTGACGGGAATGGAGAGTGAGAGTTTGTTGAGGAGCGTGATGCCGGCTCTGCCGATGTTTCGAAAGGGAATTTCGAGTACAAGAAGAGCTGCTGATTTTACGACAAAGATGAAGTTGCGAGGTTCTTGTCAGAATAATCGGTTCTCTGAGGTTCTGCTCTCTATTGTGAATTTCTGTGTGTACGTGTGTGTGTGTTTTTTACGGCCTTTTGTTTTTGATGTATAGACTTGTAGATGTTCCCCCCATGGTTCCGTTGAAGTTATGAATTTTCTTAAATTGTAGAGGATATAGTTGCCAGCAGCGGGTCTATGAAAAATGGTCCGCATCAAAGGTTAAATTGATAGCAATTACCTGCGGCCTTTTATGCATGTGCTTATTCACCAAATCTGTTTTGAACAGCCTGCATTGGCATTTGAATGACGATTTTATTTATAGTCAAATAAGCCGAAGTCAACAAGTTCCAATTCAATCGCATTGTCTTTGCTGTATTCGTTCTCAGAGCTGCTTTGAGCTTCCCCATTCCAACCACTAAATATCTGATTGGCCCTACTTCTTGGACTTCAGAAACCTAGGTCTTTCTTTGCGGGAACATCAACCTCTTTGAAATATAGGATCACTTCAAATCCGACACCGACTCATGTTTGTCGAGCTGATAGTCTTGATGTGAGTATTTATCGTTAAGTACTTTTGCATATTGTGTCATAATGAATTATCCACTTCACATTGTTCCTGTATACTCCTTAAATTGAGTCATTCTTTACCACACTCACACATGTTGTTTCGGCTTATTCGAAATTTCACCTTACAAGCGGATTCGAATTTGGGGCGGTTTCTGATTATGTTCTTGTCTTCAATTATCCTGACAGACAATCCGGGAGACCTCTAATTTGGACAATGGTACAATAAATGGTATATGGGAGCGAGTGCAATTGTTGGAGAGGTAAATTTAAGAGTGCGTATGGTTTGGAATTGGCGTCTGCGTTTTTTCATCCAATTAAAACATGGTGTGTTCGGTTTCTTGTCCCGTAAAATCGATATTTGGTCCTAGTCTTACTATGAATACTGATCTATAGTTATTTATATCCAGGCAGTTGGGCGTGGCGGTGACAGAGGAGAATTACCCTGAGGCCTCGAGGTGGTTATTGTGTTAGTGACCTCCTGGATGCCCTATGTTTCATGTTGATTCACATCTTGCCCTCAAAACATTTGTAGTGATATATTGAACTTATCTGCGAGTACAGATAAGCATATCATTACGTTCTATACGCTGCAACTGTTTTCACTTCTTTTTACTAGATCATTGATGTTTATTTCTGGTATTTCAAGAACCTCCTGTCAACTTCTTATGACCAACGTTAGCTGCGCTTGTCAGGATACGAGACCAGCTGACTAGCTTGAAGTCTAAATTAACACCTGGGGAGCAGGTGTGACTTGAAATAAATATGAGTTTTTTGTTTGTTTTTTTTCAAATTTGTGATTTTCTCTGTGCTTCGAGGACTATTCTTTACCTGGCGTTTCTCTTTGGGTTTGTGATTGGCTAGGAAGGCGCCATTGAGGCAGAGAATGAGTAAGATAGAGTATGCATTTGTTGAGCATTACATGCAGTAGAAGTTGTCACTGCTCTGAAACATTATACCCTCCTGCTTTCACCATTTTCACTTTTTGTAATCCGAGGTTGCTATGGGCATTGTCATTGTTAGTGACGGACAGTATTCGCTTTGAGTAATCGTACTTACAGAGCTTCGTTTTGTGTGATAACTAGTTTCTCTTGACTTATTCAGCCCGATCTAGGAGTGGCAGCTTGGGGCAAAGAATGACGGCTTTAGCAGTAAGTTTGCTATATTCTTCTATAGATGGCACATGGATCTGAGATATCTTCAGTTTTTCATGTCTGAACGTAACATACCTTGTAAAGCTCACTTCCTTATTCTTGAATATGGTTGAATCAATGCATACTTTTTCTTGGGACGATAAAAAAATTAACGCTCTTTGTTTAGGCTATGGGTGAATTAGGTGATCATCGTGCCTTACCTGTATTACTCGAAGGCTTGCGTGACAATAACCCTCTTGTAGTGGAGCAAACCGAGAAGGTGCAAGTTCACACTTTCTTCTGCTTCTTCATCTTTCTTGCTCTCTTCTCTTCTCGTCTTCCCTCTTTTTATTTCTACAATTTTTCTTTTCCCCTTTCGTTCACTCTGGAATTTTTTTGCTTTTAAGTGTTGTTGAAAATTTCTGCAGGTGTTATTGTTCAGTTCCGTGATAAATCTGATTGTGTACCTTAAGTTTATTACGGTCTGTAGGAGTTCTTAAGATAATAAGAGATGGAATATTTGTGTTTAATAGTGAAAAAATAAAATATCTAAATGTAGTTTCGCAGTAAACATATGGTCTGGCTTTTATATATGAAATGGCTCCGTTGTTTGCTGTTTTTGACTTCAATTACGCGCATCTGGTAAACATGATGATTCAGGCGATGTGGAAAATATTTATGCGATCTGGAAGAGAGGACATTGATCGGAAGCTTCAAGTAAGTCTTTATGTTGTTACTAGATGTTGTTCCACTGTAATGCACGTAGATTTAGTGTGTACACTAGAATGGCCATATTTTGTAGCTCTCCGATATTTCAATGAAATTAGCAGATTTTCCACTAAATTTTCCTTGAAAATACTCTTGATTATTTTGCGCTGAGTTTGGACATCTCTGTTTACAGGATGGAATTGACCTTTTGATGACCAAAGATGGATACAGGAAGGCAAAAAACATTCTCACTGAGGTGGGTAAACATCTGCCATATGAAAAGTTCTTATGCAACAATGTGCCTGAATTCATTTTCCACTTCAAGTATCAGAATCTATCCAATATTAATTGAGTTCACGTATTAATGGGGTCTCTATCCATGCACAGATCATAAGTGAAGCGCCCTCATTTGCAGAGGGGTTTAACAAACGAGCAACTGTCAACTATTTACTAGAGGTAAAGGAATACAGAGCTACTAACAATGATTGGTATATATTATTTGGAGCGATGGTGCAAATTATTTTTGCGATCTATTCTTCAATGGTTTGATCTGTTAATCTTTTCTTTTGCTTTTTGCTTATAGTCCAGGCAATCTTGTGGCCTTTTGCGAGCTTTTTGACAGAGTAATTCGTGCAGGAATATGACGAAGCAATCAAAGATTGTCACAGCACACTTCAGTTGAACCCTTATCACTTTGGTGCATTGAGTGGTATGTGTCTCTCATTTTGCTTCTTGTAATTAAAGATATGTTGTTTGAATAACAATTTCTTGAAGTGATTAATCTGAGAAGAACGTATAACAGTAATAATAATAATAATAATAATAATAATTTATGCAGGTATGGGCTTGTGTTATGCCGCTCGACGAGAACTAGAAGCTGCACTGTTTTGTTTCGAGAAAGCTCTTGCTTTACATCCTGGATTACATCTGGTATAACACACAACAAGTTTTTTTATGCAGCACTCAATGATTTCTTAGTTGTAAATATTACCAAGGATGTTGTGTCGTCAGAGTTTTTTTTTGGCGGTCGTCTACTATCCTATAATCTAAGTGCTTTCCTTCACGTGGTTACTTTATTGTATTATGTCGTTTATTTTAGAGAAGAGAATCTATCATCAGTGGTTGCCTGGTAATAAGTCACCAGAATCCCTGTTGCTCAACCTCGCAGCTTTTGAATAAAGTGAAAGAAGTTAGTGACGTGGGTTTTGTTCTTTTGTGCAGATTGGCAAATATATTGAGGCATTGAAGCAGGTGAGTTGTTGCATGCTACATATTGTGTACATGTTACGTAATGAGGCTGTATATCATATATCCTCAAGCTAGACTCCTAGTCTTAAGTATGAATACACTTATTTAGTCTTAAAGATATTTGTGGTAATTCGATTGTGACATGCGGATGTTAGAAGAAAACCTTTTCATGACTAGCTCGGAACGCAGTGGTGAGGAAGTTGTTGGAGGTTGGAGGTAGTAGATAGCAGCGATGGCATAAATCACAAGTTGGCTAAATTGTTACCTTTCGTTTTGCAGAAAATTGCTCATCGAAAAGGAAATGTTGAGGGCGATCACAAGTAAATCCAAAAGGCCTGCAAGATCTGATTTCTGGTAAATGAGAAAATGGTTGGAAGATTAGTTATCCACTTGTACAGTATTTCCAGGATTCAACTGCCTTATGTATAGAATTATCAAATGACTTCGATTGACCTTGAATCATGCACATTATCAGGTAGTTGAGGAATTAATATTTGGACGTGTAATTTAGGTTCTCCTATTCTTCAGTATATTTGAATATAAAGCTAATGAAAGGGAATGTAAGCAGTGTTGTGGACAGTCAAGTTCAAGCGGAATGTGTAATACTTTATGCAAGAACTGGCAGACATGACTGTGCACTGAACACAACACTACAACCTACTCTAAGCTATTATCTTTTAGCCAGTCTGTCTTAAAGTGTAGATGGAATTTCAAGACTGCGAGAATTTCAACCCATCAAAAATATGGAATGAATACAATTACGATGAACTGAGTACTATATGAAATGATAAGTTACTGAAGTGCTACAAGCTTACATTACAGTTTGTACATTAACCACACTGAACATCAAAACCAAATCCAATGAAGATGAAAAACTGTGAGAGCATGGTGCTCAAAACCCATTACAAATTGTGAAACAAATGTTACAACGACACATCACAATGTTACAACGACACATCACAATGTTCTTTTATAGAATTCCATATGAGCCCTCAATGCAAGCAAAAAGCGAGCAAAAGTATTCATCCGCACCACATCGTGGCACACTCATATGACCTCAAAAGTCATGGAAAAGTAATATTGCATCATCGAGTTTTAACAAAGAAGCATCTAAAATTTTTGTGATGCGGCTAATCCGCTTTACTTGCTCCTGCTGAGCACTAGTCAATGTCACATGAGGCACTTGCGCACCATCTCCTGCATCCCTTGTTGCATCTAGCTGGTCCACAAGTCCCAAAACCTGAAGGAGAAAAAAGCCATTCACCAATGAAATAGACGAAGTCAGTTCCTTTCGTAATATGGACAGCCGGCTGTCAAGTAAATTGGCCACCAGTTCGGGACATATTCAGGCACCCATAAAATAGGTAAGCGATGCGCGACGAAGCTGCCTGGGGGAGGAAGGGGTGTGTGTGTGTGGATAGTAATCATAAATAATCCTACCTCTTGCTCCTTCTGAATTTCATGTGCATGCCGAAGACATAAATTTGTTGCTGCGTGGTATAAGTCATCTAAAACTCTATACAGCACAGCTCGATAATTCACTTTCCATAAAAATATAGACTTGCTCGCTACATGTTCAGACGTTTTAGCAATTTCCTGCTCAATCAACAACTCTGGCAGGTCAAGATCTTTGTCATCCGAACCAACAGGATACAGGGGTAAAGAAGTAAACATGTGCAGAATTGAATGCATGGGCAGAAGATAGAGTAGTCCTACATTTTGCCCAACAAAAAGCTTTACTACGCAGAATCTGAGATAAAGATGGCAAAAAAAACAAAATAAATAAACCAAAATACAAAAGAAAACAAATTGCCCATGAGAAACAGATCGGAAAATACACAACCAGAACACACCTGCACTTGAACGTATTGCTCCTTAAGAAGACGATAAAGCAACTCTTTCACATTTTTGGGAGCCATCGCTCTTTCTCCAATCTGGAGGAAAAAGTACATAACAAAGCCCACTTAAGCTCATTGATAGTGTTATCCAGTTATTTGTAATAACAAGAGAAAAATGCTGAGTGAATCTCACTTGCTTTTGTTCGAGTTGTCCCTTTATGGCCAAAAGTCTATAAATACGACAGCATTCCCTCCCAAACCGCTGCAAAACTATACCCTCCACCTGCACACATGGTCCTCGACAAGTACTTGTAAGATTTGCATCGTCTAATTCAAAACGGAAAATATCGACTTAAACTAAGAAATGAACTTTGGTAACGGAAAACACCAATACTAGACAACCATGAAAAAATGCCGCACTTTACCTGGTTCCTTTGGCGCGCTTCTATGATGTTGTGCATATCTAATAAAATTAAGTGAGAACTCTTCAGAAATCAACAAAAAATTTAAAAAAGCCTAAACAGACAGACAAAAATTATCTGCAAACAGATGTAGGAAGTCGGACCTCCTAGTTAGTAAAATGGTAGTTAGTAATAATCAGATGATGCTATTTGGGAAGTAACTTTATTGTCAATTAGCATCATTCAGTAAGTCTTCCAACTAAACCTCAACAGCTGATCAACTTAAGTTCCAGTCACAAGGATACTGATAGCATAACTGTTGCCTCCTTCTCCAGCTCTAGCGAGAAAACCAACTCCATCAGAAGCAAGTTGTGCTACTAAACCTCGAATGCGCTCTAAAGTCATATGTTGACCGTCTGGTGTTGACCGAACAGCTTGAGTAATAGCATCCATGGAAAGGGGAACTGCACCAAAAGTACTCCATGTGATTTCAGTGACTTTGATATAAGAATATTTAGAAAATTGACAGCTTGATTCGGCAGATTTAAGAGATCATAATTTTGTCAACTCATTGATACGCACCTGAATGATGTTGTCTAGCAGATGTTTCTTGATTCCCTGTTGCTTGAAGCATCGCGCTTAGAATTATAGCAGCCCCTGCGTCGAGCCTGGTTCTAACCATGTCAACACATGTCTGCCAAGATCCAAACCCATGTCATGATCAATCTTCGAAGTAGTGATTTTGTATCCTCTTGAGTTACCAAGGATGCTAGCCAAGACCAGTGCACTGTATTACAACATAGTTCGTTCAAGAAAAATCCAGATCATTTCATACTTTCAATTTGCATAGTCAATGCACAAAGACGTGCCTTGAAGTCTCACTTGCATTCATGAACTAACATGACCTCAATGATTCTCAAAGCATTGCATGATTAACTATGCTTTGACACATCCCTCACCACTACGCAATCAATCCTTTCAACTCAATTAAGCTCAAAATGACGTCAGTCATCACCTGGTGCCTTAGTTTCCGCAAGAATTGCTCAAAATTAACTCGCCATAAAACTTCCTTCTCATCAACTGCAGCAGCGGTCTTCGAATCCATCTTAAGGGCCTCGAACTTCCTCTGCACCACCAGTCAATGAAGGTCAAGTCTGATTCTCCTGCAGAAAGAGAGAAAATGCAGTTGACATATTTGTGATTTATGTAGTGAAGATAGAGTAATTAGCTAACATGACAATAACGAAGAGACAGAATGTTACACTCCATCAATGTTAAGACCAGAAAAGGTAGACAAATATGTAAAAATCCAAGTGATATGTAGACAGACTTTGTTGCAACGTCTAAACAGTATTAGCTTCTATGAAACTCCAAAGAATAGTACTAAGAATGTCATTCACCTTCTGTGGAAGTGGACTAGGATCGGTCGTTTCATTGTCCACAATCGGGGCACTCATGCCAGCCATGAATATTGGCAATCGAAATCTGTCTGTCTCATCCGGAGCTGCAGCTTTGAGGACGCGCTGAACTACTTCAGATACAGTGTCTTGCGCAGAAAGTACTGGTCCACGCGCTTTCTGTTTAACCAGGTATGGAGGTCAGAACTGAAGGCAGAGCTATTACATGCCGCATATAGAAACAGTGTGCCACAAGAACTTATGCTTTAAATCCAGCCGGAGCATACTCACGATAGAAACCTCAGAATTGTTGTAGTAGTGTGTGAACTTACAGCAGCACCGCGTGGCACTTTCTTTGGAGGTTCTGCGTTAGCATCCTTTGGTTGCAAAGAAGGTTCAGCAGCTGGGCATCTCTCAATGAAGCGTGCGGCCACCAGCTTTTCAAACGTTTCTTTCACCCCCTTCACCACCTCTGCTTCCGCTGATCATGGAATATAAAACCATCCTCTCAGCGGCATGATGACTACGGGGAATATATTAAGTCTTGTGAACTGTGAAACTCAGTATTGATATCATGCCACAAATCAAGAGCATTTGTAGTTTTAAAAGCTTACTTTTTCCAGCTTTCGCAGCAGTCCGTTGTATGATTTGCTCCAAAGTAAGCCGACCATGCTCAAGCAATCCCTCTACCAACGATTCTGCCTATGTCCAATTTGAAAAACTCTTAGAAAGCACATAAAACCATTAATTTTAAAGGACCTAAATGAGGCAAGAAGAGAGAATTATGCAATAAAAGGATGCGTTCACTCAATATATATATATATTTGAACGTTATTGAGTATTGATTAACCGACTTCTAAATACTCCTATACCTAAATTTTAATTTAAGCCGAGACAAGTATAAATAGAATATGTTATGTCTCCAACCTCTTCGCCCAAATCTTCACGCACTGCTAAGAGAAATTTCGGAAAGCGCATGCGGTGAAGAATATTGTCACTTAACGCAACATACGAAGTTGAAACACGTGGAGGTGCTGAGCCAACACCTGCAATGCAAACCTTTTTTTTCAGTAACCGTGTTGCAAATGCTGTTGACAAAACCTATCAACAATTGGTATGGCAGTATAGGATGAAGCCCAATTTCCAACTTGCAACCCTTCCCAAAGAAGGGAAAAATACCCAATTCCAATTAAACTCACCCTCGTGTTCGACTTTGTACGCTTGGACACAACTGTGCTGAACGAGAACAAGCAGGGAACTCTTGAGCGTCGAAGGGTTCAACTCTGAAAACCGGGCAATGTCCGCCAATGCCAGCGGGCCGCGGTAAACTAGACACTTGACAACTTTCTGCAAACCACCCCGAAGTTAGAGAAACATAATAAAAAAACAAAACGCCACTAACAACACCAATTCTAACGCCAACGTTGGTCCACCAGAACTCAATTCCGAACCGCGATGTACACACACTACTAAGTTCACAGGAGTTCTAATTGAATGAGTGCTTTATAAACATTATTTTCAATGTTCACCATCACACATCTAACTCAGATTCGGTGTATTAATTCCCATATTTGCAATCCTCGACAATAACCATTACTCACAAAAATTATGATGCACATGGCAGCACACTTAATCACATTTAAAACAATGCTTGCAAACCAGAAAGGCTCTCAAGCAGCTGCCCCCGTCCAACTACGAGGAAGCAAGTCACAACTTCTGATTCCACCCAGATGGCCAATTCTCACTTCCCATTCAAATGAACACACACAACCCCTATGACGAACTCCACAAGTCCGATCAAATCTAAGAATCACTCTTTACTCGAAACCCTAAAAAACTCTAGACGACGCACTTACCAGACAAATTTGTCCTGTGGCAAATGGACACAAAATTGCGCACTGTAAGGGGAGCAGGAGGGCGGGAGGTGGAAACATGGGCAGGAAAATACAATCTCACAATTGCAGCGAGCACTCAAACCAACGCTAGAATTATAACGTCCGATCCTACTTAGGGGAGGGGAGAAGAAGCAAAACCTGTACAAATTCGCCGAAGTGAGTCTGAATCAGGTCGCAGCACAGTCTGCGTCCGTAGGCCGTGGCCATCGCTGCCTCCGATCGATCTTCAAGTGCCGCGAACGAAGCCCCTGTGCTACATACTCTGCATCCCAATTGGGAAAATCGCAACTCCTGACAAGAATCTCGCACCTCCCAGCAAAACCTCGGGTCTAGAGGAGCATCGTCGGGTTCTAAAGGGCGACAAAACCCCCGGAAGGTTCCGCCACTCAAACATTCCGCGGCGGAAGGGCCCCCCTTCACCAAACCGGCGCCCATACCCGCTCGCGAGCCCCTCTTAGATGGATGTCGATGAAAATAAACATCGTCTTGGATGAAGTTCTGATGAACGAACTTCATCGGCCAACCCACCATCCCATGTTTTACACATATTTCTGAATTGATTAATTCTAGTTTTCGATAATTGAGTTAAATATATCATATTCTAAAAATGGTACTAATTTTTTTGAAAATAAAACCATAGTATACAGTATCCATTTTATTTTAAATAAAAATAAAAAGTATTGCATTAGTAAACATAACTTTGTTCTTTTCTTCCATCATTATGAACTTGGATCTTTGATAGAAGAAAAACAAATTCTTGATAACTTTTTACATATCTTGATACGTGCACTTTTTATGAATTAACTTGGTTTCTGTCATACTTGTAATAAAGATCAGTCCAAAATAAGAGTTCTAAGCCTATAACATTTTTAAATAATTTATTTGTGTTGATTTTTATACTTAGCTCTATTATATTTATATTTATTTCTAAAGGAGCATTTTAAAATAACTTTCGGAGTCTGATGTGTAACACTTTAAGATAAAAACACAAATATTCTAATGTTTGTAATTATTGATTTTCTCTGGTTTGGTAATGAATTTTTTATTCTATGATTTTTAATATTGAATATGAGAAACCAAATTAGTATTGTTTATCAAATAAATTTGTAGTCGATCTAAAACAAAGTTGTTATTTTCAAAAAACTTCATAATATGTCAACAATATAATTTTCTTTGAATAAATATTAAATAATATAAAAATTAAATGCTAGAATCTATAAAAGAAAATAATTTTTAATTAAATTTGTTAGAAACCAATGTGACACATACTTTTGTTACATGTAATTTTTTAAAAATAAAATAGTATAAGATACTACTCAAAGATAGTTTTATAATGTTTATTGTACATACTTATAAGGTATTTTAAGTGTATATATATATATATATATATATATATATATATTATTATGTTGTATTTATTTTATCTTTTTTTTCTCATATTTCTGATATTTATATTCAAAATAATAATATATATATATATATATATATATATTACCTCTATCCACCATAATCAAATAAAATGTAATATGTTGCATTGTTTTCAATCTTGTTTTAGCAAATACAACCATGTTTTATGTTGAATGTTTTGATTCAAATGTAATATACTTAATTACTTCTGTAATAAATATATATATATATATATATATATCAATTGTTGATATTGCCACCAAACTTCATTAGTGTTACAACTGATTTTATTGTTGCTCTGCACACACACAACATTGTACTTCAACCAACATTGTATTGACTTATTTATTGAGATGTTATCTAAAAAACTATATGATTATAAATCTTTGAATCCATTATAAATATTGATCAAAATTATGTATAAAATTAAACTAGAATAATTGTTATTTCAAATATTATAGAAAATAACTGGAATGAAAAAGACCTTTTTTGTTATTTTTTGTAAAATCAACATATCACAAATTTTAGATAAGAATGCTTTGATCATGCATCAAATTTTGATGATACTATTTTGCATCCTTTACAAATAAAATAGAACAGATATGAAGTTATGGTGAGGGTAAATTTGTATGTTAAAGTTATAATAATTGAGTTTTTATAAGTCTTTTTTACATATTTACTATTTTTAATATAAATATTATCATGTATAAACAATAATATATTTGGATTATTTTTTTAATATTATATGTAATTATTTTATATTACTTATAATAATATTATTTTAAATCATCTATATAAATATATATATATATATATATAGTATTTTTCTATTAATTAATATCATCCATTGTAAGAAAAAATATTAATTATCAAAAGTTATTAATCATTAAAGATGGTGCATTGAAGGTACAATGGAAATCATCCTTGTTAGGATCCTATAATCTAGGCTACTTGCTTCCACTATGGTAGCAAAGTGGCCTTGCCTTGCCCAATCACATATAGCCATGTGGCCTTGTCGGCCAAATGGCCTCTATTAATTATCTTTGTTAATTAATAAATGTCAATAAAAATCAACTAATTATTAGAAATTGAAGGTTACTAATTATATACTAGAAAACACAATCAATTTCCAAAATTTTGAATAATTATTGGAGATTATTATTTTTTGTGAGATTAATTATTGGAGGAAACATTGTAGTTATACACACATATACACAAACGAACATTTTAATCCTTTTGACAACTTCAAATATTTCTAAATAGAAATTTGGCTTATCTTTGGTATTAATAAAATTATTTAATATATTATATTAATATTTTTTGTTATTCCTATTTTTTGGAATGATTTCAAACAAGCATTTATTTAAAGATTTTTCAATATATAACCAAACTTAGTGAAAATTTAAAATAAAAGTTATATATTAATCATACTTTTAAAAAATATAATATGTTTGTAACTTTGTTTTAAAAAATATTTTTTGTAAAACTTAAAATAAAATCTTAAATTAATAATAACTTTAAAATTCCATAACAACAAAGTTTTATTATATTTTTTATATAACAAAATCAATGTAGAATTTTGAAGATATTAAAAAATGATCTTTGGATAATGAATTTAATGTGTTCTGAAAAAATACCAACAGACCATTATTATAAATATATACTCATATGTATTTGAAATATTAAAGAATATTAAACATCTATAAAATGATATTTAAATAAATACTTGAGAAACAACTTAGATAAAGAATATTTATATAGATACTCAAAAATAATTTGTATGTATTATAATGTATATACTTACACATGACCAAAAAACCATACTTATAATTATATTTCAAGATGTCACTTTGAATTGGACATAAAACTAAAATTTGACCACACCTAAATTCTTGAATAATTCTATATTAAATTATTGTTCTTGAACACTCTTGGTAATTAACAAAGCTATTTCAATGTTTTGAGATTAATACAACATGATTCTATTATCATTTTAATAGAAGCAAAGATGTTTATACATTCACTTCAAAAAAATGTTATTTCTCCATCATATTATCAACTTGTAGGATAAAAAAAAACTTAATGCCAACAAGAGTTTTGGAAAATTTAAAGCCAATAAGATGATTGGATCTTCAAAAAATCAACTTTCATACAACTCCAAGACAAATCCCAGAATTTGAAAGTGGATGGATAAGTAAATGGTGCACCTTCTTACTTTTGGAGCCATTTTCTTTAACAATAGATTGTTGGAAGTAATATTCTTGAAGAATAAAAGAACACGAATATTGAATAAAAAGATTAACTTTAAAAATTTGGATTCGGAGCTGATGGTCGGCAGCAGGTTCGAGTCTCCAGAGCCCCGCCCGCGACGGCGATGGATCTTCGTCGGTAGAGCAAATTTGAATCGCTATCGAATTCAGATCAACACCGAGTGCAATTGTCACTGGAAGAGGGTCTCCTTCGTGATCCAGAAACGTCACTGTTGTCGCGGATTCTCCGCATGCAATGTACCTCACATCACCTATTAAAACGAGTGCCCTCATTTGGACGTTGGCAAGATCCTATACACACTCTCACTGACATCCCCTCAGAATTGCACCCTCTACACGACTTGAAAATTTCTCGGCCACATCCCCGGGAGAGGAGGTGAAGGCTGTTGAACTGCTTCGGCCCTGATCATGCTTCGAAAGTCTTCCTTGTGTAGCGACGAAGTCTCCAGGTTATTATTATGCGAGGTGAGGCTATAGCACTTGTGTGATGCGAAGAAGATGTTGGTCGATTCAACGGTAAAACTCACAGAACGCGGCAGAAGCTATCACGAAGTTATCCCGCATGAAGCATGAAAACTCACCTAGCATTTCGTCTTGAGAATTACTGCATTCAGTCTGTCCTGACTCTACAATAACTAGGGAATTTTAGGATGAGTTACCACCCAACTACAGCACAAGAGATGGTCACCACGCGAACACGCAAAAGTAGAATCCTCCCGTAAGGTAGAGAGATCAGAGTGTAGGTGTGTGAGAGGGTCCGTGGTTTAGATCGCTGTCGAGCATCGCACCACCCTGAGCTCTTTGCTCACGCAGCAAGCCTGGCTCTAGATCATACTCCGGCGCGAGCCGGGGAACGGTGCAATGCTCATTCCACTGCTAAAAGAGCGCATAATCAGCCACTTTCAAATAACCGATCCTGAAAATAATCCCCAACAGGCGTCCAGCAATTGCGAGTCTGATTAAATCCTTCACAGTGGATCCAAAAATAGGTCAATACAACACCTAAATGCCGTTACACATGGATGAACGACACTTCGAACGATGACATTAATTCATCCAAACCCATCAACCCCTTTCGATGAGAAAGTGGAGCCAGCTGAGTTATTGGCTTCGCTGTAACTGGGGCATGGATGAAGAACGAACGGATAGAATCGGCGCGCAGGAGGGGGGACCGGAAGCCAGGCAGTTTGAAATGGCAGAGCAACGTCTGCGTCGCCCTCTTCAGCAGAAGATGATGTTCTTTCTGACTCGCCTCGCTTTGTCGTCACTTCATAGCTCATCATCCAGTGCTGTAGGTGGAGTGTCTAGAGTGTAACCCTCAGCCTGGAGTCAAGGAAGCCAAGGGCATGTCTCAACGGCTATTTGCAAAGTGACGGAAACTGATATATATAGTCATTTCGGACGCCTCCGCCAGGTTAGACTCAGTGCCCACCAGTCACTCAGCTCGTCGGAAATTGGGGTCAAGGAGGGAGGGAGGGAGGGAGGGAGGGAGGGAGGGAGGCGTTAGCGGTGGTCTCTGTATGTAAGTGATTGTGGGGGATAGAGAGAGTGAGAGGGAGAGGGAGAGAGCGATTCGTATTCGGGTTGCGGAATTTTGTTCGACTAGTTACCGTTAGGAGGTGTTGTACCTGGGGACAGACGTTCTTGTGATTTTTGTTCATTTGATTTTGAGGTTCAAGTGAAGCCGGCGTTGTAGGATGATCAGTAGTGCCTCGAGCAGTGGAGGTTACGTGTAGTTTTGAGATATCTTGGTGGTTATGACAACGTGAAGGCTGTGGTTCGATGTTGACACTTGGCGTGGCGGGTCGTTGAAGGCGAGTGAGTGTTTCAGAGTAGAATGCAACTTTTGTGGTTTCTGGCGGGTTACGCTCAGTGGCGTTTGGAGCTATACTGGAGAGTTACTAAAAATTAGAGCGGGACCGTACTGAGAGGCGCCCTCGCGGGATAAGCTTGCAAAAATTGGGGAACATGGAAGAGGAGAATGGTTACCTCCTCAACTTCGACCAAGAGGATGATAACTTACTTGGAATAAGTTCCGGAGAGCTCGGTTTAGGGGTGAACCCATTATTACCGTCGATGACACCTTGCAAATTGAAACCAACATCAGCGGAATGCGTGGTGAACCATCCTGGTAAGTTGGCCGACGCTAGAGACTCCTATATGTCTTCATATTATTGCTAGAAGGTGCTGATGTGTTGATATCTGCGAGTCGTCTACACGAGAATATTGGAGCAACAGCCTTTGAACCAGGTTGAAGTGCTTAATTCGCCTTGGTCGATTATTTTCTATCAATAGAACTGGTGTTTCATCACGTGTAAGACTTCTGAGGTTCTCATTCAACCATCCTCGAATGCAGGTAAAGAGGAAACAGGAGGTGCGTCTTCTGCAGAGGAAGCAGATTGTGATTCCAAACAGGGGCCTGCACCTACCAGGTCCCACATGGTTCCAAATACAGTGTTGTCTGTGCTGAATTTCAATGAGATAAACAAGCGCAAAATCGAGGAAACGGGTTTCAGGAAGGGCCTCGGAATTAAAGGTGCGTTGTAGGGTATTCGGATAGGGTCCGCCTTTTATCTGGACTTAGAAAGTGGTAGAGAAAGTGCCTTGTTTAGGAGCAGAAACCTGAATATGAGGCTATATTGAAGTACACTGATAGTTCTACCGATTTGTTCCCCTTTCCTGGTCATCACCTCTGTGTGATCCTGCTGTAAGTAGAACTTCGGCAATGGTGCGCAGGACTTCGAACTCGAAGTTACTGACCCCTACCTTGAGACTGAACTCTCAGGTTACTTCTCATTCTGTTACCACATCGATAGCCAGAATGGTGCTATATTAGTTAGCTTCACACCCCACACGTCGCTGAGCTTACTGTGTTCTGTGCCCATTTGAAGATAGATGCGAAATGCTTTACTGCACTATAATTGATAAGTGAGGGGTGTTCTGCAGAGTCCATGCAACTCGACGGGATTTGCGAGACTTCACCTGTGAGAAACCCTGGGAATTTCACAAGTCAGCTCAGCAGGAGTTATCTTGATATCGAAAATAATCAGTCGGGAGGAACTCCAGAGAGGGCAGGTTGCGAACCTACTGTTCTTCGAAAAAGCAGGAGCAGACGCTCAACAACACTGCGGAAGTCTCTAGCCTGGGACAAGGCTTTCTTCACTGATGAAGGTATCCGTCGTGGAACTGTAGTGAAACTTAACCATTCTCCGTCGTTTCTAGTAGCTTTTTCTCTCTCAGATCGTCGTCAGAAAGTGGTTTTTGCTTCATTCAATGCTTACTGCCAGTTCGATGCTTCGTGTTGCCCCCTCGGGTGAGGTGTTGATGCAAGTTTCGCACTCATGCAGGTGTACTGGATAATGATGAACTATTTGCCGTTGCTTCTGACAATCCAAAAACATTGCCAATGCCCGAGTTGGCAACCATTTGGGATGGACCACAAAATGTGATAGCACCATTTGAGGCGAGGACTACGCCTATCAAGACGCAAGGGAAATCAATAGGTCTGACGGCAGAAGTGAAAGCAGAAGTGAGATCAGAAGGGTCGAGGTCAGAAGGTTTGAGGTCAGAAGTGGAGCCAGAAGTGAGTCCAGGAAATTTGAGAGTAGAGCCGAAACCTACTGTCAGGCCTGCTCCGAATTCGAAACTTCAGCACGGTCCGTCCGATTTGTCACGCTTGAATCAACGATGCCCTTCGTCCTTAGCTGTCCAAGCTACAGTACTTGTCTTGAGATGCTGACTTTGCCTTGTGCCTGGCTCTTGCAGATGTCTTACCCACGTCTTCTCTCCGGCCAGATGTATTACATTCTACATCTATTCGGCCAGTGCGTCATACCCAAAGAACAGGATCACATGCCTTTTCAAATGCATATTCTAGAGCAGCAGCAATACCTCAAGGGTCCACCTCAATTCCTGTGCCAACTAATTTGTCTAGAACAGGGAAGCAATCTGCTGGTAGGACTACAATTGAGCATGCGCTGGGTACCGACTCAGATGTAAGTTTTCGTTTGTAACTGTCTGGTAACTCTCTTCAAGTTCAGGGGCTAGTGTTCCAACCGTTCTCCTCACTAATACGTCCCAATGATATGAATAATAGACGAAGGAGCCTCGTAACTCAAGCATAGTTCATCAAGCAAGAATCGCTGCATTGAAGAAAGCACACGAATCGCCGGCGCAAAGGGGACCTCGAGTCCGGTTACCATCGGTCAAGAAGCAGGAGGATAAGCCTGCTGAGGAGACACACAAGATGAAGCTAACCAGAAAGGTGGATATTAAGCCTCTGGTGGAGGCACATAAGTCAAGACCGTCCAAGAAGGTGGATCTTAAGGATGTGGGACACGTGACGAAGCAGTCGCAGAAAGTCGAGGAACCTCTGAAGATAAAGCAATCCTCTCTAAACAGGAGTTTGTCCACGCCCACTCTACTAGAATCCCCTTCTGCACTCTCACGCAAGGTGTCATCCATGTCTAGAAGAGTGAGAGAGACGCTGGAGAAAGTAATGACAGGTATGTCATTGCCCCTATCCACTGATACCTATGTTGCCATGTTTTAATGTCTTCCTCATGTCACTCAACTTTGTATATGTGACTGCCGTTATGATCCGTGTTGTGACGAGCTGCCCGAAATGTCACAGGGCGAGCGCGGAGAGGTCTAAAAGAACCTTCCTTGTCCCATGTTCATCCCGTTGTCAACACATCGTTGTCGTCGAAAAAGCTCGGTGCACTGCCTACTGTGCCGGAAGTGAAAGATTCAAATCATAGAACGCGATTTAATGCAGCAGTTGGACCAAGTAAGACCAATAAAGAGCCTTCCTCTGTTAGAGACACGTTACGAAGCAAAGGACCCCCGTCGTCTCCGAAAGCCGCTCTTGCTCAAGCCCCAACTCTCATGAGGAGCAAGAGTGCCTGTGCAGTTCCTGGCCTGCCAAGAGCTACTGACTCAGTGTATTCGAGAGGTATTGCACCCTCTGCACCCCCACCCACTGCTCTACCAGTAGAGCCTGCCGGAAAGCCGACTGGTCTGCGTAAACCTTCACCCAAGCTCGGCTTCTTTGATACGGTATGTTTCCTCTGCCTTGCATGTTGATGTCGTCTCGACGTAGCTGTAGCGAGTGGTAATGGCCTTAGTTTTCTATACTGGTGCAGGTTATTTTGTTTGCAGGGCTCAACCATGGATTGTGACCATCAGAACTACTTCATCTCGATACACAACCGTAGTCACCCCAATTCTAACAATATGTTTTACAGAAACAGGCACGTGATTTAAATGCCCTTCTAAGTTAGGGTAATTTAAGATTCTAGTTAATGCCACTGTTATAACGCTTTAGTTCCGTAATGCAGGGGAGAGCAACATCTACTTCTCAGAAAATATCAGCTATTCCCGAACCGTTTCAAAGCATCCTAAGTACAAGGGCAGGAACTGAGACTCCGGTACCAGGTGAATCGCAAGCACACCGAATGTATGGACTTGCCCCTGTTAAGGTCTCATCTGCTATTCCCAGTGCACCTCATTTGCGGTATGGTGAGGATTCTGCTCCCACTTCACCTAAAAGCATCCGTGTCTCTACTCCTAGCTCTCCCAAATGTTCATCCACCACAACCACAAGACCCTCCTCCCCGGTCATCGAGAGAATCGCTCTACCAGTATACTACTCAGGTATAAGACATGCTATGCAGTTCGCTGATTCTCACCAGCTCCTAGCCAAGAGAATGCAGACTGACAGTGGCAACTGTGAAGCAAGGGAGGCCCCTGAGGTGTCCGCGTTGGACTCATTTAAGCTCCCTGAGGCGCTATCAGTTTCTTCAGAGCTGAATACGAAGCCAGCCATTCCCTCTCAAGAAAGATTGCCCTCAGCCTTTGTCGATTGCAATTCTTCCGTGCCGCTGGCTCGTGGAGGCTCAAGACTTGAATTGGACCAAAATGTATCTCACGACAGCGGTATACATACAAGTCTACTGGGACAACAGACTTCTGATTGTCTTGTCAAACTCGGAGGAGAGCAACTCGGGAAGTACGTTTCATTGAAGACGACCAAAGCTAATTCCACTGCACCTGTATTGAGGCCCATTACCCCAGTGCCTGGCTTGTCTGTCTCTGAAGAATCCAACCTCCGAAACTGCTTATCCGATGAGAGGAGTACCAAAGCTGTGGTTCAAACTCGTGATTCACAAAGCCCCGAAACTAGTGCGATTTCTGGACTTCCAGAAAGCGGGATCTCCGGTAGGAAGACTCCTGAAACTGCAAGTCAGTTCAATCAAAGGCTTGGGCATGATATTGGAGAGGTTCCCACTTTGAGTCCTAAACCTGCCCAGAACATATCCTCTCCCGACGTCCAAGAGACGAATGCCGAGGGACAAAGTACGGCTGCAAATTCGTGTGAGCAAACCCGTACAGCTTGCGGGGACAGTGATTTACCACCTTCAGCTTTCCCGAACACGCCTGCAAGCAAGGAGCGCTCACGCAGTAACAGTGCTAAGCTAACGAGGCAGTTCGAATCTCCACGCAGCAAGAGTTTCAGGGAAACCTCATATAGAACACAGACTCCTTCTGACTCACCTAGGGTTACTAACAAGTACGTTCGAAGCTTCAGTCAACGGCAGCCATGGCAATCCCCTAGCGGTACGGTTGGTGGTGAGGCTTCACCGAGCTTTTGTCCATCTACCCTCACCTCTGGGAACCGTCTTAGCTCAGCTTCTCCCAGCCATGCCCCAGATGCAGGTGGCACTTTTGAAGTTCTGACACCAACAAACTCCAGAAATGCCTGTGGCGCACGAACTCCAGGCAGCTCATCGAAGAAGGTAGTCAGGAAGATCGTGGAATTCGAAAGTCCGTCTGCACGTTGGTGCGACTGGCCAGTTCTTGGAGCTGTCCTTTCTGAAGATCTGCTATTAGGACCCAGTGAGGAGAGTATAAGACCTGCATCACCCACCACCTTAGAGGGGCAAGCTTCAAAGCAACCGACAGAGTCGCGATCGAATAGTTCTGGCAATCTTCTTAATACTCCATCAGTGAAAGTCAGGCATGTGGAATTGGACAGAGCAGCCGATGGAGGATGCATATTAGCTACAGAACAATCAACCATCTCAGTACCAAGCTGTTCAATGGGGGACGGGGTTACTCCAACGAACATTGTGTCTGGAGCATGGGATAGTGCATCTGTGGATGGGAATCATTCAATTGCACCCAACGGAGGAGAACAATGTGGTTCAGCCAAGAAAGAGAAAAACTCATCAATGTTTTCCTTCGCAAGAAAAGCCGTGGCACGATTGACATCATCTCCAACTCCTGCAGAACCATCCGGACAGGACAACGAGGGTACTCCAAAACCGCGCAAAACATCTCGTCGATTTAGCAAATCTGGAAGTAACAGCACTTGTCCTGCACCAGAGCCCAAACCTCTCTCACCTTTCTCAGAAGCAAGAATTTGCGAGTTGGAGGCAGCTGGACCGGTAAATTATATCACGTTAATTACTTTGTGTATGTTTCTATATCTGAAAACTACTTAATAGTATGTTCAGCGTACCTTACTAATACTAATGCAAAAATATATCTTGCAGGAAATTTTGGAGAAGAAGACTGGGCCAGTGCAGAACTCACCACCAGATAAAGTTGTTCCAGACACCAATCCTTGGTCTCCGGTACGTTTATTCGTTCCCTAGTGCAGATTCTCAACGAGGATACCATTTCTATGTCTCCCCTAGTTGATCAACTAACCTGCTTAATCTCACTTTCACATTTCACATGGCGATAGCAGGTCCTGAAGTGTTTTAACAACTGTGTCAATGTCTTCTTTACAGGTGAAAAAGAATGCGCAACCGCTGGGTCCTTTTGATTGCACAAAGCTTAAGTACATTAGTCCCGGCCTTGTAGCTACGTAGCAGTTCTAGTTGTTTGACCCTAGAGCCTATGTTGTCGTTCAGAAATTCAACAGCTAGTTGATGCATGTAATTGTTTTGGTTATCTTCACCCAGCTCTCTTTCTTTACAGTGTGCAACTCCTTAGCTCAAAACCGAACTCACATGGAGCGTCGGACAACGCCTCAAAATCATGTCGGCCTCATGTAGGTCACTCTATTTCCTGCATTCATGGTTGTGTACATATATTCTTCAGGCTCTAGTTTCCTCATTGCAAGTGAATCTACCCCATTGCAGATTAATACTAGGACTGATAAAGGCACGAAGCCACATTAACTCCTTTTGGGATTTGCATGTGCCTCGGTTTTGAAAACATTGTAATGAAAAGAAATTGCAGCTTAAATACGAAGAGCTGTACACCGTGATTTTTTTGTATACTTTAGCAAAAGGAGAAACTCATGTTTTGGCGATTCAGCCATCATATGTCCTCTCCTGTCAGTGGATGGATACCATAGGAATAGTGTTCACTATCATCAGATCTCCTCTCTTCCCTCCCCTGCAAACCTGGTGAAGATCCGTCAGTAAACATTGTTGCTTAGTAGATTTGCAACAATGCAGGCCATTGCATTCCTAGTATGATTCGGTTCTGTGTATTAACAAATCAACATAAATCAATATATTTTGACAAAGGAAAATCCGTAGTGATATCTAATGTGATCTCATTGTAATCAAATGTAGTTATCAATTTCTTGATAATACAACTTTATGCTTGAACATGCTAATCTATAATTGCATTTGATATATTTATAACATATTTATAATATCAAACATATGGAGATGATGTATCAATTAGAACAAATCAACTAATAGTAAAACAATTGTTATATATATATATATATATATATTTATATTTATATTACTATTTATTAGTTTATATTAATATTTATTAGTTTATATATATATATATATATATATATATATAGTTTCAAATAAAAAGATTTTATTTGATTTTAAAGTCATTAATTTAATATATTTTTATTATCATATATAATTAATTTAATATATTTATATCATCAATATATATATATATATTTATATCAAAGATGATAATGTATATTTGTATATATCCATTCTATGTGTCATCCATCTATTCATACATCTATTCATTTATCTTTTTATTTATGCAACTATTTGAATCATTAGTTAAGGTTGGGATTTTCACCAAAGTTCCAAATGTGATTCTAATGAGAAAAAAAATCATATATGATTGGCATTACAATATATATATATATATATATATATATATATATATGATTTTAAATATTGATATATTTGTAGGATTTAATTATAATGTAAAAAATTGAAATTTGTTTTAGAAATAATTGAAGTTATTTGAACATTTGCAAATAATTCTATGCATTCAAAATCTTGTATAAAAGTGGTAATGGACAAGAATGGTTGATTGGTCACAATTGACAAAACTTGAGTTATTTATCAAGATGTCGAGGACATAAAATATAAACAACCAAAGTATCACAATACTCTTGGTCACTTAAGAAGAATAAAGAATCATTCAAAGATAACATAATATATAATTAGAATAGCTATTACCAAAGACAAGAAGAGTAGAGACTCTTGAAACAAGACTAGGAACAAAAAAGGCATTAACAAGAGTGAAGAAGGCTTTACTCTTGTTTTTATATATACTATCTACTTAAGAGCTATGTGGTGATGTTCTATAGAAGTGTCAGGGATGCAAGATAGCAAGTTAGCAAAGAACTAAGGAGAAGAAATCACAACCAGAATAATTTAAAGAACAAGGAACTAGATGGACAAGAATAAGAAACAGAATAACTTTAAGAAGAAAGAACTCGATGGACAAGAATAAGAAATAGAATAACTTCAAGAACAAGGAACTAGATGGACAAGAACAAGAATTAGATTAGGAATAAAAAATTGGATTAATATCAAGAACAAAGCAACACTTTGGATTACTCCAAGACTTGAGTTGGCAAGACTGAGGTGCTCCTCAGTCTTGCCTCTTATTTGTACTGTGAGGCCTTATGTCCTATTGGACCTTCTAAGAGTATCTTAGAATATCTTAGAAGCTTGAAGAAGATTCTGGAAGACTCTAAAAAGTCTACGGGAGGTCTTGGAAGGTTGAGAAAGATTTTAGAAGGTTCTAAAAGATTCTAAAAGATTCTAGAAAGCTATAGAAGGTTCTAGAAGACTATAGAAAGTTCTAGTAGTGGCTTAAAGTATATTCGTGACATCATCTTTTCTTCTAACAACGAGTTTCATGAGGAGCCGAAGCAATTTGATAATCAAATCATATGCATAAAAATTCTAGAATTGGCCGGAGTAGGGAAGCAACATATTCCATCTTTTGTTCGTTGATTATCGGTTCAACAAGACCCTTGAGATGGTGTCGATGACCTCTAGATATAACCTCTATTAGACCAACATCCCATCCAAAAATTTGTTCTTCATTGTGACCTTCAAAACATCCTTCGAGCACAATTTCTGGTCCACCTGGAATCACCCTTCCAACTTCAAGGAATATTACCAAAGCTCGGGCATTTGAATCGAGATATTTGTGATGAGGCCGTTGTCGTACTGTAATTATTTACAGTATGTAAAAATTAGTTAAAATATATTATATGTTTATGAATCTAGATGTGTGTTAGAATGGTTAGTAAGTTAAATTAAAAATGGTTGATAGAAGAAACTTTATTTTATTTTATTTTACTTATTTTAGTTATGGTATTTAAAAATTATAAGATCTAAATGTTTAGTATGAAGCCTTGAGAGAAGGTGGGGACTTAAGGATGAAAATTTAAGCTAGTAAGAGGCTAATTGGGAGGGATGAAATCAAGCCATGGTCGGATGAAGGCAAGGAATAGGGAACTTCATCCCTATTGGTCGAATACCATGCCCAATGGGCTTTGAGGAGGCTGCCGCGACCTTAACAGGGGTTTTCGGCGACTTAAAAAGGATTTGCAATTTCAGAGGTAGGGTTGTAAAGTTTAGGATTTTGGGTATAGTTTGAGAGGAAATTTTAGGCGATTTGGAGTTAGGGTGAAGAAGTTATACTTGTTCAAAGTTAAAGAGTGGATTTCATACATACTGTCACTCTTTTGGGATTTTGCGGAGTTGTACGGAGGCTTTTGGAGATCGGACGGTGCGGTTGGAAAGGTGATTTCAAGATCTACGTCTATTATGAAGGAATTCTTAAGTTTTGAGTTTAGACGAAGGAGATATGAAGAGTTGAAGACAGTGCATTCAATTCCAAGGTAGTAAGCACAGTGTGTTGTTAATAGTTATGCTTTGAGCCATAACTTGAGTTTTCAGACGAAATTTTGGCTCAAACTTCTTGGAAAATGTGAAATTTTGTGTTAAGAAACTATACATATAAATTTCATGAAATTTGAGCTTATAGTTTGTGAGATATGAAGAAATTTGTATGTGGGTGTATAAAGACAAGGGTTTGAAGTGACTATTAGGGTTTTCAAGATATCTCAAGATCCGCAATGAATTTGCAGTTGAAAATTGTTGTAGAGGTTGATAAGAATTCATCAGTACTTTATGTAAAATTTTACTATGTTTGGACGGTCGGATCAGGAGATATGAGATGTTGAAGTTCAAGAAAATTTCCACATAAAGATATATAAGGTTTTAGAGGATTTTATCATACTTTGGATGTTGTTAGTTACTTGAGGCATATGTATTTGATGTAATTTCTCAAAAAGAAAAAATATATATATATATAAACTTTGAGTTTTCCTCATTTTTGAAGCTTGATTGAGAAATTAGTGACAGCTAGAAGCCCAGCGCTTTCTTAAGGCAAATTCTTTCTACCCCAACACCGTATCTCCAAAGACTCCAAGCGTGGCCTTACTTGACGTTGGAATACTCCTTCTTCATCTTATCCATGTTCTTCAAACTTTATAGATTGTGAAAGTTGCAATGATTTCCTAGCCGCTTGTATGCCACAAGAGTCTTCTGACTCTTGTTCCTGCAATTCCCTTGAAACGCGAAGATTTGACATGATAATTAATAAGCTTCTAGCAAGATCTATTCTATCCTAGGAAAATACAAGTGCAGGTCTTGGCGTGGCTCTCCCCTTTTTATATTGGTCTTTTGTTGTTGATAAGAAGCGTCATTTAGAAGCCAAGAGATGTTATTGTCCACGAAATCTTTAATGACCATTGAATCTAGGTTTTTTAGGATATTGTTGATGGAATTGGCGAACCTTCTTAAATGCATTCTTAAAGTTATCTGAGGGTTCTCATGTTCTTTTGCTAATTCCATAGCCCTTCCAATGGATGAAGTATTCCAATCATCCATATCTTATACGTGAATTCAATATTTCATCCACCTTGTATTCAATCTCTTGATTGACTTCAACTGGAGCTGATGGTGGAATAGTTCTTCTAGCAATATTTGATTTATAATAGGTTTCTAAAAGCGAGACATGAAAGACTGGATGAATGTGCATGCTACTTGATAGTTCAAGATAAAAACTTATTAGATTTATTAAGTATAGAATTATAAAAGGTCCAAGTCTTTGATAGTCTAATTTTTGTGATGGTCGATTTGTTTGTATATTTCATCGAAATAATCAGACACAATCTCCTACTTTGAAATTTGGTTGGTTCTTGTGATGAATGTCTGCATAGATCTATCTTGGGCTATTTGTAATTGGAATTTTACTTCTTCATGGATGGTTTTTAAATAAGTAACTTGATTCTCTGCAGCAGGGCTTCCCACATCTTCAATTTGGAATGGATCTGCTCTAAAGTGGTATCCATAGTTTGAGAAGAATGGAATTTGCTTTGTTGAAGAATATTCGGAGTTATTGTATGCAACCTTAGCTAATGGTAGAAAGTCCGTTCAATCATCTTATTGGTAATTTATACTGCAACGAAGATATTGTTCTAAGATCTGATTCACTCGTTTTGTTTGACCATCAATTTGAGGATGATAAGCGGATGAGAGGTTGATCTTGACCTTTAAAAGCCGAAATAATCCTCTCCAAAAGTTTGATACAAATTGTGGTCCTCGATCTGAAATAATGTCAATTGGAAGACCATGTATTCGGTAAATATTATCAATAAAAAGCTTAGTTGTTTCCTCACTGGAAATAATCTTGTTGCACGGGATAAAGTATACCATCTTGGTAAGACAATCTACCACCACAAAAATTGAATCTTTTCTATTCGAAATTAGAAGGTCTGTAATGAAGTCCATAGATAACGATTGCCATGGGCCCTTAGGAACTGGAAGGGATTGCAGAAGTCCATAGATAACGATTGCCATGGGCCCTTAGGAACTGGAAGGGGTTGCAGAAGTCCATATGATTGGTGTCTTGGAATCTTTGTTCGTGCACAAATTTCACATGATTGGATGAATTCTTTCACCAATTTCTACATTTGAGGCCACCAATAGTCTCTTGATATCAATTCCAAGGTCTTATTAAAGCCAAAGTGTCCAGCTGTTGGAAGGTCATGTTGAGCTTGAAAGATTTGAAGTCTTGTAGGTCCTAGAAGAACATATAGGAGATTCTTGAAGTATAACAATCCATCTTCCAATTTGAAATTATTGTTTTCTTTCACATGTGTATTTTTTAAATATTGTTAGATGTTCTTTATAAATGGATCTATCTTCATTGCTTTCTGGATTTCCATCTTGAGAGTTGTATCTATATAAGTAGATATTGTCGATGTCTTTAACTATAAATTGGACGGCTTCAACATGATTGATTTTTGTTGATTTAATACAATGTCTCCTATTCTTGGTACAAGATATGATTGTCGAGAAAGGGCATCTGGTTTTCCTTGAAGTTTTTTTAGACGATATGTAATTACAAAATCAAATTGAGATAATGACATGCTTCATTGTGCTTGTCGACGATTTAAAACTCGAGCACTCATAAAATATTCCAAGTTTTTGTGGTCGGTATATATCATGATCTTGTGTTGAGCTCCTTCCAACAAATGGCACCATTCTTCAAAAGCATCAACAATTGTCAATAATTCTTTGTCATGGATCTCATAATTAATCTCTGCAGCTGAAATTTTTTGAGAGCGGAATGCTACTGGATATAGTTGACCATCATAACTAGTTTGAGAGAGTATAGATCCCAATGCAAAATCTGAGGCATCTGTTTCCAAAATGAATGATTTTGTTGGATCTATGTGGACAAGTATAAGAGCAGAGGTGAAAGATTCTTTTAGCTTCTTAAATGCTTCTTCAGTCTTATCATCCTAACTAAATTTGTCTTTGCCTATAAGTCGAGTTAATGGAACTGCAATCTCGGAATAATCTTTGATGAAGATTCTGTAGAAATTTGCAAATCTCAAGAAACATTGTACATCTCTAATTGATGACAGTTGTTTCCACTCCATAACAATTTGTATCTTCTTTGGATCCATGAAAATCTCATTTTTTGAAGCGATATATTCCAAAAAATCGACTGATGGTTGGTGGAAAGAACATTTTTCCAATTTGGCATATAATCCACTTTCTCGTAGTTTCTTTAATACCTTCCATACATGATATTCATGCTCTTTTTTATTCTTAGAAAAGATCAAGATATTATCTAAGTAGATGATTACAAAGTCATCTAAGTATTCTCGTAAGATATCATTCATCATATGTTGGAAGATTGTAGGTGCATTTGTAAGTCCAAAAGGCATAACATTGTACTCAAAATATCCATACTTTGTGCGAAATGCTGTCTTCCATTGATCTTCTTCTTTAATCTTAATTAGGTTATAGGCGCCTCTCAAATCAATCTTTGTAAAAATCTTTGCTTGTCCTAATTGTTCCAATAATCATGAGATTAATGGTAATAGATAGCGATTTTTTATAGTTACCTTGTTCAGACCTCAAAAGTCAACACACATACGTAAGGAACCATCCTTCTTTTTCACAAATAATATAGAAGCTCCAGCAGGCGATTTTGAATGTCGAATAAAATTCTTGGCTAGATTTTCATCAATATATTCTCGCAAGGCTGTAAGCTCTGTTTATAACAGATTGTGAATGGGACCAAATGCAGGTTGAGCTCCATCTTGTAATTTGATTGTATAATCATAAGGATGATGTTCGGATAATACGTCTGCTTTTTTCTTTTCAAATACATCTTCCAGGTCATGATATTGATTAGGAATTTCCTCCTTTAGTTGCTCCGTTTGATCTTTCATTGGGATAGCATACAATGCAAATGCATCTCTTTTTTTTATTGCTTGCATAAATACTTTAGCTTTAAGGAATAGAGCAGTACCTCGTTTCTTCTTTTGATGTGTGGATCTTGAGAAAATCTTCCGCATATTCCAATCAATATTAAGATTATGTAACTCAAATCAAGGAAGTCCAATGACAATAGGATTTGTCGGACATTTAATGATGTTGAAAACAATTTATGATACTTGATTTCCTAGTATCACTTCCAACAGTTGGGTTTCTTCGACAACATCTCCTGCTGCAAGGTTTTGTCTATCAATGACTTCAACTAGTGCAGGATGGATCTTCTTTATAAGTAGTAGATTATGCTTGGTTGCAAAATCTTTATTCATGAAGCATGCTAAGGCTCCAGTATCTAAAAGGACTTTAGCAGAAATTTCTTGTTTCAAGGTTCTTATATATACAGGAAGTATAAAACAAGATGTTGGATCCGGAGGTAAAAAGAGATTTTTTTCTGGTACTTTAGATTTGGAGGTGTCCAACCGCAAGGTTCCTACTATGGCTGGACGTCTTCGTTTTTCGACCTTTCTAATTTGGATATTATACCTCGTGCTTTAAATTCTCTAGACTTATTTGGACAATTTGCTGCCTTATGATTGGATCTTCCATAATATAGGCATAAATTCTCTTGCTGACATCTAATCTTTTCCATTGGTGTTAATGGCTTGAATTGAGTCGTATCAATCTGTATAGGTTCAGGATATGTTAATGGCTTTTTCAATACTCTTGAAGATGTAGCAGTCGTACCTTGATAGGTATTGCTAAAAATTAATTGCCTTTCTTGTCGTAGTTCAAATAGGCAATTGTCACAAGTAATAGCTTGAGCTATGAGTTCCTCTAAGCTTTCAACTCTTAGCATTGTGATCAATAAATTCTTTACATCATTCTTTAGACCATAACAAAATTGAATCATAAAAGCCTTATCATTCCAATTAAGATTACAAATAAATTGTTGAAATTGTGCTGCATAAATTGCAGCTGAACGTTGCTCTTGTCATAGATTTTAGATCTTCCTCTCTGCCACTCTTTTTCTATCACTATCTCCAAATGCAGCAGTAAATCTTTCCATAAAAGCTTCTAAGTTGTACAGGATCAGAGAATTCTTTTTCAATAGTGGTACAAACCATGATCGAGCACTTCCTGATAAAAAGGTGTCCACAAAAGCGACTTCAGTGAATCCATGTGGATAACAAGATGGATATAGTCGTAAGTAAAGTCGCACTTGTTGTACAAATCCTCGAAAGTTGGATCTTGTTCTATCAAACTTATCAGGCATACTAGCTTTTGGCTCTTTTATGACAATCCTTGGAACTTCTAGAGAAGTTGGATATATAACTTGTTTACGGCTTACTTCTTTTAATCGAATAATCTCTTGTTGTAAGTTATGAATCTCTTGCTTAGTTTCTTTAGATACTTGCTTCATTTGCGATTTTTTTCTTGGATTGCAGAAAAATGTCATTGCTTCTCGTACTGTATTCAATAGGGCCCGAAGATCTGCAAGTGTTGCCACTCTATTCTCTGTTTGTGAGGATGCACCTCCATTAACCTGATCTATTTTCATCTCAAAAAAGAAAAAATCAATAAGCCGTTAGTATTTTCTATACTAAAAGAAATACTTTGAAACAGCTAGTTTACAGGAGGGTAATCCACAACCTCTAAAATGTAGTAATATAACTTAAAAAAGGAGTAATCTACTCTTTCCAAAGAAAAATCAACTACAACAAGTAAACATATCAGTTTAGAGAGGGGTAGTCCGCACTCCTCTAGAACGCAATAGTATCTTGAAGAGGGATAATCCACTCTCTATCAAGAGATCTAAGCTCTGATATGATTATATAAGTCAGTCTTTCCAAAGTGTCAGGGATGCAAGATAGCAGGTTAGCAAAGAACTAAGGAGAAGAAATCAGAACCAGAATAACTTCAAGAACAAGGAACTCGATGGACAAGAATAAGAAACAGAATAACTTCAAGAACAAGGAACTGGATGGATAAGAACAAGAACTAGATTAGGAATAAGAAACTGGATTAATATTAAGAACAAAGCAACACTCTGGATTACTCCAAGACTTGTGTTGGCAAGATTGAGGTGCTCCTCAGTCTTGCCTCTTATTTATACTATGAGGCCTTATGTCCTATTGGACCTTCTAAGAGTATCTTAGAATATCTTAGAAGCTTGAGGAAGATTCTGGAAGACTCTAAAAAGTCTACGGGAGGTCTTGGAAGGTTGAGGAAGATTCTAAAAGGTTCTAGAAGATTCTAAAAGATTCTAGAAAGCTATAGAAGGTTCTAAAAGACTACAAAAAGTTTTAGTAGTGGCTTAAAATATGTCCGTGACAAGGACCTCCAACATGTGTCCAATTTATAAAATATGTGTTAAACTTATAAGACAAGTTTTTTATATGTACACCACATAATTAGCTTATTCTATGAGCTACTAACATGAGTAACATGTGGTTAACTTGTTGGCCAAGTTTGTAACCTACCAATCACCTAAAGACATGAATAAAGATGAAATCGTATCTATGAAGCTTCTAGAAAACTTCTCTATAAGATATTATCAAATTAATCTACTTTTGTCTACTTCTATCTATCCATGTTATTTAAATAACTATTAGAATAAATCTTATATCCATCATACAAGATTATAATACAGTATACAAGAAATGGTATTAATTTGTATATCAATTATTAAAATGTTGATAATACTAGCATTATGAATTTATATTTTAATAATATTTAAAATATAAAAAATACCATGTATTATAAAATTTTAAATATAAAAATATAAAAAACCAATAGTGAGATGCATATTGTCCTAGGATCCATGGCATAATAACAATGGATTTGATTTTAAACAAAAAGATTGTCTATTTGATTTAAGTCAAGCTAAAACTTCTCATACATAGTATTAGCTAATGATATATTGGCTATTCTTTAGGATTTAAAGAGGCAATGGTAAGTGATATTTTATATAAAAAAATATTAAAAATAGATTCAAGATATAACGATAGTATGACAATTATCTAACAATAAATAGATAATTTTCTAAAATTAGAAGAAATAAAGATAAATGATACTTTTGGATGATATATTAAGAATTTTTGGTAAGTTATACATAATCTTTGAATCCATGGTATAATAATAACGTGCTTATTTTTTCTTTAGAGCAAAAGATAATATGCTTGATTCACATCAAGTTAAAATTTTATAAGTCTATAATTATCTAATGGCTCTTCAAGCTTTATAATTAATCCTATAATTAATCTTCTAATCCTAACAATTCCAATGCTTATTCAAGATGGTATGTATAAAATGATTATATAAATGAATATGTACCAAAAAAAGAATGTATGTAAAAATAAATACTAAGAGATCCTATACATAATTGGCTATAGAAGAATAGGTATCCAACTCATATCATAGTAATATATTTTTTTATCCATAAATAGATTTTGGATAATTTAATTATTTTTTTATATTTACTTTTATCTATGCCCGTTCATTATCATGTTGTAACACAGATATAGGGTGAATGAAAAAAAGAAGAAAAATATTATAGAGGAGCTTAATTAGAGACTTGGTAACAAAATTATTTTAAAAGACAAAGGTAAAAAATAGAGAGATAATAAAAATATTTAATGTTAATATTATTTTTTAGTAAAAGAGCTTTTACTTACTTTGTAGGGCCATAAACAAGACAAAATAAGATAGATTAATAAAAATAATATCAAAAAAAAAAAAAAAAATTCTAACAAAAATTACTTAAGAAAATCTTAGATTGATACGTAAGAAAGGCTAGTTGTAAACCAAAGTCAAAATGAGATCCCAAGGCACAAAACCATGCACCTACGGCAAATAGAGGATTCTTTTATTGATCAAATAGTGGAGTTGGATAGCAAACTTGATAGGATTTTTTGAGTATTGGTTTTAGGATTTCTAAATTTTTAAAGACTTTGTGAAAGCTATACAAAGTCAAGGTTTTATTTGTATGACTTTGGCTATTGAGAAATAAAGTAGGTTCATATTTTAGAGAATTTTCTAAGATTTGTAGTTGATCTATAAGTGAAAATTTGTGGATTTGTGAACATAGTTGTGTTGAATGTATTTTATAAATTATAATTTAATTGGATGGTTAGATCAAAGGTTATTAAAATTTTAATAGGCTAGGATCTTAGAAATTAGATTTTGAGGGTTATTGGAGGTTTTTGTGATTTTGAATAACCTACCAATTAGATTGGAATGGTTCTTTTTTGATCTAATAGTTAATGTGGTTTTCAGCATTTTTGTAAAATTTAAAACATATAAATAATGCAAAAAGGAGCTATTGATGTTGGAAGATTGACAATAAGATTGGAGCAAGATAACGGCCAATATCCCAACGGATTAAGAATTTTTTCTCCCAATTTATAAGTTCAAATCCCTTCAAAGTTTTTATACTTGTTTTCAACTAGCAAATTAAGAAGTGTGCAAATTTTGAGTGAAGATCAAAAATTAATTTGATAATTATTGAGGTTTTAAATTTGCTATAGGATTTGATTAAAATTTGATTAAAATTTGACTAAGGTTTAATTAGGATTTGATTAAGATTTATTTAAGATTTCTTTATAATTTCTTTAGAATTCATTATGATTTTTTAAAGATTTTTAAAATATTTCTTTAGTATTTTTTATAATTTCTTTAAGATTTCTTTAAAAAATTTAAAGGATTCTTTATGATATTTTTTTTAAAAAATTATTTCTTTAGCATTTTTTATGATTTCTTTGGATTTCTTTAGAATTTTTAAAAGATTCTTTATGATTTTTAAAATTTTTTTTTGGATTTCTTTAAGATTTCTTTATGATTTCATTAGGATTTCTTTAGAATTTCTTTATGATTCTTTTAGAATTTCCTTAAAATTACTTTAGGATTTGATTAGGATTATTAAAGATTCAATTGGAGTTTATTATAGTTGTTAGATTCTTAATTAGTTGCAAAATACAAGTTTACCTTCTATAGCTAAGTGCCTAATGTAATCTTAAATAAGATGATACGTAATATGACACTGCTTGCTTATTTGTCTACAAATTCAAAACTTAGGACCAAAGGAAGTAAAGACCAAGGGGGCCTTAGCAACAACCAAAGAAGAGTTAAAGCAAAGTGCTAGATAGAAGCAATTAAGAACTAAGAAGAGGAATCAAAACATGAATATAGCATAAATAATTTACCATACAAGTAATCAAAATCAAACCCGAGACCAACCTAGAGCTAATAGAATCAACCATTGGTACCAACCTTCTTAGTTGTTGTCTTTGAATCATAATCTCACATTATTTATATTAATTTGGATTTTGTCCAATCCAATATCCATGGACAAAAAGTAGGCACCAAACTAAACAAAGTCCAAATTAGTACTATAGATAAATGAAATCTATGTGCAAGGATGAAGCAAGATACTAGCTGGGTACCTCTCTCTCAAAATCCCATGAAGTCTAGGGCATATGTCTCCATTAGTGCATCCATATTCATAAATATCAGCTTTTGGAAAGCTTACCCAAGTAATTTGTTTTCAAAATATCCCATTCAAAAACATTTTTCCTTATGATATATTTTTCTAAATATATTTTATATCCAATGGACATATAATAGTTGACACTGAAAGGATTTCTGAAATCAAGAGTACAGTGCAACAGTTCTACACTTCTCAAATTTACAAGATAAACACGTCCAAATCTAAGTGAGATTTTCATGTTTTTTTCCTTACATGAAAAAAAAAAGAACAATGTAAGGAAATCGATTTTATGAAGGGCCGTTTTACTCGATTACTTCACACCAGACATTTTAAACAGATCCTTACTTATGGCATGCCGGTGCAATAGATTAAACGGGGCATAATTACATACAAACAAACAAACCATCTTACAAAATGAAATAGATATATTCTTCATGTCTTGGATAATTTACAAATATTTATCAGTTATAGAATAAGTGATTCACCAAGTGTGGAAGCTCAGCTCCGGTCTACTCTAGGGGACTGTAGCCCTCGTGTCGGCGGGGGTTCGGCATCACCGCTGTCAAGACCACCACCATGCCGAACAGCAACACCGAGATGCCGATGGAGTTCACGAGCATCGCTTCTCGAGCCCAGAGGCCCACAAATGGAGCTCCCTTCTGAAGAAAAGTGAGCTTTTCCAGCAATCCGAGCTCGGCTGTAGTAAGAGCTGTTACAAAAGCGCCCAGCCCCAGGAAGATGTGCCAGGGAAGAAGCTCAGCACGCGTTGAAGAAGACACACTCTGGGTCCAGAAGGATACGAACCCAAGGATCCACTGCAAAAGCATCGAACCACCATTGCATAGAAAGAGGTTTATGTCAATATCACAGGTTCCAAGGCATACCATGACTGTGACCAATTCAGTTGCTGAGCTCTTCTCTACGTTTGACTCGATATGAAGCTGACATGAGTATTTTACATGACAAGCTATAACTTCAAGTGGTTGAGTTCCTGACAAATGGGGAGTTAAAGAGAATAAGTTGCCGTGTGTGGATAAGCGATTGGGCGTACCTGGAAGAGGTAGAGCAAAATCGTGATGATTCCAAACCAGGAATGTAGACTGTAAAAGTTTTGAATCTTGAGGTCAGAGTGGAACTTGTATGCAGCCAAGATGCCCACGATGCCCAGCAGAAGTGCGACTCCCTGAAGAGTCATGTGCACGGCCTTCTGATAGGTTCTGTCTCCACTGACCGTCTTGTAAGAGATGACGGCTGCACATAATAGAAATAGGGCCAGAGGTTGGAGTCATCGTCTAGCATACTGATGTAATGCACACGATGGGAGAACTCGAAAAAGTTGAAAATCAGAGAGGAGGTGGATCACCTTGGCTTGACAAAAAGATGAACCCCGCAAGCATGAGCAAAGGGTGAACCTGAATCCACACAACCACTAAAGGCTTCAGACAATATAAATTTAATTTTTACATTCATTGCTCAAATTGACCACTGAATTTCATGAAGACACCTCGTGTTGTTCCCATTCAATAAGTCTATGAGAAATGCTGTAAAACTCAGACTAAAAGTTCCATCGCTACTCAACAAGAAGACGTACAAGGCATTGGCTTATTCATTAAGACTACGCATTCCTGACTGATAAGTGCTTAAGAAGAGGCTAGAGTGTTCACATACATCGATGGATATAAAAAATTAAGCAACTGGATAACATAGTTAAATATTATAATATTAAAAAAAAAACACACAGTAATAAAGAATCCTCTTCACCAAACGCTGTTGACAGGCGCAATCTAACTACTGCAACCTGAAAACCCTACCAAACAGGCGAGAACCGACAATTCCAAGTAACCCAGCTGAACACCACCCACTCCCACCCCAGCCACGCACATGTTCCACAAAAAGATGAACCAAACAAGACTCCGATTCCATCAAGGGGCTTACATTAAACACAGGGCCTCCGGAGAGTCCATAGCCGCCCCTGTAATGATACGTCCAGATGATAACCAGCACAATGCTGACGATCCCGAGGATGTGCACCAGAGGCGCCGTTTGCTTGTGCGTAAGACCCGAGTACGTCGCCATAACTGTGGAGCTGCTGGAATCGAAGCCAAAAACCACAAAAAACGGACAAGGAAGCTTCCGTACCAGAACGCGATGCAACGACACAGTAAGAGGAAGAACTAACTGAGCTGACCGCCGCAAATGGGAAGTGGTAGCAGAACCACCTCGGAATCGGAGGGAGTGTTGTGATGGGACGATGGCGAGGGGGGCTGAACCGAGGACCCTGCAGCCAGCAGATTCGAATCCAGTAGATTTGGTGGGTGTAGCGTCGTGGGCAGCACACGTCGGGGGCATCCGCTATCGTCCAGGCTTTGTTTTCTCGGTGCCTTCCTCGCCTCCTCCTGCCCCGTCTCGCTCTGGCACCGAAGTCGCTGGAATTGTTCGTCCACCCCCGTCCATCACTAGCCCACCTTGGTCCATCACTCGTCTATCGCTCGTCCATCGCTCTCTCGTTCCCATTAATCGCTTGTGCAACTTTATTCATCTACCGCTCGTTATCATCCATCCTCATCCAGTGTTCGCTCCACCTCATCCGACGCTCTGGGAAAAAGCTCACGAAGCATCGCAAAAGCCTTTTTTGGCTTTTATGTCACGGGGCAAAAGATAAGTTATAAAACAACCCATAAAACAACCCATAAAATAAAAAGGATTAAAAAAATTTCCATCAAACATTTTTTTAATGCTAAAGCAAAAATTTTGATCTCTATGTTTATTTATTTTTGAACTTGAAGTACTTAGATTTAAGCTAAATATTTGAATGAATTTATAGACACCAAATATTTATAGTTACAGTTGTTGGTTGAATAAGTCTATAAATTTGCATATATATATATATATATATATATATTTTTTTTATGTTATATGTATTCAATTTTATTATTCTAGGCAAGGCAATGAACTGGATCTAGCAAAAGATTAAGCTTCAAAAACACCATCTACAAACTTATGTAGTAAAATCCAAAACCATGAGTAAGCAATTGCTTTTCTAGCTTTGCAAATCTATATAACTAAAGTTGACATGTGTTAAATGATGAAGTGAATTATGGCAATCTCATGCTTTCTAACAATATATTAGTTTTTATTTTTACATTGATTTGGCTCTTTGTCCAGCTTTGCAACATAAAATAATATTATCTCTACAAAAACATGTAAAGTATGTAAGCTAAGCAAGAAAAAATGATTGCTACAAAAAGAAATTATGGAATGGAAGTGAATCTTGTAGAAAGACTTCCAAAAAATAATAATAAACATACAAGTGTCACGACACATACAAATTTTGTTGAATAGAACATCATAAAATATTTATATCAATGTCAGAGATTTAGATGTGGCAATTGGATTTGCAAAATAAAAATACAAAACAAAATAAAATATAAATTATATAAATATATAGTACAATCATTTGTGTAGAAAAGTTTTTATTTTAACAAGTTAATAAGCAACATCTATGTATACATACATACATACACCTATATATATATATATATGTATATATGCTTGATTATATTATGATTTTAAATCTTTATTGAAAGAAGCATGAAGTAGCAAAGTGAATATCCAATCTTAATTGTAGTTGACAAGCAAATTAGTAGTCAATGTCAGATGAGTGGAGGTTATTCTTTCGGTCAACATGCAAGACGTTAAATGACACTCAGTAGTAGTGATAATCAGTTCTTACTTTACAACAGAATTTTAATGTACTTTAATACATTTAATACATTGATGTGAACAGTAGGTATGATTTATGATTCATTATCTACAGTTTTTATGTATATCATTACCGATTTACTTCGCATCATCCTTCGCCTGTCTTCATTTCTTCATGCATCATACATTTCCATGCCATTTTATGTCACACAAGCTTACAGAATGAAGGTCATTGCAGAACAGCCAAAATCCTTAACTTCAGGTGTATTGAATTAAAATACATGTAAAGAACATATTGAATAGCCAAAAGCATGATACAGTGCAGGCTAGGATCAATAATACGAAGCATGTTGCTAATACTAGCTAATCACATTTCAAAATAGCGATTCATCTTATAAACATGCTTCTGTTGCAAGGGCAACATTTCGAGCAGCTCTTCCACGTTGAACACTCCGAAAAACTTGATCCTACTCAAAAGAAAGCCTCTGTGTATTCACAAGGGAGGCATACGTGCCTTCTTTGGCGATAAGCTCCGCATGTGTTCCAATCTCTGTGACGTTTCCATCTACACACACGGCAATCTGGTCTGCAGCCTGAACTGTGCTCAATCTATGTGCTATCACCAATGTGGTCCGTCCCTGCACCCACAATATCAAATGTTAAATATACGCTTTACATCATTGTCTTACATCTCCACTCCACGACTATTTTTTATCTCCGCTTTGAATAACAATATTTCTACTGTGAAAAATCAAACCGCAGGGAGAACACACCTTCATAAGTCGATCGAGTGCACCTTGCACTAGCCGCTCACTTACACTATCCAAGGCGCTGGTGGCCTGCAACATAGAGTTTGTTCTCAGTACGGCTCTTACTACGGTTAACATGCATGCGTGTGTGCGCAGGCTGCGTGCTGAAGAGGTTCTGACATTGGCTAGACCCACATAAAAAACTTTATCTCAGTGCAGGGGATAGAAAATGGTGTTGTACCTCATCTAAGATCAAAATAGGAGCGTTCTTCAGCAATGCCCTTGCAATCGCAATTCTCTGCAATTCCAGACACCACTCGTCAAAAAGGCTTTCAAACATTGTGCACCGATTTCCACACAATCTTACCCTACAAACTTTTTTAATCCACTACGTTTTAGAAAAGAATATCTTACATCAGTTATATGTGTGAAGTCAGGCGGGCATACCTGGCGTTGACCGCCACTGAGAAGACTTCCTCGCTCTCCTACCATAGTATCGTAGCCCTGCAAGACCAGATTTTAGAGATAATTGGATCGAGATCTACTGTTTACAGAGTACACATTACGTACAATGACGTTGGTATTCATTGATGTAAAGCTTAGTTTCCTCATCACGTGCTCAATTATCACTTGTCGCTTAGATGTTCCACCTTGAAGGATGAACGGTTAATTCTTTACCTCAGGAAGCGATACAATAAAGTCATGTGCGTTGGCAGCTTTAGCCGCTGCTACAATCTCCGCTTCAGATACAACTTTGTTAGGCAAACCGTACGCAATGTTCTCCGCCACAGTCATTGCAAATAACACCGGCTCCTGAAGCACAACCATGCATTCAGTACATTAGTCCAAGTCAAATGTAGAATAACCTCATTTTGCACACAAATGAAAAATGTTTTACTGCTTACCTTGTGAGGATTTATTGCCTGCAACAATAGCATAAATTCATCAACGTACCTGGTTCACAATGGACACTGCCCGTGCCCATTCGGATTTATCGAACTTCCGAACGTCGACTCCAGCTAGGGTTATCCGGCCATCACTTGGCTGTAGCACAGACATGTTGCACATTCAGTACAGAGAATTATAATCCAAATTCTGTTTTAAACGCTTGAATCCATATATGCCATCGACTAGACTGGTTCAGGGCATCAAACTAGAGACATGAAATATCGCATATTTGTTGCCTAAACGACAAAGAACTTGACTAAGAAAAAAACCTCGTAAAAGCGGGCAAGTAGCTGCACGATTGTGCTCTTGCCAGCACCGCTTGACCCCACAACTGCTGTCACAGTGCGGCGCTTCAAATGCAGATTGATTCCTTTGAGGATAAGTGCCTCTGGTCGTAGGGGATACGCAAAAAAAACATCTGCAAGGCAAGAAAGATGATTGAAGTCAGAGAATTATGATCACTTAAGATATGACATGTCCCAAAAGCAGTGCACACGAACTCATATGTACGATACAATGAGCAGCAGACATGGTGAGATGTTGTAGCAGGTATAGCATCATTAAATTACGATTAGAATCTGCATCAAGGAAGATATAGCTAGTTACTAGAATTACAAAAACTTACTCTCGAGCACAACGTCCCCTGACCATGCTAATTCGCAAACGCTTTTTTTAGAATCATAGTTGAGGGAATGAGCAGCTGTCCCATTGGAAGAGGAATCAACCACCCCAGTGTCCACAGAGCTTGCACACTCGTCAGGGTTCTGCAACTCTCCCCGAGCTTCTCGTTCCAAGCCATGTGCGAGCCACTCGTCTACTTCTGCTCTGCCTACCACAGTGTTGATACGTTTAACGGCTGAAAGCATGCCCTGAAGATCGGCCAGAGTGTTCACAAGCCCTTGCACCTGCTCACGTAAGTGACATTAAGATCATCAGCAATCGAAAGTCATAACCTTCACCTGACACGGTTTGTGGAAGTGACCCGGGGATTATTAACAAAATGTGTTTCTGTTAATCAATATTAACAAGCGCTTTAATTAAACCGGGTGCTTCAGAACAAACGCATACTGAAAGACTTCGAATACTGTAGATGAACATAACACAGACGTATTCAAAGAAGTAACCGAAATATCTAAGTGCAACTGTATCTAGAATAAATTAGTGTAATGGTAATCAACAAATGTATGCTGTATGGCTTACCGCAAATGTTAAGGTGAATGTATATCCAACGAAAGAAACCATTGTCCCAATTGCCAGCTCTCCCTGCAAGGAAGCGAAAAGTAATTGATGTCAAAAGAAAGTCTACATTTTAAGAACAAAAAAGTGCAAGTATGATCCATCCGTGAAAGTCAACTATTTCAAGTATTAACTTACGGCTTTGACTTTGGTTCCGCCGAGAAAGTAAAGTGCCATCAAGGAGATATAAATTGCCACCCGAGTCCAAGATTCATTTGTAGATTTTAGCCAGCCCAATCTGTCTCCACTCTTCTGGAATGCTAAAACCTGCTCCATCACAAATAATTTTACATCATCAAGAGCATGCAGATAATTCAACCCAAAAGGAAGAAGAGAATAAAAGAAAAAGAAATAAGAAAAAAGAAAAAAGAAAACTTCTCAAGTTTCAACAAACTCAATGTAACATACATTATCAGCAAGATGCCGATCTGATTAATTCAAATACCAAGGACTATGAAGCCTCAACATTTTGCATGGTTATAAGTTTGATAATTTCACCATTTCATCAAACATTCCTGTCTGCCTTCTTTCACCACCAAATGATCGGACCTGCACAACCACAAAATCTACCATTGATAACTGAATTCACCCTCAATTGCTGCCTCATTAATCTTATTGAAAAGTTTAAAGTACATGTAACTTCTGTAAAAAAAAATTAGCGACTCGGCAAGTGTAAAACGTAAATTATGACACGTAACGAGGTGCATTGACCCAAAAGGAGACGTTCTTAAAGTCACAATGATTTAAAATGGACGAGAAAATACAGGCCATTGCGAATGATAAAGGAAAGCAAAGGTAGGTTTAAAATATCCTGACAAGTCAAAGTTACGTAAATGAGTGCATTTTAGAGTCTAAATGTTGTAAATAGTAGAGAGCTTCTGCAAGATCACAAGGCAAGATGCTAGCAGTCTGGAATTAAACTGACCGTCCGTATGGCTGAAAACGTTTCATTGGCACAATCAATAATTCGAGCCTGAAACCCTCCATGGGCTTTGAAAACCGGCATTGTTGTTCGCTTGTAGATTGCTACAACCGTCCAACATGAAATGTCTTAATCCCAGGAGGCGATTTAATATCGTTGCAATAGTACAAATGATCAATCGAAGACTTTAAACTTCAACTCCACAGTACACTCCAAAATACCAAATACTTTCTTATTTTAATTCATAAGCAAGCTGTCCCCGCCAAATGGCCAAAAGAAGTGAATTTGGAGGAGATATAGTGCTCACATATAGTAGCAGAAACGGAAAGCATCAAAAGCGCAAGAACAGGAGCAAGCTGAGTGGATAGCGTGAAAAGAATACAAAGTGTTCCCATCATCTACATCCATAACACCGGCAAATGTGAGGAACTGGCTGGAATGAGAAAATGAAAATCTCATAAAATAATCGATCACTCAAACAAACTTATAAACTTATAGGGTTTAAATTGATGCTGAAAATTGAAATTCTACTTCATGTATTTGAAGAACGATTACACCCCGCCAAAGAAACATGGTGGCGAGGCTTTTCAATAGCAATATCAAGTGTTTTTATTAGCAGGAGAGTGCAGAAAGGCATGTCAAGAGAACAAACTAACCTCTGAAAAGGCTCGAAAACCACGATCTCGAGAAACATTTTCGTTCACAAGATCCTTCATGGCTCCCAAATCTTGTGAAAGAATTCCAGTGAGTTCACCAACCTGGCCAAGCACGCTGCCATAAAGACCTTTTAAACCGATACCTAGGACCAGAGACCTTACCCAATGCAACTGCGAAGTGTACTATTGCTTTCCGTAGCACTTCCTTGTGTCTTCTGTTCTGTCGCAGCGGGTTTAAAAAGGATCTATTTCGAAAGCTAACGACAATGAGCTGACAACAATATCCATAGTGATTTTGTATAAAATACATTGTTTAACCAGTAACTCGCGTGGCAGGATAGACAGCCATCGGAATCAAGCGCAACCAACAGAGCCAACGTAGGTTACAAATAAAAATCAAAGTAAATGTTTTGTAGAGGGAGTCGGTAACATTACCTTGTGGCGGTCGAAGAATTCCACCTGAAACAGGTAAGTATTTGCAATGTTAGTACATGTCTCCTTCCGATAATCGAATAAAGCACGTACCAATTTTAAACAAAGATAAACGTGAGAAGTAGGATGTTGGACGTGGCAAATGAAGCCGGCATGACCTTTTGAATCAAAATGCGACGGAAAACTTCTGAGCGTAAATGAGCCATCACATTCTCCCATACGTGAACCAGATTTGTTATAAATACTACTGTCAACGCCGGCTCCATAAGATAAATTGCTCCAAGCTTGGCTAGAAGCTCCGACAGAGACTCCTTCCTGATTCCAATCAAAGTTTCGAAAAATTTACCTGCCGAAAACATAGTTATAAAGGATATTAATGGAAGGTAAATTGCTGCAACGCTAGAATTGCAACGCTCGTCGAAAACCTTAAAATGTTCCCTGTTTTTCTATTATGTAATGTTCCAGCAACGCAAGTGGATACCAATCAAGTGCTGGCCGCAACCAGTAAGTCCAGGTACATAACCAAATCGAAATACCTAGGGAAACACTAACAAATTGAACATCCAAGCGAATAGGCAGCGATGAACCGAGTTCCACAACGCTAACAAAAGATAATTGCAGTTGCGCAATTTGAGTTGCATATTAATCCAATTAGTGAAGAGAAATGTTTGACACATGGAATAAAGCTAGGCAGATCGCGAGCCAAAGTTCAATTTCTAGCGCTGTTATAACACAGATCGCTTTCACCAATTTCATGAGAGTCTTTGAGGCAACTATAACGAAGTCCACGAAAAATCTTAAGTGAAGACAAAAAGAGTATGAAGTGATAAAGAGACTGAAACCTGAAAACAGAGGCATCATGAGGGTACAAGATGTAGCAGCCAGAAGAGCCATGGCAGCCACACTGAGACGTAGCTTTTGCTTCCACAGCAGTCCAAGCACGAGACTCCAAGTGATGATTGGCTTAGGACCCCGCGGAGCCACCGGCACAGAACCCAACACATCCTCCATTCCATCGTTGTTAAGGTTTGCAAACTGCGGGTCAGCTGGCGGTGAGATAAACGCTGCTTTAGTCGATTCACGCTTGGAGGACCTCCTCCCACCTACACCACTTAACCTTCTCCGCCCAACGCCCAGACTCTGCAGAGACTTCCCATCTACACCAAGGAACCCAAATCTCCTCGACACAGAGAGCCTAATCTGGCCGGGATCCAATGTACACGGGAGTGGAGTCTTGGGAATGGTAGTTGCACTCCAACTGCAGAAAGAATTCGTGGCTGTCACGCTGAATTGACGCATGGCCACAGTCGACATAGCTACTCACTCCCCCAGCCCCCTACCCCCCCCCCTAAATTCACAACCCTTTTCTCAATGGTCAATCCTCAGATCAACAACACTCACCAATTCCACACAACACCACCACCAATTCTCTCACCCCTCGCCGCAACCTCCACCCAAATTCCACCACCCTCTTTCACCGGAACACACACAACTCCCCACTTCCTTGTTCTTCTTCCTCCACATCCACGGAAATCCAACGCAGCCCTATATAAATACTCTTCTATCTACAAACTATTCTTAATACTTTCACACTCAATGGAATCTTCAACCCAAACACCCTCACGCTTCTCACTCACAAAAAAGGGGGAGACGTCGAGTTCCGACAGTCGGGCACGCAATCCAATGCTAGCCTTCCATTAATAACACAAGCAATCGTAGAGCAATACCAACCCTAACCAAAATCACGTTACCAATCCCTGATTGCTCCAAACAACAGCACGAGATAAACTCCTCCTCGGCACACTTGTAAGCAATCTAGATAAAACAATATATATACATGTATATATATATATATATATATATAGAAGTATATCGTGATTTCTGCATACACAAACTTTGCAAGCGGGGAAGTGCAAAGCTGATGGAGGAATTTGACTGTTGCTGTGACGACGACAATTGGGAGGTAGAGTGCGGGACAACGGGCATGGGCTCCCGAGGGAGGAGGCGTAAGCTGCCCCACGCAAGGCTTCCCCTCTTACAGGCCAGGCAAGGACGGGCCATGCCACGCCACCCCACGCCTGGCCCTGCCCGGCGCGGGTGCCGTGCCCGCAACGGGACGGGAAGGGTAAGGACGGGAGTGCTGACGCATCACATGGCGCCACTTGCTTTGCCCACCTTGCGAGGGTTGCCCGTCGCCACACACCTCCCACCCATTCTCCACCCCTTGTCTTTTGCCAAAAAACCCCCACCCCCCCGTTGACACTACGCCTTCGTCCCCCTCCGCGTTGACCCCTTTCCCCCCTTGCCACGGGAACCGTTCCCTTCATGAGAACCTCGCTCTCCTCGACTTGTTGTGCCCGTTTCAAGCCCTTCCAGCTTGACAATACCTCCACGTGTACTGTCTTCATGTATAAGTGGTTTGTTGATCATGGTGTTCAGAATCGTATTAGTATGATCCTAAGTTTGAAGATTGTTGGTCCCACAACTTTGTTACTGAGTTTGGTGACCTTTTTCCATAATGTTGATTTGTGAGCATTAATTATTGATAATCATTTGTTTGATAAGAGTTTCTTGTAAGTTAAAATTATATGGTGATTTTTTTGCAAGGTATGACTACACCAAAAATTAAACATGGCTTATGAATCGATTTCCCATATATTTCTGTTCATCAACATAATACATTTAGATTAAAGATTTAAATATGATTACCATTAATGTTTTATAAATTTTTAATGTAATTATTAGTTTCTATTTTTAGATATACAATATTTAAAAAATATATTACATTTAATATTTTTAATAGCATCAAAATATTTTTTTGTAATTAATTCTATTTTGAATAAAAAGTCAAAGTCATAAAATTATAGACTATAATAATTTATTAGTTATATCTTATATATATATAACATATGATCATTGATTTTTTAAAATTATTTATGTTTATTTTTATAATAATATTTTTTATTTTTTTATTTTTTTAATTTCTAATTTTAATATTATAAGATATTTTAATATGAATTAATTTATCTAATATTATTACTTATATTATAAAAAAAATTTAGAACTAACGTAAATTATATGTGTATATATATATACATACATAATTTAGATTATAAATTTAAAATATAAAAATATTATAATATAAAATTTTAAATATTAAATAAATTAAAATTTAAAATAATTAATAATTTATTTTTATATTATAAAACTTATAAATATAAAATTCATAGATAATTATTTAGAATTTTCAAATATTAATAATATTATTATATTTGTTGTAAAGAGTTTTGTGTTTTAGTATTGTAATGAATGTCTAAATTATTTAAGTAGATAGAAATATGTTAGGTAGATAATACCTTTAAATAAAAACATTAAAGAAGCTTCCTTGACATAGATTAGATTTATAGATTCTTCTACTTATGCCACTTGATTATTCAAACTTGTTCTAGAAGTTTCTTTACTTTTAAAAGCCATTACAAAAACAACTTGCAACCTAGACATTTAAGCTATATTCATTGTGATTCTTAAAAAGCTTATACAAGGCCTTGTTTATAGCTAATATATATGGAGGCAAGACTAAGACTATCCTCAATCTTGTTAATTTCTTTCTTGTATTCTAGTCTTAATTCAAGACTTTATAATTTCTTTGTATTTGGCAATAGTTTTTTAGATTATTTTTAAATTTGATATATATATATATATATATATATATATATTCTCTTTTTAGTAATAAATAGATGTATTATTTTTTAGAGTTTTTTCTAAATTCATATCTTTGAGAATTTGATAACACTAACAATGACCATATGAGAACTTGATCTTTTTTGATAAAGACTAGACTATCCCTTTTTCTTAAAAATATCAAAGTACATTAAAGGTGGCAAATTACCATTATTTAAATTAATACTATTTTTATATTCCTATATTTTAATTTTATTTATTTTATATAGAAATTCTAAATTATTTTGATTATGGCCAAATTAGCAGAAATAAATAATTTCAATAGTTGAAATTGTCCAAGTCATTATTTAGTTTTCTAGAAGTTTCTATAGATTGTAGATTTCAAAATTTTAATATATTTTGATAATTTTATAACCACTCTAGAAGTTTTTACAAGATAATATTACAATAATATATTAATATATTGTTGTAATTTAATATTAAATTATTATGTCAATTTAATATTAATATATTGTTGTAATTTTTTATTTTTTATAAATGCTAAACTTTAATAATCTAATAAATTTATTATATAAGTTATTTTATATGGTAGTTGACTATATATGAGAATTAATTTGAGAATATGAGAATCAATTTAAAAGAAGTGGCACTTTTTAAATTACTACATCAATTACATCTAGCACTACAAGTAACTATATGGTAGATTAAGATAATCCAATTCAAATTGATACAACTTGGTATAATTATTAATATAATTTTAAAATATATATATTTAGTAAATATAATATTTATGGATTCTATTACTCTTTTCATAAAATTAAGTAAATTTATACGTTTTAAACATAAATTATATATATTTTATGTTTATAATTTTTAGCATTTGTAAAGAAACCCTTTTTAAAACTTATTTATATTGTTGATAGATGATTTTTTCTATTAAAAAATGTTGTCAAAATAATACAATCTTAAGAAGTAATTGAAATAAATTATATATTGCATATTGTTTTTAAGACCAATTTGTTTCCTTCAAATCTTATAATTCTTGAACTTCTATGGGTTGAACAATACAATCTGTTAATAAATAAACATAATATAGATTTTTTTAAAGAATATATCTATTTTTAAAAATCATGAAAAGAAAAAAAAAGAAAAAAAGAAAAAGAAAAGATATATCTTTAATATTTTTAACTAAAGTGTTTAAATAAGAAGTAAAAAGAAATGTAACATTTGTAGTTTAATTTATACTACTAAATACTTCAATTTACAAAATTATTGGAGAATTATATATTTAATAAATAAATAAAAAAGATAAATATGATAAGAATATAAAAATATATTATTATAAAGTTGACCTCATAACTTTGTAATAAAAATATAAGACTAATCATAATATTTATTTGGACCAATTTATAACTTATTGCAACATAAATTGATAATATTACAACAATATATTAATATTAAATTGACATAATAATTTATTCAACATTCAAAGCTATCAAAAGTAATTCTTATTTTTTTTTTATGAATAGGAAAGATGGATCTCTATAGATGTAAAATAATTATTGAAGATTAAGTAAACTAAAATAAATTTTTTATTCTTTGTTACCATTGATTTAAAAAAATTGAAGCAACTTAAAGAAGCAAGGGTCTTTAAAGTAATTGATTTAAAAAATGCTTACAATCTTATTTAAGTCAAGAATTGAAACTAATGATTTATGAAATTTTATATTAGATATGAAGTTTCTGAATGTAATACTATGCCTTTTCTATTTGCAATTGTATATGCAATTTTGTAACATATAATAAATAATAACTTGAATTTTTTTGTGATAATCTACATAGATGGCATCTTGATATATTTTTTAAAAAACTACAAATAGAATGTAGATTTTTTATTCATAAAACTATAAAAATAATTATAATATATCAAATTAGAAAAGTATCTTTTTGAATAATAATTAGTTAAATACTTAGAATATATTATATCAAGCTCAATATTTTTTTAATAGATTGAAAGACATATAAACCATTAAATGGTTAAACATACCTTCACTAATAAAAGATGTACAATATTTTTAATAAATTATAAAAAAATTTAAAGATTTCTATTAATATTTTTATAATAATTATAAAATTTTATAAATAATAAATAAAAAGTAAACAAAAATAAAACAAAATATGATAAAAAAAATATTTGAAATATTTTTTCTTATCATATTTCCATCTTAATATTAACACAAATCTATGTGCATTTTTAAAAAATATTTTTTTAGAAGTAGATGAGTCTAATTTTGTACTTGGTTCAAGATTTTTACAATATTAATAAGTATCATAGATATTAATACAAGGAACCAAGAGTCTAAAGAATATAAGAGATATAAGATATCAATTAAAAAAAAGTTAGATATAATATTAGAAAAAATTTAGAATTTGAATCTCTTTAAAACTCGTATTTGCAAGATTGAGATATCCTTAATCTTGTTTGCTTTTTAATACTATAGAAACTAGGTATTCTAAAAATTTCTAAAGAAAGATCTTAAAATTATAGAATATTATAGAAATCTAAACAAAATTTTTTAAAAAAATTCTAAGAAACTATAGAAGGTTTTAAATATTTATAAAAATCCATAGAAGCTTTTAAAAGACTCTTGAGGATTCTTAGAAACTTCTAAAAGACAATAAAAGATTCTAGATGTTTTTATGTTTTTAAAAAAAATTACAAAAAAAATTACAAATCTTTACAAGGTTTATGGAAAGATTTAAAATGTGCTTAAGAAAATAATTTTTTAATCATTAAATTAAATTAAATTTTAAATTTTGATATATATTTAATATTTTAATACCAAAAAAGAAATGATATTATTTTTTATTAGGTTTTTTGAATTTAAACAAAACATTCATATATATTAATTACTAAAAAATTTATGAAATTTTAATTTGAAGGCATTAGAGAATTATATATATATATATATATATATATAAGCATTTAGCAATATCACCTTTAATGGTTATGTATTGCTAATTATATATTCATATCCAAAAGGCCATTTATTATCAAGTTTTTCATTTTGAAGATATATTTTTGTTAATTTTTTTTTTTGTATACTTAACCATGTTTTATACTTATGCAAAATAAAAACTTGCAGATATATACAAAACAAATGGCAGGAAATCGGCACGCGGAACGACGAACATTCATGCAACCATGCTGCGCCTGCTGCGATCCTCATCCATAAAATCCGTGCCGCCCATTCTTCCTATGCGCACTGATCGCACGACAGCTGTACCGTCCAGAAGGGTCGGTGGCACTTACCGAAGGTCGCTCGATCATTCCAGACTCTTCAACGCCCCCCTTCGAGTCTGTTCTAGAGTGTCAGAGTCTAGAACGTTCAGCCTTAGTATATTGAGGCCCCCGCTGCCTCTGTCTCCTCATTCTCTCAAGCTCCGATCTCTTGCTTTGTGATTTCTTCCTTGTTATTTCCTTCAAATTTAGCTCTGCATTATTACCTAGCCTTCAGCTATCTCGCTTCTCTAGTCTCGGATTGTTTGTTGCTAGTAGCCTCTGCTCGCAAATCGTGGAGTGATCAGTCACCTCTTGGTGGTTTCTTTGCGCACAGCAATGGCACTCTCATCATACTTCAACCGCCGGAATGACTTGTGGAGCATGCCTGACCCATTGGATATCATGGTGACTTTCTGCGACGATACTCCCGCCAGGTCGATTGCCAGGGATGCTCATGCCGTGGCAAGTACGAATGTGGATTGGAAGGAGACCCCGAAGGAGCACGTGTTCAAGGCCGATTTGCCTGGGTTGAAGAAGGAGGAGGTCGTGGTGCGGGTTGAGGACGACAGAACCTTGAGCATCAGCGGGCAGCGCAAGAAGGAGGAGGTTCAGAAGGCAGATACGTGGCATCGCGTGGAGCGTAGCAGCGGGAAGTTCATGAGGAAGTTTCGGTTGCCTGAGAATGCAAACCTAGATCATATCTCGGCTAAAGTGGAGAATGGAGTGCTGACGATTGTGGTTCCGAAAGTGGAGAAGAAGAAACCTCACACGCGCAGAATTGAGATTGGCGGGCACGATGATCAATCGGAGCAACAGGCAGTGACTCATCATGAGAAACTGACCCCCTCTGAGGGAGTTGCTGTACCGATGCAGACCAATACCACCGAAGCTACCTCAGATGTTCCTCAAAATGCCTCATCAACTGAAGAGAAATGAAGTCGTATGAAGGGAATTGTGTGAAATCCAGCGTTTAACAGTAGTTTAAATCGTGATATGAGTGCATTGAGCAGCTGTGTACCTTGAGCATAGTGAAGAATCCTCACAATACCCCAAGAATGGGCACGGTGAAACGAGCAGTTTTGAGGTTTTGTTTAGTACTGAGCGCGGTAGTCATTAGTCGGTGTGCATATGAATGTGAATAAAGATTTGAGCATGTAAATGAAATGAGCTGGAAATAAAGAGCGTGCATCTGCTGAATCTCAGCGGGAGCATTTTATTAACTATTTATTAGCTATTTAACTTGCCAAGATCATTAAATTTACATTGCTGTGATGTATCGTTGTTCATGATTTCATCCAGTGAACGCAGTGTAAATATTTCCACATTGTCATGAGGTCTATCATGCAAAGAGTAAAACAGATGAAAAGTCAACCTCTTCTTGGGTTAATGAACCCCACTTGCCTTCCATTTCTGAAGCATGCAGTCATAATTTTTTTATTTCAAAACTGCATCCAATAATCATTCAATTGATCTACAAAGCTAAGCACTCAGCAAACGTAAACACATTCAAGCAGATTGATGAGAGAAGTGGAGCGGAAACAAAACAAACTAAAAAATAAAAAAAATCAAATAAATGGTTCTAATAAGATGATGGATGGTAAAATTAGAAAATCACCCACCTCCAAATTCGTATTTTTGGCGTGTTGTAAAATATTCTCCTTGATGCTTTTGTGGTAAAAACATCAAAATAATTTTTGACTTAAATTCAAATTTTAAAATTCATGCTTCAAAAAAAAGTTGCCTCTTTACTACATCTGCCAAAAAAAAAAACAATATCTATGCACATGTTGTGGTATTCACCAATAAACTTAAACAACAAGAACAAGATTAATTATGCCAAAATATGTGCACAAATAATGCCAAGGTATTAGAGAAAACGTGAATAATCTTACTTTTAGATAAATCATTCACTTATAAAATAAATAAATAAATATAGAAAAATAAATGATTTTACTCACAAATTAAAACATCTTCCTAAATTACTAAAAAATACAGCAAATAATTGACTAATACTTTAATCACTTCATGGACTAGCTTTGGCACAATGGTGAACAGAACAACTTTTGACAAATTTAGATATCTTGTGCACATAGAAAATATAATCTTGTATTGAAATATATATAGCCAAAGTTGGTTTCTTGATTGTATTTGTGCATAATAATTGTTTGTTGATTGTATTTTTTAAAGAGCATTCTAATGTGTCTTTAGTATTATTTATAGACTTGATTTGTAGGAGAACATTATTAAGTACCAAATTGCAATTGTTTATTAACTTGATTTGATATGAAATATAATTATATAAGTTTCTTTTTGATGCATTTTTTTACTAAAATAAATAACCAAATAAATATGTATATATATATTGTTACTTCTTTAAATGTTAGAATATTTTTCATAAATCCCTTGGTTTCTTTGTAGAAACAAACAAGTTTTAAGAAGTTTATTTTAATAAATTTTTTAACTCTCTTCTAAGAAATAATATATTATTTATAAGATTTTTATTTTTATTTTCAATAATGTAACAAAAAGAAAATACTTTTTAATTTTCAAGCTTTATTAGAACCAAAAAAGTCAAATTTTACCAATTAAAAGATCTTAAAGTCTTTAATTTTTTTAAGCATGAGCAAATATTTTTTATTCATTTTTTTATTTTAATGAATATAAGATATTAGAATTTAAGCTATTATCTTAAAGACTTTTATGGATGTATATATATATATATATATAATTTAAATAGCTAATCATTTGTAATAAAAAATATTATTATTTAGGTGTGGTTGTATTTATATTTTAAATAGAATAGAATATAATTTATAAGAATTATATAGAATATTATTAATTAATAGAATCTCTATACTAATAATATCAAATATTTAATAAGTTTATATAGTCTAGCTTCTTAGTTATATATATATATATATATATATATATATTCTAATATTAAATATTTTAAATTTTTATTTGAATTAAATTTATATTATTTTTAATATTAAGAGCATATTAAATATTAAGATTTTTTTAATACTTTAGTAGAAGATAACAAAACAACAATACTACAATATATATTATAATTTACTCTTGATTATTGATAAATGTACTTTAAATTATGTAATTAGATGAAATATTATAAAAATAAAAATAAATCACTTGAGACATGGTTAGAAGTATTATAATATAGATTATAAGAGATATTAGTAGATTTTTGTGCTTGATTAATTTTAAAAATTATATACCTATAAATAATAATATTAACTAATTTATTATTATTTAAATTATATTTAAAAGTTCTTGTATGTTTGTTCTTTGTTATTTATTTCTATCTAGAATTTTAAACTTTGTCCAAGTATATCTTTGATTTTGATATCTATGCTATAACCTAGCTTCAAAATTTCTAATATATTCTAAGATTATTCTAATTTTATTTCTAACAAAGTCTTGCTTATTGTTGTTGCCATTGGAAAATTTAAATCAATATTGTATTTGATAAGATTTTTTTGGTTTGTTTCATAGACTTCTCTAAAATATCATAACCTTAATATGTGACTATTATGATATTTCATCAAGAACTTTAATGTAATTTTTCTATGTTTTAAAAGCTACATTTTTTTTTAGGTATGATATAAATTTCATTGCAAGAATGCGTATAAATATTTTAAGAAAATTAAACTTTGTTTTTTTATTTTTTTGTTCTATCTTATAGTAATCTTTTAATTTACTAAATAAACTAAATATTAGTTTAAAAGTATGAGATTGTTCCAAAACTTTTTTTTGTTTGTTTGTTTGTTTGTTTGTTTGTTTTTTAATATATGATAAATTTAGTAAAGTGACACAAATATTATAAAAACTATCTTTTTGAAAAATATTCATTTTAATTTTAATGTCCTAACTTTATCATTATCTATTTTAGTTAGATGGTACACTTTCAAAATCTTAATCTTATTGAAAATGGTGTAGACATTATTAGTTTCATTGACAAAATTTATTCTTCTTAGAATTCTTGTACCATGATAATTATTCACTACATATATTCAAATAAAACCACATTCCTTCAACAATATATATTATCTAGTAATACCATATTTATAAAGACAAAAAACCCAAACATTTGGCTTTGATACCATATTAAATAGAAAAATGGAAAAAAAAACAGTAATAATTTTGATCTAGGAGTACAATATTACAGATATTATAGAGTCTGAATAAATACACTAATTAATTAATGATACCACAAATTTTCCGTCACACACAGTTTTATAACTTGAAGAACTCCTATGGAGGCTACGTTAGCAAGAGAGTCAATCCAAGGCACCCATTGAGTCGTCGTGTATTTATCTATACATGGGATTCTGTTTTGCTAGTTAACCCCTCTGTGCTACTCTCCATTCGCTATGTTACGCCGTTCAGATGGGATCGACCTGAGTGTAGCGTCTATGAATAAAAATTACATCTTAGAAATATCATGATCTACTTCTTTAGGTCCTTTATAAGGGCCTTGGTTATTTGATAGAAGAGCGTTCTGCATGGCGAAGTCTTCATACTCTTTTGCGAAGACCACGTCCTCATAGCTCTCTAGAATCACATTTAGGGCTGTCTCCTTTAAGGAGGTAGCATGAGTGAGAGTTGCCAACTGCAGAACCTCCAGAACATTAGATGAAGACACTGTAAGACAGATACAAACCTTGCTCAGTACTGGTCTCTACAATGTCTTCCTTGGTTTGAGTGGAACACCGAACTGGATTGGCCAATCTGGTTCTCATTGTGTCCACTTTGGTATGATGGAAAATCCTGGACTTATGCCCATAACTATATTGGAGGAGTGATCGGGAAAGACCATCAAACTCCTCCAATCTAGGTTTTACTTTACCAAGCAACCGGTATTCTTTATACGTGTAATTTCCATTGTCTGATGTAGCACGGCTAAAATAACTGGAGAACCACTGAGCAATACCATGACTACCTTTAGGTTTACCCTTTGCCATGTCACAGACACACATATTGACGGAAGGCACCATAGGTATGGAGTACTTGGGATTCAACTGCAATATCCTTGAGAGTATCACCTGATTTGCAATGTATGAATCATTCTTCTTCCCAACCCTTCGGTCATACCATTTTACAACATCCTTGCAGATAACATCGTTGGAGTTGATATACATAAAGAAAGGCGAGTCCACCAAGTCAACATACTTGCGAAATTGTTCAGCAAGCAGATCATATTCTCCCTTAATACGAGCCAAATTTACTTCAAACACCTGTTTTATTTCCTTCCCCAGTTCCATGACGCGTGACTTGCGTATCCGATTTCGAAGTCTCTTGCCTGGTAACAAGCTATCGACACATGAAGTGAGATGCATGGTTGGTAGGTTGAACAAGTGGGGGTGATGAGATGTCAGGAAGCTCCAAACTGATCAGAAAGGCGATTAACGCATCCAGAGAATGTCCTATCACAACAATGTCCTCAGCATTGCCTCCATAGTGCACAAGATAGTGATATTTTAACTTCTCAACCAACTCCACACATTTCCTGAAACGCTTGCTCTCATGAATAAGCTCCATTGTGTGACAAAGGTTGGCTTTCATATCTTGAAAGTTCAGTGTGGTGCCCCTGATAGCAATGACAGGCTTCTGAAATTGATTTTTAGGATCAATTCCTTCCCTAAGCAAGTTATGATGTATTCCTGCCTTGGCTTCCTCGTCCATTGTCACAGGGCTTGCATCCATACGATTCCATTTGTCTAGACGCTACTGAATATGCTCAGGATATGCTGCTACAACTGGATTGCCACGATAGCAACGATCTATCAACAAAGCATACCCCTCCCGCACTTTCTCGCGCTTGAGTTCTTCATCAGTATCTCCGCTTATAGGACAAATCTGCTGAGGAGCTAGATTGCCAAGCAATTTTGCATCATGCTGAGCAGTAGCATATCGTACATAACTGTGAACTAGTTTGGTAAATTTGACCATCCCTTTAGAAGCTACCAAGAGAGCAATTCCCGAGCACACACCCATCTTGTCCCAGCGGTAGGCAAAAATTCCTCAATGCTAAACGATGTAAGGGTCTCTCAACAACCAATCAACTTCACAAATACTTCTCCACTCATTCAACGAAGGTGTCCACTTCAGTCTGCAAAATGATTAAGTACACATAGTTAGAAATGGAACACATCATGCATTCCAATACATGCAAAATGTGGAGAATATATTTGCACAAATTATTTCTGTTTGTTTGGAATGTCACTACAAAGATGGGTTAGTGTTGTTCCAGACAACAAAGCTGAGGCCATTTTTACCTAACATAGAGATTAATTTGGACCCAAAAATGTATAGGGAATGCACACAAAAATTCCTCAATGCACACAAAGTTGAAGAGACGTAATGCCTCACAGTCACAATATTGTGTAGTTTCCCCAGCCATTACAGCATGTTAAAATAAATGACAAGCTAAATTAAAAAACATGCGGGCCGCGTTCTCCCTGGTTAACAGTGATAACACAATTGAAGTGCACGGAGCTAACCTGCCACAAATTACTTTCTTGCCAAGAAAGTAATCCAGCCAACGGTAGTTGATCCAGTAAGCTTCATGGTATGGAAGGGCGATGCATTCCAAGCTTGGGATCATGAATGGGCTTTGATTTATCCTGAAAATGATGCCTCACGGAAGGTTCTGTCTAAGGTTAGTTCCAGTGAGTTGTGTGTGCGTCGTTAGCTACGGAAGGCCGTAGTGTGAATTTTGTCATCTGCGCAAATACCACCATCATCACCAGAACGTAGCCGCCTTTAAGCAACTCAAACCTCTAATTTGGTTATAATTGACTACTCTTAGTTTACCGCGAGAACTAGCCCTAGAACTCTTCGAAATGGACAAAATCATTTGCAGGTTGGAGGTTGAATTTGCAGAGAGGCGGGGATGGGGGGGGGGGGGGGGGAGGCTCGGGACAGCTAGGGAGATCCATGTAGAGAGGGCGAGGGGAGAGCAGAATGGGGACGAATGTCATCCACTTCCCCACTGAATAGCATCTTCATTCATTCATTCTCTCGCTCTCTCTCACTTCTCTCTCTCTTCTTGTTATGATATATATATATATATATATATATAGTAATATAACAGTTTATGTAATATTTTAAGTTTTAAGTTAAAAAAAATGTTTTTATTTTGAATACTGCAAATCTTTTAATTTTTGAATTATTACTGAGGATGGAATATTTAATGCTGAATAGGAATTTTTTTGTGAATTATACTTTTGAACTAAAAAAACTGTTATTTTAATTATTCTGAACTTAAAAAAAATTTGATTTTATAGAATGTTGTAGAATCTTCTATTGTCTTAAATACACACCTTATAGAATTTTGGATGTGAAGGGCTTCAAAAAGAAGATACTAGAATAAAATTTAAATACATTTTAAATGATTTTTTTCTAATTAAAAATCATAAAAAATAACTTAATTTTTCAATTCTGCAATAGCAGTAACTAATAAATATCCATCAAGTTTTTTTCATTTATTATGATTTTTTTGCTGTGACTATTGTTCATTAATCAATATTTTGTATTGGTTGTGGTCATGTATAAAGGTAATTTGAAGGATTTTGTAATCCAATCAATAATAATAATAATAATAATTTATACATATATATATATATATATATATATATATATATTGATTTTCATACTAACTATTTTGATAAATTTCATTTATGAAGTTTTTACAATCCTTCAACCCAACTATCTATCAATGTTTTAAAAAAATGTTCTATTGCAACCTTGACAATACAAAATTTCTTTTGCATTTACTTGCTAATTTATCTAAATAGATTGGTTAAGTTATTCTTGAAGAATATTCAATCAATCTATAGAATTTAAAATATTATTTAATTTTAATTTTATAATGTCATTCACTTCATTTTTTGAAAAAAATAATTTTAATGTGTGAATTGATTTTTTTTTATTATTATTTCTTTGATTGATTGTTTTTATAATCTAAACTTATAAAAATAAAAATAACAAATAAACATGTTTAAGGTATATATTTCAATTATATGCACCTTATTTTTGTTATTCCATTATCAAATAATACCATATTTATTACTTATTTAAATATTTTATATTAAGTATTATATATATATATATATATATATATATATATAATTTTTAGTTTTTTAAATTAAAAAATATGATATCTAAAAAAATTGATTATATATATATATATATATATATATATGGATAAATGTAGTGGTAGAGGTCCATTATTTTTCAACATTAAAATACCTTTAAAATAAAACTTCAGAATATGTAATATTATTGTAATCATTAGAAATAATTAATTAATTCAAATTATTTTCAAACATGTTTAGCAATAATTCCTATTTAGCAAATATATATTTTAATTACAAACATGTGTTTAAATTCTTATTAAAATTCATGTATTTTAATTATAAACATGTATTCAAATATGTATTTTAATATGCATTCATAAAAGCAATACTTAATAATATATTGCTAACAAGCTATTTGTATAATAAATGCATATATGTGCATATGTGTATATGTCTTGTTATGTATATATGTGTATATTTATATATATATATAAAATCTAAATAATATATTTTTTCAATAAATTATAATACATGTAATGATAAAGTTTAAATAAAGATAAATATTAAAAATAGGCATGATAAATGTTGATATATCAAAAATAGGCCTAATAATTTTTTTATTTCTAAAATAGTCCTTGTGATAGAATTCATCAAGACTATTTTTTATTTTAATATTTTTTATTTTAATTACAAATCTTCTTATTTTCCTTCATTTTAATTATTTTGGCATTAGAATTTCAACATAAGAATGAGAAGAAAAAATAAACAAACTATGGCATTGAAAAATAAAATAGATTTTTTAATGAGAAAAATATAGAATCAACTTTTGATATTGTACATGTTAGTCTTGTTACAAGCTCAAGAATATCAATGTACAAAAAATTCTTAAAATTCAATATATTCATATATCACAAAGACTCCATAATTCCATCACAAAGACTATTTTAGAAATTAAAAATTTATTAAGCTTATTTTTTGTCACAGACGCAAAATATAGACTGGAAGTCTAAATAAGAAGTTCAAGAAGAATTGGCAAAAACTGTCACGGACGCAGAATATAGACTGAAAGTCTAAACAAGAAGTTCAAGAAGAATTGGCAAGAACTAGATTAATCAGATGAGTATAAGAAAGAACACCAGAGAGGTGAGCTAGAGCTCCAAGAGATGTATTGTCGAGACTGAAGAACTCTTCAGCCTCGATTTCAATATATACTCCTACCTAGGAAGCTTCTCAAGCAGCTTCTACCAACTAGGGAGCTTCTCAAGCAACTTCCACCAACTAGGAAGCTTCTCAACCAACTTCTACTAACTAGAAAGATGCTAGAAGGCTCTAAAAGATTCTAGAGACTTATAAAAATCTTCTAGAATATTCTAGAAGATTTTGATAAGTATATCCTTGACATCATCTCTTCCTCTAGCTTCGAGGTCTTTGAGAAACCATTTGAGATATATGTTTATAAACGTAGGAAATCAAAGATTTGAAGCATAGTCTTTGCAATATATTCCAGCTGTTGTTCACAAGGCAAATGATTCATGGATCTTTGTAGCCATCGGTAATGACCAACACCTTCTACTTGAGACCATGCCTGAACTTCTATATGTTCATTGTGAAAACGGCATAAAAATACCGCTTTGCCACTACTTCCATGAGCTGGTTCAACTTCAAAGACAATCACGAGTGATCTGCTACTTGGTATTCTTCGACGTCTTCTTAACTCTTCTAATTCTTCATCTCAAGGTCAACACCATGAGCTACTTGGTTGAAATGGCACCACTAATATAATATCTATATTTTCACTAGCCATATCTAAATACACCCTGAAATTAGATATCTTAATACTATAAGAAAGTAAAATGCAACAAATTATATTTTGATAAGACCTACATCCTGCTTATATACATTCTCTTAGAGAAGACTTCATCTTCATGTTTCATTAGTAGCTGACTTTTGATTTATCAGGATATCATCAATGAAATTCTTATACCTTTTGTGGTGCATTTGTTATATTTTCTAGTGGCTCCCAAGTCTGCTCATTTACATCATAGCCACGCTAATGAATTAAATACTCCAACTTCTCCTGTCTCTATCGGGAATCAAGGACTTGTTCCACCTCATATTCTATGTGGTCCTCGATTTCAATACAAGGTGGTGGTGGCTGTATCCATCCTGATAAAATTGATTCGTTATAAGTTTCTAAAAGAGAAACATGAAAGACAGGATGTACTTTCATAGATGTGGATAATTTTAGCCGATAAGCCACCAGATTGATTTGCTCCTGAATGCAAAATGGTCCCAACGTCCTATAATCCAACTTATCGCAAGGTCGAGTGGTCTTGATGTTTCGTCGCAAGAGCCAAACTTTGTCTTCAATTTGAAAAGAAGAAAAATCCTTTCAAAATTTGTCTGTAAAAGCTTTGTATGAGTCTTGAGCTACCTATAATTGAAGCTTCAAGGTGGTCTAGATCTCTATTAAATGCTTTGCAAGATCTCAAGCTACTGGATTTTCATCTTTGGATTTATCCAACAAATCGAGTTTTGGATCATATCCATAATTTGTAAAAAAATGAGTTTGTTGGATTGAGGCATGGATCGAATTGTTGTACGCAAATTCCGCCAATGGTAGATATGTAGTCCAATTGTCTTGTTGATAGTTGATTGCACATCGTAGATATTGTTCCAAGACTTGGTTGACTTGCTCTGTTTGACCATCGATTTGAGGATGGAAGGCAGAAGTGAATTTGATATCTACCTTCAGTATATCAAAAAGCGACCTCGAAAACTTTGATATAGATTGAGGCCCTTGATCCAAAATAATGTCATTCGGTAAATCATGATACCAATATATATTGTCAATAAACAATCTTGCTGTTTCTTCACCAGAAGTTGTCTTTCTGAATGGAATAAAATATGTCATCTTTGTAAACCGATCTACCACTATATTCATAGTATCAAATGTTACAGAAGGTGACAAAATTGTGATGAAATCCATAGATATTGAAGACCACGGTCGCTTCAGAATTGACAGAGGTTGTAAAAGCCTGTAAGGGCAATGTCGAGGATTCTTTGATCTTGAACAAAGGTCACATGATAGCACAAAGTTCTTCACTACCTTTCACATTTGGGGCCACCAAAAGTCTCAAGAAATAAGCTCTATTGTTTTGTTGAATCCAAAGTGACCTGCGGTCGGGAAGTCATGTCGAGATTGAAGAATACGTAGTCGAATTGGTCCTTTTGGAATGTATAGTCGATCTTCAAAATATAATAACGGGTCCTCAATCTTGAACTTGTCTTTGTCAAAGCGCTGCTTCACATCCAAGACTAATGAGTCCGCAGCTGATGTTCCATGGACTTGTTCTAAAAAATCAGTATCAATTGGTATGATCATGGAGGTGGTACTGAAGCAAAACCGTTCTGGTTGTAGCAAAGTTGCACACTGCTGATCAAATGCTGCATCTCCAACCTTGGGTGCTAGATATGATCTTCATGATAATGTATCTGATAATCCTTAATGCCTTCATGGCTGATATGTGATGATGAAGTCGAATCGGGATAATGACATGTTCCACCGAGCTTGGCACCAATTCAAAACTCGAGCTATTGAGAAATACTCCAAATTCTTGTGATCTGTATATATAGTCACTGGATGTGTAGCATCCTCTAATAAATGACGCCACTGTTGGAAAGAATCAACTATTGCAAGCAACTCCTTATCGTAAATTTTATAATTGATTTTTTTTGTCAAAAACTTCCTTGAATAGAACGCAACTGGGTGAAGTTTATTATCCTTTCTCATCTGTGATAATACAGCTCCTAGCACAAAATCAGGATCATTTGTTTTCAAATAGAAGGCCTTTGTAAAGTTGGGATGTACCAAGATAAGAGCTGTCGTAAACGCCGACTTTAACTCTTAAAAAGCCTCTTGTGCTCAGATACTCAACTTGAGCTTGTCCTTTGATGTCAATCGTATTAATAGGGCTACAATTTATGAGTAGTTCTTGATGAAAATGCAATAGAAGTTGGCAAACTCAAGAAAACATTGCTCATCCCATACCATCTTTGATATTGCCCAATCCATTACTGCTTGAACCTTCTTTTGATCCATCAACAATCCTTCGTTCAAAATGATATAACCAAGAAATTCTACCTTGGGTTGATGGAACATATATTTCTCTAACTTGACATATAACCCCGCATCTCAAAATTTTCGTAACACCAACTTCACATGACCTTCATGTTCTTGAATATTCTTGGAATAGATCAAAATGTCATTGAGGTAACAAACAAAAAATTTGTCCAAATACTCTCGAAAAACATCATTCATCAAATGTTGAAATATAGTTGATGCATTGGTCAATCCAAAAGGCATGACATTATATTCAAAATATCCATACCTTGTCCAAAATGTTGTCTTCCATTCATCTCCCGCCTTTATTCATATAAGATTGTAAGCTCCACGAAGATCTATCTTGGTGTATATTTTGGCTTCACCAAGTTGCTCCAAGAGTCCAGATATTAGTGGCAATGGATATCAATTCTTCACGATGATCTTGTTCAAGCCTCGATAATCCACGTACATCCGTAATGAGCCATCTTTTTTTTTCACAAAGAAGATAGGTGCACCTCTTGGAGATTTAGAATGCTTAATGAAATTCTTCGCAAGATTCTTTTCAATGTAATCCTTCAATGCTGAAAGTTCGTCTTGTGATAAATTATAGATTGGGCCAAATGGTGGTTGTGCTCCCTCTTGGAGATCTATAGCACAATCATACGATCGATGCTCTAGTAGTATGTCAGCATTCTTCTTTTCAAAGATATCCTTGAATTCTTCATACTGCTCTAGAATAACCAAAGTCGAAGTTGCTTCTTTTTGAGCTGGTGTTGCAAAGATGATAAGAGATGTATTATGCTTGACTTCCTTCATGAAGGCCCTCGCACCTATGAATAAGGATTTGTTTCTAGACATTATCTTAGGAGGTTCCACCATTAAGGATTTTGTTGAAAATGTCACTTTTTGCAACCTCCAATCTATCAATGGATTATATTTATCAAGCTAAGATAGTTCCAAAATGACTAAACATAAAGGGGTCTTAATAATATTAAACACAATGCTATTTTCATGATTTTCAAGACGTACCTTCAACGATTTAATTTCATGAGTAATATCTCCAAAAGACAAAGGTCGATCGTCTATGACTTCTACATGGACAAGCTTTGGTTTCTTCACAAGAGGAAATTTGTGAAGCTTGGCAAATTCTTCATCTAAAAAGCAAGCAGATGTTCCTAAGTCTAGTAGAGCATCAGTTTGCAGTTTTTGAATACCAAAAAATAAAGGTACCGTAAAACAATGAGAAGGTTGAGCTGAGAGAAAGGGACCTTGATTAATTTGGGGTGTTGAGATGTCCAACCGCATGGTCGCTATTGTAGTTGGGCATCTTTGTTTTCTTGCACGCTTATGTTCTTGAATCTTGTTGTTCGAGGCGTCTGCTTTCTAGGACAATTTCCAGCTTTATGGCCTGCCTCTCCACAATATAAGCACAAGTTTTGCTCAAATCGTCGCTTCTTTTCTTCAGTTGTGAGGGGCTTAAAACATACCGTATTGATTAGCACGCCTTTTGTTTCAGATTGAGCTTCTACACTCTTGATAGGAGCAGCCGAATAGAACTGGTTTCCTCGTAGATATTATGTAACTCTGGAATAATGGTCTTGATGTCGTTCAAAAAGCCAATTGTCACACTTCACCGCTTGGCTGATTGCTTTGTTGAATGTTTGAGGGTCAGGTAGAGATAGCAATAAATCCTTTACGTCATCTCTGAGTCTCCAATAAAATTAACTCACTAGTGTTTCTTCTCCCCAGTTGATATCATAAGCAAGTTATTTGAAGTCCGATGCGTAAACAGATGTAGAGCATGATCCTTGATGCAGAGAACAAATCTTGGTAGTTGCCCACCGAGCCTTATAATGCTCTCCAAATGCCTCTTCGAATCCTCCTAGAAAGGTCTCAAAATTACTCAAGATAAAAGACTTTTTCTCAAATAAAGAGGGAAACCAAGACAAAGCTTGTCCAATAAGCAATGTCCCGACTAATCCAACTCGTGACTCCTCGGTTGAATAGCATTCTGATTGCAAGAATGTTATCAATCGAACTTGGTTTATAAAACCACAAAATTTTGATCAGGTACCATCAAACTTCTCTGAGAGACTGACTCGAGGTTCTTTGTATTGCGGTATAATTAAATTCTCACGTTGAGATGTAGATGGTAGTACTTCACTAGCTATAGGTGGTTATACTGTAGTCTAAGTCACTCCCACTTTTGTAGCTCCAAAGAGCTTAGTAAAATTTCCTTCAATTTTAGCAATTCTAACCGCTAGAACATCAAGGGCATTGATGATCACATCTAACTTTGACTCCGAAGATTCTACCATGTTAACGTCTTTTCTACTAGCTATATTAAGTAAAGAAGAAGGAATCAATACCGGTCCAAGGGAGAGTAATCTGCAACCCTTAGAATGCTCAAGTATCTCCAAGGAGAGAAATAGTCTACTCTCTCTCTCAAAAACTAAGCTCTAATATTGATAGAAGGGCAGTCTCGACAAACTGTCACGGACGCAGAATATAGATTGGAAGTCTAAACAAGAAGTTCAAGAAGAACTGGTAAGAACTAGATTAATCAGATGAGTATAAGAAACAACAATAGAGAGGTGAGCTAAAGCTTCAAGAGATGTGTTGTCGAGATTGAAGAACTCTTCAACCTCGACTCCAATATATACTCCTACCTAGGAAGCTTCTCAAGCAACTTCCACCAACTAAGGAGCTTCTCAAGCAACTTCCACCAATTAAGAAGCTTCTCAAGCAACTTCCATCAATTAAGAAGCTTCTCAAGCAACTTCTACCAACTAGGAAGCTTTTCAAGCAACTTCTACCAACTAAGAAGATGCTAGAAGGCTCTTGAAGATTCTAGAGAATTCTAGGAACCTTCTAAAATGTTCTAATAGGTTCTGATAAGTATGTCCTTGATATTTTTGATATATCAATATTTTTTTGATCTATTTTTTTTAAAAAAAATCTAATATATATATATATATATATATATATATCTTAATATATATATATATATATTTATCATATATATATATTAATTTTTTATAATATTAATTTTAACATATAAATTTATAATTATCATATAAAAAAAAAATTATATTACAAATAAAATCTATTGAATTTACATAGTTATATATATATATATTCGAACCATACTATAATAGTTTTTTAGATGTTTATTTTTTTATTTTTATTTTTATTTTAGATTTTAATATATATAATTATTTTAAGGAATTGCTAGGTAGACACCTCTTTTTTATTGTGTGGATATCTTCTTGTACCATGTACTTCCACATACACACAATAAAACTCTTATTTATACTAATTTTTTTTAAAATAAATATACAATAAAAGATTTATGTGGAATGACTTATGATATGTTATTTTATTTTATTTTATTGATAAAATTTAATAAAATTTCCTAATATATTTCATGTAATTTTTTCATTCACTTTTAAAAACTTATTGATTTTATTTAGAGAATCTTATATTGCTAATGCCACTACAATTTTTACTACTGCTACCACAACTTGCCATCTACTTAATACATAACTTTATTTTATTTTATTTTAATTCCAATCAAAATTTTTGTTCAATAAAATGGTTTGAAAGGTATTGAACAAAGAAAATTTGATTAATTTGAAAGGTTTTGAATTAAGATGGCATGTGGTAAATAGGAGATTGTGAATGCATTAGCAAAAATTGTGGTAGCAATAGTAATATTCTAAATTTATCTTAAAACTTTTAAGTATAAAAAAGAGTTTTACTAAGTATATATAGGGGTGCATGGCCCAAGGGTATCTACCTAGCATTTTCCTTATTTTTTTAAATAGTTTTTTTAAAAATATTTGTGATTTTATTAATTTATTATTATTTGATTATTTAATTATATGTAGTTTTTGTAGAGTATAAATTAAATGTATTTGTGTAGTTCTAAGTTAATTTTGAAATATTTTCATTTGTAGTACTAAAATATAATTTTTTGGAAGTTGTGAATCAATAAAATATTATATGTGTTTGAATTTTTTTCCATGGTAGAATGATATAATTTGTTATATAATTGGTATAAAACTCATTTATTTAATTGTTGAAAAAGACATATTTTGAAGTAGCAATTTTAAGGTATATATATATATATATATATATATATAACAAGAAAAAACAAGAAAAAGAACATATTTTAGGTAAAAAAAATACACAATTATAAAAAACATAAAAATGACACAAATAAGTCTTTTTTTAGTTTTTAATTTTTTAATTTTTAATTATTTTTAAAATCAAGGTATTATGTTTGACTCACATTAAATCATTTTAAGGATAAGAAATAAGAACTACATTTTATTTGAGATTTACAAGATTTGTTTCTGAAGTAAAGAACATATTAAAAATAAGATATTAAACGGAGTTTACATTTAGTTCTTTAGTACTCCAAGACATAAATCTTTGCTAGTATAGTAAAATTAAAGAAGAGATATACAATGAAAAATATATAGTAAACATTAACAATTCTTTATATTAGGAGAGAAAATAAAAATACAAATAAAAAATATAATTTCATTTAATAAATTAGAATATTTACGGGACTTCACAATACTTGTCTCTGAAGCAAGATAATAGTAATCAAAGTTTGAATGAAATTTATAAATAATGTTTCAAAAACAATAAACATCTCTAAAAACTCAAAAAAATAAATAAAAAAATAAAAAAATCTCATAACATGAAAACATTCGAAGTTTACAAAAAAAAATTATAAAATAAATAAAAAAAACTACATGCACAGGAGCAATAGTTTCCACAACTACTCATCACCACAAATGTAATAATACCAAGAACTGAAACACTTGTCAACCCCTAAAAGATATCTGCAGGTGTGAAAGGGCTCCCCTAAGCAGGCAGGCTGGGAACGCGACACCTGTCATCGTCACCAACATTGCGTGGCACTGCTTGCGAAGCCTCCACTCTCGAGCTCTGCCCATTCCATGCCTCCCGTCAATTCCAGCTTCGATTTCGTTTGTTGCGCGCTCGATTTTAGCCCATTTCACCGTCTTTTTTTCTCTTCCGAATCTAGTATTGCAGAGTCGTAGCTTTCACCGTCGCGGGGAAATTTTTCTGGCGAGTTTTGGTTGGTGTTTGGTAACGCATTCATGGTTTTGCCGCCCGAGTGGATTGTGAATTGGTTTTGATGCTGGACGTTGTGGTTGAATTTCGGATAAGCTTGGAGGAAGACAGCTTGCCTACTTGTGGCAGATAGTGGCTCTAACGAGCTGGCATTCGGTGAGGTTGGAAGTTTCGGTGGGATTCTTCATCAGTGTCTCTTGGTGCTGGAATATTTAGGTACATGGTTTCTAGGGCTTTCCAGTTTAATTCTGTATCTGGTATATTAGTTATAACTCTAGGGATAGATTTTGGAATTTAACAGCGGCGATCAATCTGTCCGTTTAATGTATGAGGCGAGAGATTCAGTAGTTAAACTTTGTAGCTACGATTGTTTTAAACTGATTCATACCTGGTTTAGTGGTCAAATGAGTGATTTAAATCCTAAGTTCTGCTTGTCTGCATTTTGGCATGATATATTTGAACCTGAGACTTTCCTTGGCTACCTGATGTCTCCTTATTGATAAATGGAAAATTAGATTTGTCGAATTTGTTCTTTATTTTTTTCAGTTTTTCTGGTTTCTCGGTCCGAGATGTAAGGATTTTTATCAAAAATTAATCAAAGCGGCACAACAATATATTTGAAAATAAATAAAATTTTAATTATTATTATTTTTTTTTTTCTGTGGCGGAGATTTTTGCAGTATTGCCTTCGAGGTGGTTTTAGTCTTAACGCATCATGGGAAATTCCGAATCCTCCAGTGCAGGTATACGTGGTATCCAGCATGAATCAGAACCTTAGTCTAGATGATGAATTTGCTTTTGCATCCCCATCAGGCTCAGGTCATGTTGAGCAGCACGTATTAAGTACTCCAAAGAGTTTTTGCAGATGACATCTTCCGGGAGAAACCTCATACTTCATCATTCATTCTTGTTCCACTGCATAACCTAAAAATCAGTGTGATTTAAAGCCTGCACTTACTTTGATTTTAGTTTATATCAGTAATATGAATGGTCCATTCATCGTTGTAAATACCTCTTCTTGTAAGCTTCTGGAGCATTCATATAACTGATTGAAAATGTGTGCAAGAGCAGGAGGTGAAAATCAGGAACACGCTCAACTTGAAAGAAAATTGCAATCTGATCTGACTTATCTTAAGCGCGCTTTCTCTCATCTGAGTACCTGTAAAGATGACAATCAACAATCTATTCCCCTTTCGGCACTTGAGGCAAGTCCTTATACTCTGTCTGTCGAGTGCGAATATTGCACACAGATAGTTCAACAACTTCCTCATTCTACTCAACTGAGTAACTTATGTCCTTTACATTTATTTTAATAGTTGCTTTGATATCTTCTTAAAATATTGCAGCGACCAGCTTTAAATAGAACCGATGCATGCGTAGACTGAATTTCATTAGCATGGAAATGGCTGTGCAGGGGATTTTCAATCTGGCTCCACTAAATGTTGGGAACGTCCCTTCTGACGAAAATTCTTCTCTTCCATTGTTCATTTCGGAGATTGGACCAGCCATTATTCGAACATTTTTCATCAGCAACTCGGGACAAGTAAGAATTTCTAAGTCTTATTTTTTACAGCTGTAGGCTGCTAGCTTCTCCTTCAACTTAACGATTTTCCTCCATGTGTACTTCATTCCACCTCCTTTACACACACTTTATTCAATTTGAATTTTTTGATCTTCACGGAATTTTTTCTCTCATGAGATAAAGAAAAGATCAATACTTTGTGTAGTCCAGATGTGGCATGTCCAACTTCGCAGTAATATCGTTTGCTAGTATTATCGAAGTATTTTCCGTTTAGTATTTCTCTCCCCATCATTTGAAACTGAGCGTGCAAAGAAAAGCTGAAACTGCTGCCCTTCTGTTCTGATGATTACGTTGGATTCTTTCATGCTAATAGCAGATCACACTGGGAATGCTCATGTTTTACTGCTCCTCAATTGTATTCATGCTGACAGGTGGACTGGCCTCATTTTCTCTCAGCCTTCAACATGTGTTGTAAGGAAGGATTGGGTGCAGTGAAGTTGAAAATGCTCTTTGTGGTGTTTATTAAAGGCAAACGTGAGCATGATTTACTCCCTAAGCTACAAGTTGATGGAGGTCAAGACTTAACTGGGTTCGTCACTATGAGCCAGCTGCGAGATGTTTTCTTGCTTTGTTGGTTACTTATGTGTCATTCAAGGCTCGAAAACGTGCAAGATAAGGTTTGCGCTCTGTTCTCACACATTTGAGGATTTCATATTGGATTGTGATATTGGGAACTTAAATTTTGTGACCATTCTTGGCGCTTTTTAGGGACCTATTTATTACACCTTGTATCCCTTAACCGCTGCTTTATTCACCTGCATTGGTATCGCTTATGAAAACTGATCAGCTATTTAAGCATCCGGGTTTGACAGGAGGTGCATGTGACGCTCCCAAATTTGCATCCTCTGCTTGCTTCCTGCTACGCTACCACAAGTGAGGCGCCCGCTGATACAGATTGGAAAGGCAACGAGGAAATACCAGTGGAAAAACTCATATCTTGGGTTCTAGCAACTATTCCTGGTATTACAGATTGCTTTGCTGAATACGTTAAAGCTCATCTGCAGCGACTCGGTTCAGAACGAAAGGTGTTCTTTATAAGCCAGTTCAATTTTCCTCATGTTGCTGGTTTCTAGTTACAGTATCGACAACTGTCTCTGTTTTAGTTTTTCTTTATTTCAGTACGGAGTAAGTGCATACATCGTCTTTATATGTTCTTAGTTCGTATTGCAATTTTGCGAAGCTACTTCTGATAATATCATTTTTTGAGTTCAGACTATCAAATCGGAAGACAAACCTTCACTACAAGCCACGGGAGTAGTGGACAAAGCGGGAAAAGCGTTGGGGCATTCACAAAATGGAGAAGCTGTGGAACCAGGCCTGCTCACATTGGAGACAGCATGGGCTGTTGGGCTGTCTCAAAGGGACTCTAGCGGTTCAAATCTTGTTACTACTGCCTGTGACCTATGTGGCTCTTCTAATAGCCATCCAACGGTATTGTATAGGTACTACAAACCAATATTTACATCTATGATGATTTTGAACCTTGTTTGTTCTAATATCTGTGAGCTTGCATTGACTTGTGCGGCGAAATACCTGGAGCTAAGTCTTAGGAGCACACTTACAGTACGGTACTTGTAAAATTAGAAAATGCTACACGGCACCTTCATAAGATGTTTTCCTTAACGGTGTGTTGCAGATCTTCCAGCCATGGAAGAGGACTCAGCCGATTCTGGACACGTGTGGAGGGCTACAAAGCCTCCGTGTTGATGTTGATTTCAGGGACTTCTATAGGCGGTGATAACGATGAACCCACAGGAGAAAAATGGGAAGTAGGAGCTCTGGTTCCGGGAGGATTTGACAACAAGGAGGTCTTTTATGGAAGTTCTGGTTGCTGCCTATTTGCGATTTCGCCGCTTTTCCTACCTTTGCGGTCAACTGGTATTCTTTTGTTCCATTTTGAGGCATAAACAGAGAACTCGTAGATCCTTATCTAGATTGACATGTGCAGATTTATGAGCGTTAACTTCGAATCTCGTACAGCTCATTCTATTTTTCCAAATGTTTATGATTCATTTAACCCGTATTTGCTGACTTGTAGGTAGGGAGACCAATTATGTCTACAGTCACAAGCGTACTCCGGGAGTTGTATACGGTTCACATCCAAAACCAGAGGGAGTTGGTTTTGGCGGTTCACACGGAAAAGAACGTTTGTGGTTAGATGATGAGTTTTTGACTGTCACTGTTCAGCATCATGCGCTCGACAAATCTTATCATTCTGGGGCGCTTATTCCAGGCCAGGTAACTAGGCTCTACTATCATTTTCTCTTACTTTCCATTGTATGCCACATTGGAAATACTCTAGAACGATTCGTTCTTCCTTAAACGCTCTGAAAAGTCGTCCACAGACCAGTGGTCGTTTTAGTAAACAAATTATATATCCATTTAACTGATTGCTCGGTTCCTTTTGGAACAGGGTTACTTAGCTGTGAAGGGCAGAGTCAGCGAAGTCGAAGTCTGGGGACTTGGAGGATTTAGTGCTGATGAGCAGCAAGCTGTATATCAACACAGAGAAAATTTGTTCTCTGAGCAAAGACGGAAGGTATGTCGTTAGTTTTGGAGAAACAAAGCGGATTCGGATATTGAAGAACGATGTTTCAAAATGCTTTCTTCACAGTTATGGATGAAGATATTATGTTGGTATGTTGGATGTCCTCTCTCATAATCGGTTATTTATGATCTATTCGATGGTAGGTTGACTTGAAGAACTTTGGCAACTGGAGAGATTCACCTGATGCAGCGATGATGGACTTGGTGTCCAACCCCAACAAAGCGGCAAGAGAGGAACGTTAACGTTGTCTAGCGAATTGTAAATGATATCATATGAGACCAGTCACACCACTTTGATTCTCAAGCTTGGAGATAACCAAATGAAATTGTTTTTTGAGCTGGCGTGAGACACGAAGATCGACGCCTCATCTGTTGAACTACCGTATGTGGGTCTTAACATCATAGTGCACTCAAGGGCATTATTGTGGACGTGAACTAATTCGAATAGAAACTGTACACAACTCCCGGAGTACGCTTGTGATACAACTGTATATGATTAAAAATATATAAGAAACATTAAGAATAAATCCATTTTTAATTTTGCCACTAACTTTCTTAAGCAATTTTAGCTTATACATAATAATATTGTCATATTAATATATAAAAAATTACATAATGAGTTAAATTATTAATTTATATATTAGAAATTTTACTCAATAATATTCACATTAAAATATATATTAAATTAAAATTTTAATTCTTTAGTTATTTTACTTTTTAAAAAATATTTAATAATTTAAAAAACACATAATAAGAAACATGCATAATTTGAAGCTAATTAAAATACAAAATAATGATCATCTACCTATGAAAGTACAATGTTTGTCATCTATGCAATTTGTCTAAAAAATCATAATGCTTGATAGAAATTACTGAAACAATTTGCATCTAAAATAAATAAATAAATTACACCTTTTTAAAAAATCAAGTTAGATTAGTTACTAATATTTTTGTAATTACTTTAAAAGATATATAATTATATGTCATGTAATACTAAAATCTATATTATCAAAAAAAAAAAAAAAAAAAAAAAAATTAAATGCAAATAAGTGTAGCAAATACAAATGTTGATATTGCACATGACTAGATTAGGCTAGATATTCAAATGGTGGTTGTTTGAAATAATAACATAGGATTGCCATGTTCCAATATAACCTATCAAAGTCCAATTACAAATAAACCACTTTAGATTGGACTTGTAGTAGAATGATTAGTAGAAATTAGTATTTGTCGAGCTAGAGAATTTAGACAAATTCAAATTTCTTTGTATGTCTATCCACTTAATTTAGAAGTCCAAAATCCATTGTCCAAAGGGACCTATAATTAAGGAATTAAGAAAAGATGTAGAAGAGAAAATAGTTAAAAGAAGGATGAAGGAGGTAAACATAAGATTGAATAAATTAAATCATGTAAAATATAATTTTATTTTACACATAATCTATACTTCTTGTACTATTGCTTGAGTTTTGTTTCTAGACCTTCTACTTATAGCAATAAGTCCTAAGTAATTACTCAAGCATTTACAACTATTACAACCATTGCTAACTTTAACACTATTTAAAAAATAAGGATTCTACCCAACTTCCTACTTGTACTTTGCTTTGGAATAACATACAAGAACAAATTTGGATAGAACTCTCTACAAATAATAATCTATTGTGCAATATTCATATACAATCCCTAGTTGGAAATAGTTTTGCTTAATCTTCCAACTCTAAGTTTTACATATATTTTAGTCTTATAGTTAATCATCTTTTTTAAATAAAAAAAGCTAATATGAATAGTTTGGTAAATCTCAAAATATTTCTTCAAATAGGGCCATCTTGTAGAAGAAATTATAAACAAAAGAAGAATTTATAGAATCTAATAAATTTGTATATTAAAAAATAATATCATGTATATATAGATAATCACTATATTTTAATTTTTTTATATCTACTATTATAATTTTAGATTTATTAATATATATATATATATATATATATATATATATATATATATAATATATATATCTTATTATATATATATATATATATATATATATCAAGATATTTATAATAGCATGAATAATCTTTAAGGTTTATAATATTAATATGATTTTCTAATATAGATTTTTTTTTAAAACAAATTTGAGGATTAGTTAGATCAAATGATTTCTAATATTCTTTATTAACTTAAATTCCAAAGATTGCTAAGACTATACTTTGTTTTAAAGATACTATATTATAAAGTTACAAAAATATTGGCTTGCAAAAATCTTAAATAAAATTTTGTATTACCTTTTGTAGTCTTTTGGTGGCTTTTGTAATATCTTTAAATTATGTATAAAATATTTGATAGAATTTAGATCTTAAAATATTAGTAAAAAAATTTAAAAAAAACTTCAATCATATATTTATTTAAAGAAGAATTCATATTTTAGCTTTCATTTAAATTTTATTATTATTATTTTATTATACAAATATTATTTTATTTTTAGATATTATATATATCAATATTCTTATAGTTATAAAAATTTCTCTTTAAACTTTTTAATTAAAAAGTATATCATTATACCATTATAAATAATTATACTTAATAATATTTATAACTTAAAATTTTATATTTAAGTAAAAAATAAAAAAATATATATAATAATAATAAATATATATTTTATATTTTTGTGATATATATGTATATAATTTTCTTATTGCTTTAGCTTGTATATAATTTAAATTATTACATGTGTCATTTATAGATATGGTTAGATTATTTTCTTTAAAAAAATTATAATTATAATTTAAAAACCACTTATCAATGTAAAATATTAATAATATTTTGTATTTTTATATTTTTTAAAATAATAAATACAAGAAGAGAAAAACTATTATATAATTGTAGCGTGATTTTTAAGAAAATTATAAGTTAAGATATTAAAAAATTTAAGATAAGATATGAATATATTTAAAAATATAAAAATATAAAAAGTATAAAAATATCTGCTTTTTAGTGTATTTTGAATTGTATTAGTTACATTAAATTTACGTCTTATATAATTTTTTTAAAGTTTAGAGAACAATGAAGATACAATAGATGGAACATGGACTAGGTTTTGTAAACAAGCCCTTAAGTCAGCATATGGATAAATATTCTCTAACAAACTATCATCCAAGTAATTTGAATATAGAACAAAGAATTTTGGGCTTATTGGCTACCCATCTACTATTTCCAAGCTTGAAACAATAAACAAGCAAATAGTTGGAGGTAACACTCATTTTTAAAATAAAATAAAATCTAGTTTTTAATTTGAAAAAAAAAAAACAAACAAACAAACAAACACATATGTTAAGGAGGACTTTTCACATATTAAGGATGGCTCTCAACAAACATAAGGTCTTTGATTTGAACACATGTGGTAGCACTAGATTGAATTTAGTGTACAAAGTTGATTCTATAGTATATTATTTTAAATTATTGTATCTTCTTATGAGGTATCTATTTTTAGACTACTCTCATTATTCCAAAGTTTTGAAACTTGGCCATCAAATTAAACTATCAAACTAGACTTTTTTTGGATTTGCCCAAACTTTCCATTCAAATAAATCCTATTTACAAAAAATCATTCTTCCTAATATCTAATCTAATAATTTGTAATAGCCACTTTAGATCTAAGTTGTCAAAATTGAAGCTAAGTTCTTTCAACTAATATTGACATCAATTTGGCTAACATTAAGTATGTGGGCGTAAACTCGATACCAAGGAAAAAAACAAACAAAAAAAAAAAAAAAAAGGCAGCGAAAGAGGCGGAGTCAGTAACTGGCTGGGATGAAGCCAAAGCTGCTGACGATGCGGGAGCTTATCCCGGGCAGCTTCAACTCCACTCCTAACAGAGTACCCACAAACCCTGGCCCTCAGAATAAGAACAAGAGATTCAATGCATGGAATCCGAACCCTTCTCACATTCAGAATCCACATGCACTTCGGGTTCAGAAACCCACGGGAATCCATACACTACCGCGATACCACGGTGGAGGGGGTCACGGTCGAAGGCGCCATCGCCGTCTAGATTCCAGAGCCCGCACACACGGCGTGGAATCCACAGCCAGGCGGGAATCGAACCACAGCTCGATCGACCCCATTCACAAGCCACTCGTGGAATCTGGCCTTCGCTGCTTGTTGATCCACTAATGCAGCGGCATGAGGGCCACTTTGCAGAAAATCAACGACGACCACCACCGCGACGTCGGATGCAGGGCTGTGGGTCCCGAGCGCCGTGTTTGGTTTGAGTGGGCGGCGGGCCCGAGCGGCTATTTGCTTAACTGGGGAACCGTTCGTTCGTGCTTGTCTTGTGGCGTCATTCGTTTCAGATCGATTGCACTGTTGTGTCCTTCCCGGTACGGCGAGGACGATCAGGCTAAACTCAGCACATTCGTCGCGGGAGGGAATCACGCGCGATATTCCTTGACTCCTGACGCTGCCCTCAGTTGCAGCCTGCTTGATCCGAGACTTATCTGATCAGGGCTCCCTTGCGTCGCAGTGCACAAGTCTTGCCAGCGGCTCCATCGGACCCCGGCATTGTTTAGATTTGTTTTGTTTTGTTTTGCATCCACTGTTGTAAAGTCCCAAAAATTCTGGAGCTGGATTCTCTTAGACCATTGAAGCTGGACATCAAGGGCCAAGCTCGCAGGGTTAATAATTGGTCGCGTAGATGAGTATGTAAGCTTGCACGAGCATTTGCAGGGTAAGAAGTGGCCAAGTTTCTGACTGTTCCCCAGAACTTGTTGACCAAGCTTACTCCGAAGGCGCTAGAAGGTGGCCAGTTTCAATATCACACGTTCGCGACTGGGATGAAAGACTACCGCAATTCCGCAAGTTCTTCCCAGATAGGCGTCTGGATACTATCGAGAGCGAGCCCTCTAAGTGCACCACTTGCAGTACCGACGACTTCGAAGTGCGATGCTGGCGAGAAGCTGCGAATTGGTGTGTTTGTTTCTTTTCAGGTACCTGAGTCCACTATGATCAAAAGCTCGTCTGGGTTGACTCGGAGACCCGGGTGCGCCAGCTTTTGGGCTTGCAGAGGTGGGTAAGGGCGAGGGTGTTAATCAGATGGTGTGTTTATTAGCTTGAAATCGGCCGAAATCGTACAGTTTGATGATTTTGGTGACAGCGAAGAGCTAGTGGAGTCCATTTCGAGGTGATTCCAAGCGGGCTGTGCAGGAGAAGATTTCTGGTGTTGGGCACTAAGTTGCAATCACATCACGCATATCAATGAGTTGAAGAGATGGACAAGAGTGAGAATACACTTGTGGGCGTAGCTTTGAAGGAAGCGGAGCGGTTCGCGGCGAAGTCAGGGAGGGAGGCGAATTTGGAAAGGGTGCTTGAATTTGCGCAGAAAGAGATTTCATCGTCGAGTTTGAAGTCATTGTGGCAAGACGCCGCGGAATTTAGAAAGAATTCCAATGACCTGCCGAGAGATGTCTACGAGCGTGCACAGCGAAGGATGGCAGACGCACTGGGTCTGCGGGGACAAGCCGTGGAAGGGCACATTGTCGGGCATGCGCTAATGCGCGGTTCTGAGGGTGGGTATTTGAATGTGATCCGACGGCTGCGGAAGGGCCAAATGGAGCTCAAGTGTTCGGTGCTAGTTCCCCGGTTTCTCGCTTTCGCGATGCTGAAGGCCACAGAGCTCGGAAACTACGAGATCGTGCAGGAGCTTCTGCGGATGTCGAACTCTGCGCACCTTGCTATGGTTGGGTATGAGCTCGCCAACAAAGTGAAAGACAACGGCTACCCTTACACCGTTGTGAGCTTGACGAAAGACTGGCAAACAACTGTCCGTCACTTCAAGTCCTTCCTGCCGCCGGCGACTTACGTGCTGTACTCCGACAATCTGGAGCTTCGTGGATCCGGTTCGGATCAGGAACCCGTGCAGGAAGCCACTAGGTCGTGCTACCAAATGTATTGTCTCTGGCGGTTCATGGTTGTGGCGGGGGCCAATGGCCATTCGGCCGTTTTTCAAGGTTTCCTCAAAAAGAGGGAAGAGCTTATTCAAAGCGGTGGCGCTACGAGAAGAGCCTCGATGGGATATGAGCATCCGAAGATAGCGGAGTTCAGTAAACTGAGGAGCAAGATAGATGAGGAATTTTTACGCTTCACTATGAAGATAACGGCAAAACTGGGACGCGACATGCTTCTGTGCGAGACTTACAGAGCTATGCAGGGAAATGCCTTCGAGAACGCGAAGAAGTGTAGCGACGCGGCATGGCAATGCACTAGTAGAGCCCAATTCGGCTTGTGGGAGGTTATGATGGAGGTTCCAGTGCTGCTGATGGAAGTCGAGGGGTCATATCAAGACGCTGACAAGAAGAAGCTGATGAGAAACTATCACTACATCAAGCCTATTATTTCGCAAATCATGAAGCTCAACGTGCAGTTCAAGGTTATCATCGACGTACAACCGAATTACATAGAGATGACGGTGGGAGTGAACCATGTGCGCGTGACGGTCGACAACCAATGTTGGGAGGAGAAGCAGACAGGCCACTTTCCCACGCGAGTATCCTTGACCGTGACCCCAGTTGCGCAGACTTTGACATCAGTGACGATGACAGGCTCCTCCACGAACACCACTTACAAAGTTGGAGTGGCCGAGAATGTTCGAATTGGAGTACAAGCTACGCTAAAGGCAGCGCCCACGGCTGGAATTTCGTTTCAGGCTGGGAAATCGACCATTTCGAAAGTGGAAGGGAAACCATGGCGGATGGAGCAGCTGCCGGCGCACAACGAGCGGGGCGGCATCTACACTTGGACGTTGCAGAACCTTTACGGGGCGACCTTCGACCGCATGAGCCCCATGCTGCAAGAAACTAAGAAGTCTTTATGGCAATTCGGAAAGAGAATCCCCGTCAACCCGTTGCTGGTTCTTCCTTTCGGCACAAATGGCGGGGTCAATTTCACCGGGACCGAGTTCGAAGACACCCTCTCCTGGAGATTTTCCAATGATATGGAGAACCAGGACGTGCAGTTCAACATTGAGGGCCAAGTCCACACAACGCACATCACCCAAGATACGTTCTGGGAGACGCGAGTTGTGCCATTCGAGGTGAAGCTGGAACAGAAACTTGAGCCATGCGGTGATCCCGGAGGTGCTGACAAGAAGAAGAAAAAGAAAAAATAGACCAAGTTTCAGCTTCCCTTTCACTCTTCTCTGGCTTACTCTCGGCTGTGGCTCCACATTTCAAGCGCTGCAAAGCTGACTCTAACGACTTGTCCGGTCACATGATCTTGCCGCAATTCGCAGTCGGAATTCTGGAATCGCATTCTTGTTACGATAGGGTGGTTGAGCTATGACTGGGGCAGGAAGGATTTCGAGGGTGGCTCATAGAAGTTCTGCTGTGTAGAGGGCCGATTGAATTTCACAATCAGTCCATTACTGGTTAATCTCGGATTCTTGCATTTTCATTTCATGATTCGGGTAAATAGGAATTAGGACAATTTGATGTAAATGAAAATTTCTATTCAGATTGTTGAAAGTTTATTAAAAAATAATTAAAAAATTAACAAGAATAACTTGTGGCGAAAACTGTGGTGACATTAAGAACACCCTAAATTTAAATGTAACAATTAGTCACATCTGTCCATTAATAGCGCTCAAGTACTGATCATCACTCCCACTGCATCTTGCTACCCCTCAAATCGTTACCTTGATAATCAGTATGTGATCGACCTCATCAACAAGATCAGGATCAAAATTGGCTGCATACGAAGCAGATTCTATGGGTCAAATCTCAAATGAAGAGTGACACCGAACTCACATAGCCGCAGAGTTTGAAAGCAAGGAGCTCAAAGGATGCCAGCGAAACATTCTTACACTGAAGCAGCTTTACATCAGTTAACCCCAATGCAATGAAGCAACAGAAGGCGATTCAGTTTCACACGTACACAACAGCTTCTGTCAGATATTTAAGGTGATACTGAATCGGATTGAAGCGACCAATGCGTCCTCCCAATGCAGATCACTTGGGAAAATGATGTGGACTTGATTGTGCAGACAAGCTACACATGCACAAAACAGCATGATAGTAAAACTTCAACTGTTGAAACCTTGCAAAAGAGCTTCATATTACACTGCTTAATCGTATTTACGATAAGGACCATCACCATCGTGTAGATATCACTCATCTCCAGCACAAGAACTAAACAATGACTGGACGAGCAGCCTGTCTGGAAGTAGCACTCAACTCGGTAACTGATTTCGGAACTCTGTTAAAAATGCAGTAAAGACGTCCAAAGAAGCAATCGCTTTGGACCAGGGGAGCCACTTCGATGCAGTAAAACACGTAATATTCTAGCAAGGATACAAGTGCAAAATTGATTGTCTACGAGTCCTTGGAAGCGTCCTTCCAATCTTTTGATGAGCTCTTTTTCTTGAACGACTTTCGTTGCTGCGAGATGTTCCTCGACAATTTTTGGGTAAATGAGGTCCCCTGTGACAACAAAGCAAGTACGAATAAATTAGAACAAATACAAGGAAATCATTCTTGATAGTAAATTTCTCCTATGGGTATGACAAAATTGTACATCACAATGATTGCCAAAAACTATCCTCATTAGAACGATCTGTAGATCCAAAACACAAAAAGATGAATGCTGGTAGGTTGCTCGTCTGTAACAAAACCAACAAAAATAACGATATATTGTGATAAGCCAGAAATTTACAAAAGTTGAAGAGTTGAAGGGAGCTTACTTGAAGCCATTCACTAGCATGAGCATCACTGTTGGTACGGGTACCTGTCTCGACTTTCTTGCTGCTCCTTTTTTGCTTCTGTGAAAAGATGGTAGAACACGTCAAACTACGTAAAATATCTAAAGTTCAAGTAACTGATATGAAATAAAATGAAAAGAAATGCAATGATCGGAGAATGTGATAAATACCTTGATAAAATCCTGGACTTTAGAATAGATCCACATGCCCAGATATCCCAACAAACCCAAGCCCAAAGTGGAAAGGAAAATCGTTTCCCCACTCACAAAGCCGCCAGCTTCCACAACATCAATAGTGCTATTGAAGAAGACATGCGTGTAAGCTTTGTTATCCAGCTCGTAAATAAACTTCCCAACGAAGTCATAGTTTCCTGGCTGCAATACAACTGTATGTTATCCATTTGAAAAAAAGTTACAGGAAGTTGAGAACAAGCATACGTTCTCGCTTGTGCTGATACTGAAATCCCTGACGGACATGAAAGTAAAACAGCTCCATCAGTCCTCTGAGAACACCAATGCGCATTTGTATCATATACACGATAATATACTGAGTTTTTCAGAGGCTTTGGACCACCAAATTAGCAAGGACGTATCGTAAGCACCATAGGACGACATTGAGTTACTTGCTTAGTAAATACCAAACTCTACCTGCAGAAACTTGACAACACCGAACCAGTATCTGAATGTCGCCTTGTTGCCTTGTGGGATACTGCTAGAGTACTCCTAAAATCATCACCCAGAAGTAGCCAAGCTACAGTAAGAGACTTCCAAAAACAGTGTCCAAGTCGTAAAAAGTCCTATAGATGTCAAAGCTATTAAGAACGATACTTTACATTAACAACTGCAATACATTACAACAAAATGAAATTTCAGCGTACGTAAACGAGGAAAACAGTGAAAGAAAGAAACTTTACCACTGTCACACAACAGCAAGACATACCTGAACTGTGAAGTTTTGAATGATGACACGATGGTCATGTGGAAGGTGAAGACTGGCACGGATATATTGCACTTGCATGGGACCAGCTCCTGCAGTTTGTATCGTAGATTACTGTTAATGCAAAAATTCTGTCACTGAAATGAAACGAACATACAGGTCCAATCTAACATCATTTTCATGTGCGACAAAACTCAAGACAACCAACCCCAATATATGTTAACCCGTCGAGCATGACAACTCACCTAAAAATCTACATAAATGTTATCTAATACCATGTAATTTCGAATAACCGAAAATATCTTAACACATGAATATATGGCATCCTGGACAAGTGTAAAGATTACCGTCATTGGTGATATTGATAAGAACTTGCGTAGGCTCGCCTGCTTTCACAACTGTTAACACCAGGCCACCATCTCAGAAGTCAACATAGACGAGTAATTAAAATGTTAAAAAATTGATTATGTTTAAACAAAAAAATGGGTGATATAATCTATTCCAATTTTTCGATTCAACAGTGTTAGAACATGGAAAAAGTCAAAGACACTGACCATTGTTAAGATTTTTGGGGAAATATACAGCTGCCACCACTCCTGGAGCAGCTCCAATATGTTTATCCTCCGTAAAAGATTCTTTTACAGGTTCATCAATAGTCTCCTCGCTTGTTTGTGGTTCTGGATCCTCACTGCTTGAAACTGGAATTACTGCAACATCAAGATTCAACAGCATATCCTCAGGACGACAACCCCAAATTCGATTTCAGCAATACACGTGCTTCAGCACAACTCACGTTCAGCCATGCAGGGATGACGAGTAAGGATTTATACTAAAAGACTAGTTTCATCTGGCTGGTAGGAGGAAGACTATCCCCACCTAAGCTGCAGACCAACCGGCAACACTCCTCAAAAGGCAAGCTAATGCACGGTGTAATATCATCAAACAATCTACGGTACTCGCACCACCCGCATCGCAGAGGAACACGAACTCAATAGTATTCACTCCTTCAAGCTTAAGCCATTACAGAAGCGAACGATGTACATGAAACGCAGGCATTTCCAAGGAAAACACAGAAAACGAAAACCCTACGATATCACCATATAAGACCAAATAAAACACTTCAGCAAGGTTGCATTGTAAAACATATAACTCCCATTCACATTGGCACCAAACCATATTCAAAAGATCCAGTACAACCAAAACAAAGCGCACCAAATAGAACATATGCATATGAACGCAGTACCTTGAACCAACAATAAACCAGTAAACCCCCAGGGTCAAGCGTGTGCAACAATAATGACCCCAAGCTCAAACCAAATTCCAACAAAACACCTCCTCACTCTTCTGATACCACCCAGGGCTCACGCCAACTACACCACGCCTAATGCTATGTACAAAACCACAAGAAAATAACTATAACTATAACTATATATATATATATATATATATATATGTATGTATCCACACACAAAAAACGACTCACTTACACATTTACGAAATATCCACGCACCTCCATCCAACGCTCCGCCGAAACCTGAAACCTTCCAATTACGAACACAAACAAACACTAAAACCGGCGGAGGAGCCGACTCACGCACCGAAAGTTTGCATGAGAACCGCTGAGATTAGCAGCAGCAGGACAGTAGAGCTCCATAGTCCCTTTGCCATCGCCATCGCCGCTCCTACTCGCTCCTACCGCCTCACAGCTCGACGAGAGCACGAAGAAGACGAAGCCAACAGTGCGAACAAGAAATCCTTTCAGAAGCAAAATGAAAATTAAAACCCTCCCACACTCTGCCCTCTGCCCTCTGCCCTCTGGGCCCTGTATGTACGCTCTTCGTATATGATTTACCATTTCATCAATTACCTAAATTTCCTACTCTTGCAATGAAGGTGGCGAGGATTTCAGTGGATTTGAAGAATCTAGGAATGAGGCCGAATATTAACAGAAAAGTTCGGAGGGCATGCACGTATCATTCAGGTTGACTTTCGCCATGTGTTGACACACTATTTTGATAATGTGCATGAAATGGTATCTGGAGCATGCTAAGTTAGGGTTTCTGTGGTTCATCCACTTCAGTCATTCATCTGGGTTCCGAGAGCGCTTCGTTCATCCATAATTGTCACAAGACATGCCTTGTGAGTTTGGATGTTTGAGAAGAGAAGTTATGATGCTAATGGGTGGAAGAAGTATACACATACATACACACATATATACATATATAATGGGGGAGTAATAGAGAGTGAGTGTGTTAAAAGAGCTTTACACAGATCCAATAAGGAGATTTTTTTTTTTTTTTTTTTTTTTTTGGTTTTTGCAAACACTTTTGTTATGAAGTAATTTGTATGAATTTGCTGCATACATCTTCAAGATCATTTTTGAACTCGTGTTGTGCTCATATATATATATATATATATATACATACACGTTCTGCTATATTTCTCTGTGCCAATAACCATGATTTTTCTTTTTGCACATTAGAAATGGTCCTGAATTCTTTGTTTATAATTAGGGAAGTAGAGGGTATTTTAATAAATAAGAATTTAGAATATTTTACTATTTATTCATCGAATTATTGTTAGTTATTTGAATTTTTATTTTTATTTTTCTATATATATATATATATATATATATTTAAGAACCCAATAATTTATATAAAACGTTTGAATTTTTTACTAAAAAATATTTACTAAAAAATATGGAAATATGTTTGATAAAAATAGTAAAAATTTAGGTGGAAATATCAATTTCTTAAAAGAAAATATAAAAATATGTCAAGTGGGTAGTAGATTATGGTGGCAATAGCAAAAATTGTGGTGATATGTAAATGATGGCAAATTATAGTGGCAATAGCAAAAATTGTGATGGTATTAGGAATATCCTTTATCAAGGATATATTTATAACAAAAAATATTATAATACTTTTCCAACAAAAGAAACACTAATAAACCTAAAATTTGAAATTGATATATTTTGGCATAAATGGTCCAATGGTTATAATATTATACAAAAGAACAAAAATCTTTATCATTTTTATTAATGGTTTTTCACAAAAAGTTATTATCTATTTTAAAAGCCAAAGTTAAAAGTTGAGAAAAGATTTAAGAATTTTCAAGGCTCTAGTTGAAAATAAAATAGACCTTGAGATTCAAAACTATGGAATAATAATGGTGGCAAATAATAATGGCTTTTAACCAAGTTCATTCATATCATAGCATTTAGTAGAAGCTTCAACATCTTATACATCTTAGAAAAATAGAATGGCATAATACATAAATCTAATATTACTTGAGAATATAAATTGCATGTTAAATTATAAATAAATTTTAAATAAATTTTATATAAAATATGTAAATATAAAAATATATATTCTCAATTAAGCTCTATTTATAATCATAAAAAAAATATAACAAAGTATAGTTTGATAAAAAAAACTTCTAGATATATATATATATATATATATATTATTGGTATATTTTAGATAAATTTATTTTTACTAAATTTCATTCTAAAAGTACAAAATAATATTCTTTGGACAACATTGAGAATATCAAAGGTTATTATCTTTATAATATAAAAAGAAAGAAAGAAAGATAGATAGAAAAAAAAAAAAAAAAAAAAAAAAAAACCCTTATCAAGATTCGTAATATAAAATTTATTAACTTTAATAATATTAAGCTAAAAAATATAATTTTAGAGATTTTAATTGAAATTTTTTATAAGCAATAATTAAATTTGAATCTATTAACTTTGCATCAAAATCAAAGATGAGAATAAGAATTCAATAGGAAATTTACATAATAATAAAAATTAAAAATATTTTTATATTAAACCATTACCTTTTAATAAAGAGATACAATCTCAAGCTTGTGAACTTGGACATTAACTAGCTACTACAATCACACTTCTACTCCTTCATCTACCTCCACATGTCTAGGACATGAATCTAAACATATTCTAAAAGATAATATATTAATGTGTCACTAAAGAAGATAGAAAGTAAAAAAAAGAAGAAGTGGTTTTAAGATTAAAAAAAAAAACTAAAAAAAAAAAAAAACTAAAATGGCTATTGTCAAATATAAAGAGACTAGAAAGTCTAAAACCAAGATTGGAATACAAGAAAGGTATTGGCAAGACTATAGATGGCCTTAGTCTTGTCACTATATATATTCGCTACAAAGAAGGTCTTGTGGAAGCTTTCTAAGAAGTACAAGGCTTGTGATCTAAGCTTCAAGTTGTAGGTTGCTTCTAATACAACTTCCTAAAATTAAGAAACTTATAGGATAAGTTTCAATAATTTTGTGGCATATCTATAAAAATCTAAATATCTATTCCGCATCTATAAAACTTCTTCAAAGCTTCTTAAGGAAGATATTATCTTAGCAATATGTTTCTATCTACTTCTACTTATATTTATTCTATTTTCTTAAATAATATGGGCATCTATTATACCACCTTTACCAATATTAACTTATTTACAAGCACAAGAATTGGCAAGAAAACAAGTAATTGATGAATTGACATTGTCTTAGATATCTTTTAAGTCATTTATACTTTTAAGATATATGGCATATGTTTTTTTAATACAAGCATCAAAGAACCTATTATTCTTCTTAAAGCTATAGAAATGGATGGTTCTAAGTAATAGAAAGAAGAAATGAAATTAGGATATCAATGACTTATTAATAATAAGACTTGGAGCTTAAGACATTTAATGATAGACAAACAATTTGTTAGTTGCAAGTGAATTTTTAAAATCAAATATAATGTGTATTAGTTTTATGGAGTGCTATAACATTAGATTTTTTGCTAAAAATTGTGAACAAAAAAATATGTATTGACAATAATGAAACTTTTGTTGCAGTAGCAAAGATGACTTTAATTTATACACTTCTTATAATTGTTACATTTGAAGATATGAAAATCCATTAGATAGATATAAAAATAATATTTAGTATAATATTGGATTGTTGTAAAATACATGGCAAATCCAAGCTCACAATATTGGATTGTTGTAAAATAAGTCTTACAATATTTGAAAGGCATACTAGATTATGTGCAATAATTTATTTAAAGTTCTTTAAATTTGCAAGTAGTTTGTTATTACAAGGCAAATTATGTTGAAAATATTGACACTTGGTATTTTAATATTGGCTATATATTTATATTGGCTAGTGGTATTATTAATTGGAATAGTATAAAACAACCAATAATCACATTATCTACTATTGAAGCAAAGTGTATGCAACAAAAGAAGCACTTTGGCTTCACATGTTATTCAAAGATATTGAATTTTCACAAGATAATCTTTTGATTATTTTTAGTAGAAATAAAATTTGCATGACTTTCAATAAATCATATATTCTATGCTTGTACTAAACACATGTTGAAATCCAATATCACTTTGATCTTAAAAAATTGAGAATATTAATATGAACTTTGTTTTTTGTAAAACTTATGGTATAAATGCAAATCTTTTGATAAAAGGTCTTATTTAGAAAAAATATTATAATTTAAAGTAAATAAACCATAATTAAAATAATAAAATTTATTTAGTTATATTACATAAATAAAATTTTTTATTTTTTATTTTGTATTTTATTATTCTTTTCTAATGTATGTATGTTTTTATTTTTAAAATTTCTAAAATTTATTAATGCATGTAATTATAGTTTATGTATTTAATTGTTTTACATGTATATGTTTATTTTTTATTTTTTATTATTTTATGTTATTTTTGTGGAGTATTGAAAAAATAAATTTGTATGTCTTATATTTTAGAATTTATATATACAAATTTTACACGTTAGAATTTATAATTATGATAAGCAAAGTAAATGCATAATTTATGTTAATATGTGTATATGTTTCTAAGTTAACATTGAAAATAAATTTGATTAATGCATGTAATTATAATTTATGTATTTAATTGTTTTGCATGTGTATGTTTATTTTTTATTTTTTATTATTTTATGTTATTTTTGTGGAGTATCAAAAAAAGAATTGAATGATTTGATTTGAGATGTGATTTACATGAAATCATTATAATTATTATAATTTTCTCTTCTTCGTCTGTCTCGATACACCATCCAAAAGATTGAGCCAGTTCACGAAGTACGAGCTAGCCCTAAATATGCCAGTTTTAGGGCTGCGGTCGTCGTCGTCGTCGTGCACGAATGTCGGAGATCCTGTTTCGAGAATTGCGAGTTGGATTTTGAGGAAGCCCATTGAGACGGAGACGAAGACGAAGAAGACTCAGGGAGGAGGGGGTTTAGGGTTTAGCGGGTTCTGGCTGTGTTTCTCTCGGTGTCGACGACGCTGGCTGGCTGCTTACCTGCCTGCCTTCCTCGATCTCAATCAATTGATCATCGCGGCGGAATCCGTTGCATTACAAGTGCGTCACCATGAAGCACCGTCATTCCATGCGCAAGCTGGGTCGCACCTCTGCCCACCGATGGGCGCTGCTCAGGTTGGCGTTCGGGCCGTGATCACTGGCATTTGGGTGCTGTGGGTGGGCGATTGGCTTGTTTGTGAGGGGAACTGGAGTAACGTAAGTTTTTGGTGTTTGATGAGTGCAGGAATCTCGTGTCGCAGCTTGTGCAGCATGAGCGTATTGAGACGACTGTTCCTAAGGTTAGCGGCGGTGCAATGCTTCTCTGTTTCAGATTTGGGGTTTTCTTCGGCTTTTGTTCAAATCATTTTGGTATTTTGGGTTCGGTGTACATTGCATTCTGGGCGTTAATACGCTCGTGGCTGTGATTTGAGGGAATCGTTTTTGTTCTCAAGGTTTTTTTTCGTCTAAGCCGATGGAGGATGAGTACTCTATGACTAGCCGCGCACCCTCGATGATGCGACGTAATTTTAGGTTTTGGTTGTTTGAAGAAGGATACTCTATGAAGGCTAGGGTACATCTTTTCGGGGATCTGTTTAGGGTGAACTATGAATGCGAAAGAGTCAGTGCAATCTACCTTCTTGCACTTCGAATCATGAATATATAGTGGTTGGGGAAATTTCCCTTAATTCAGAAGCTTTTTCTTTTTTTTTCTTTTTTTTCTTTTTTTTCTTTTGTTTGTTTGTTTGTTTGTTTGTAACGATGTCAAGGGCGTGGCAGGCGAAGGAGTTGAGGAGAGTAGCAGATAATATGGTACAACTTGGAAAAGAGGTAATGATTCTCAGAAGTATTTTTCATCCATGAATAATCTATCCTGACCCAGAAAATGTTAACTAGATTAGTTTCCTTCTCAAACTCCTCGAAATTGATATCTGTGCTACTGCAGGGCACTTTAGCTGCGCGACGAAGAGCTGCCGCGGTTATCCACGGAGATGAAAACCTGCACAAGGTCTTTTCAGAACTAGCTTTTCGTTACAAGTAAGTTTTTGGGGCAGGAATCCTGGTATCTGTTCTGCATGTAGCTGCCATCTTCTTGCACCTATCGTTGTTCTTAGCAACGTGTTAATGCTTTCATATGAATCGAAGGTTTTCAGAAATAACATCCTGTAAGAGGATTTTTATAGTCAATATGACAATCTTTTGTAATTGTGCTGTTTGCAGCGTATTTTGTTTGCTGCTTAACAAACGCAGGTCTAATTTGTGTTATGCATATAGGAGGTTAATCTTGTATCCTGGTTATTCTGGAAAATCATCTTTTGCTCCAAATTTTGATGTACTAAGTGCATGATACTACTACTTCACTTTTGAGGTTCACAATAATAATCTTTTTGTCTCTTTTAGGGATAGAGCAGGCGGGTACACTCGAGTGCTGGCTACGCGGTCTAGGCAAGGAGATGCAGCTCCAATGGCTTACATAGAGTGAGTACCGCCACTACCTCTGTCAAACCTTCTGCTTCGAAGTTGTATGTTTTAGAGAAAATGGCACATAAGCTGGGGATGTTGTTTTGATGGAGATCTTGGTCTCTTTTATTGTCAAGGAATGATCGCCTTTTCTAGCTGAGTTTATGTTTCGTGAGTTGATTAAGTTACCCTTAACTAAAAATTCAATTGTGCAGGTTTGTTGATCGACCGAATGAACTTAGGGAATCCAAGCCACCAGTTACACCACCTGCCCCAAGAGTCCCTCTACCTCCGTGGCTACAAGCTCGCCATGCTCGCTGTTTTGCTCCTTCGGACTCCGGTCTATAGGCTGTCGAAGATCAACTGCAAAGCTAATGGAATTAACGAATTTAATAGAAGAGGTTAAGCGTCTATTGCGGAAGGAGTAAAGCATTTGGCGACCCAGACGCCTGGGCATTCTGATAGCCTAGTTTCTTTAGGCCCTCGAATTGCCCTACTAGATAATACGATATTCAACATCTTGTTCCAACAATGTGAGTGAGTGAACTCGCAGATTACATGAAAACGATTTGTCTGGTAAATTGGACCAGGAATCGAGTCTATATGTATCCTTGTGATATTGTGTAGCCTAACTTTCAGTAGGATAATTCCTTGTAGACTTCTAAATCTTAACTTCAACGTTTTGACTTCATGAACGATTTCAGGATTTTGTTCAATCAGTATGAACGAAATACAAATTGATGAGGTCTCGAGAACAAAATTTATTTACATTAATGCCCTTGTTTTGCACATCATGCAATTTGCAGCAAAGAATTGGTCTTGAATCTGTGGAACTAAGTTTCACATCGAACACTACAATCCCTCCAGAGTACTATGTTGGACAAAGACTCTCCACAAACGGGAAGTTGCTGGCAACTTGATGCCGGATCAATAGGACAGGCTTCCGAGGAGCGTGAAAGTGGGAACTAGTTTCTCGTCAATCTTGAGGGAATATCGCTCCAAAGTGTACATGTCATACATGGCGGAGGCCAGCTTCATGGCCACGCGGTGCGCTGGCTTGTGAATTGCCTTCACCGCGTCTTCACGACTCGCCCAAATGCACATCGCTAAGCACTCGCGCCGCTCGTTCAGAATTCCGTACCAATACTACCATCACAACCACAATGCAATAACCATCAGAATTCAAGTCAGTGTATGCTAACGAATCATCCCAATGTGAAGAAATGAGTGTCCAATTTTTGAAGTCATGCACGGCATCCACCTTGAGCAGCCCACCGCTGATGCGTGCTTCCTCCTGGGCTGCGACATCTGCCTTGTACAGCATCGCAGAATTGGCGGTGGACTTTCGAACGGAGCGGAATACCACCAAGTAGAACTCCCTGCCATGACATTCCACCAAGTCTCCCAACTCTTTTCCCCAGTCGAAGCATTTCTCGACAGGGGTAGTGAGCGGGTCCGTGTGCGCATACTCGTTGGCAGCCAGCTGCTTCACCGCGTACATTTCTGACAACTTCACCTCCCCTGCATTGCGATGGATCGTCATGTTTCGCCTCAAAACACCGCCAAGCAATCCTCCTGCAACCGGAAAAAAACCCCATAAACATGTAAACAACGTCACTCAATCAGTTCCAATACAACTCTTCACCTTGTCAAGGGTCGTTAAATCCGTGGCGTCAATGGACACAAACTACGCAAATCCCCACATAAGAAAACAAAGAAATCACACGACTGCATACTCTCAGAGAAAAGCTCGAAACGAGCAGCTGTCTGATGGATGAAGCGCCGCCTCGCTCTCTCTCTCCGGGCCCTCCTCTTCAATCCCACACTTCTCTATCAGCACTATAATGGTGATACAATTGACACTCCGGGCAGGGCATAGAAACATGAGAACGTGAATGTCGATGTTCCACCGAGGAATGCATTCAATGGAACAGTGCCGATCGGTTGGGGAATTGCTAGAAGGTGGCAATCGCCGCAATATGAATTTGGAAAGGAGGTCAGTGCACTCTGGACGAAGAATGTGGACTCTATTGGCGTCCACATTCAGGTCTGACGAGATCCTGACCCCGTTCAGTGTACCTTGCAGTGATCGGCTGGTTTAGTGAAAGTCTTCGCAGGCAATAGACGTGAGTAGTAGGATCCATGTGGGTTTAATGTTGGATCTCTCAAAGGTCTGAATTTGCTATTGGTTTGTTATTTTTGGAAAAAAGCACCCATCTGGTTTAACTGTATTGTTGCACAGTTAGTGGTGATGCTGCTTTTCAGCTCTAAAATTATCATCAGGTTGGAACAGTAATGCATTATGAATGAGAGGTTTAGATACTTCATTTCAGAGCTCAATAGATCGACCGCCGTTCACCATTAGCCCTTTGGTACCATACACGTTTCACATATCGATTACTGCCATCGATACTTGTTTCACATACTGGTTTTCGAAGGAACATTCTCGGTGCAGAACGCTGGTTCCGGGAGAACTATCGGTTTGTACATATGATTGAACATGGTTCAGCAGAATGATAATTGCTCTATAATAGTCGAGGGGATAACTTCCTCATGAGAAGTTGTTTCACTAACCATCAAAAATAACTCTCGTATATGCACAAAATAATCCTTCGAATCTCTCAACCTTATTGGCATGTCTAACACTCATCGAAATGAAGGAAACTGAAGGGAAAAAGGTCAGAAAATAGTGGACCAACACCACACTCCATAGAATCAACTCTGTAAGAATAATTTATCATACAACAATATGTTCCACAAAGTCCTCATTGCTAGAGAATACTTCGGGCAGTGCTGAGTAATAGAATTCAGAAAGCATATCTAAACGTATGACTTCTATAAGGCGAAAAAAATCCAAAGCTGCGCCCTCTCTAGGATAATCTAAACAGCAAAAATTATGCAATGAAAGGATTCAAAGTGAATTGGTATACAATACGGCTAGATCAGAAAAAGATGACCCAGCTTTTGGTATCTATCTAAGACATTTTCCTCTTGGTCGTATCTAGGCTTCTGCAGTATGCCAAGACAGAAGTAGCTACAAATTCTAAATGTTGACCTAACTCGCTTAAGAAGCAACATCAACACATCATGACTATGGAAAACTAAGTGAGACCCATGGGATGTTACATGGTTGGAGGGTACCAACAACTAAAGAGATTTTGAGGGCTGTGCCAACTTGAGAAGTGGGGTGGTTTTTGCCAACTGCAACCGACGGACCATTCCAGCACGCCTTCTAGTGATTCAACTTCGGAACAACTCTGAGTCTGCATGAATCACAACCAAACTGCTTTTGTCATAAAGAACTACACCATGCCTCGATACACTTTTGCAACAATTGACCGACACCTACAACGCTTCAACTGGTCCCAAATATTTCTCGAAGGCCTACTACATGAAAAATATTCCGTACTTACCAGATTGTCAACAGTTCCCTCAATATAAAAAAGTATAATTCCAAGTCCTCTTATCTTATCCGTTTCAGCCTGCAATTAACAAGCACAAAGCTCGAATGTAAGCAGATGTTAAAATTTGATAATCCTTGATGAAAATCTATCCGAACTAAACATTGTATGATTTTCAAAGACATGGAATGATATATTGCTAAAAGTTGGTACGTGACATACTGCACAGGCCCTTATTCGAATCCCAGCGGCAACAAGAATAGCTGAAACTTCTGCAAGCATACCTGTGGATCATACATACCAACATTCAGTATAATATATCAACTGCTACTACAAACTAAAAAAACTACAAATTCTTTACCAAGTTGGTCCATACCATCATAAGTACCAACACTCACTCACAAACAAAGAAATCAACGATATAAGAAACACAAGCCCAGATGTTTCCACATTAGCTTGCAAAGCCAGTTGAAGGGAATTACTATTGCGATCATGACTACAGACGCTGAACCATTGAACAGACCCGCCGCCAGAACTATGCCATGAAGTTATCCTGTCAGTTTGCCAGGCTTGAATACTAGCTCTGGCTTCATCCTGGATGTACCGGACCTTATACTTCGCAAAACCATTTCCTCCAGCTACTTTTGCAACCAGATCCCCTGCTAGCTTAAAGGCTGCTCCATTCATCGCCCCATTAGACTTTGGCTTCCAGCTCAGTGAATCGTACTGGTAAGAGTTGCGAAGGAAAGGGTCACCGTTATTTAAACTAGATGATCTGCTATTGCCATTAGAGATGGTTGCACAAGTGTCGGAAGACGAGAAGGACTCTTCTTCAGATTCATCCTCATCCAGATCGGAAATAAATTCCTTCACGCTGTCTGCTGTTATCTCTGCAGCAGATAATGCAGCTTGCTCCTTCAAAAACTGCACAATACCATAAAGCACAGGTCAAGATAAGCATCTGTAATAACAACCACTGAATTAAGCACGATGCCGAGTTATTGGTGGTAAATTGCTTACTTTTGTAAGTTTGTGCCGGGCACTTCGAGTCATTGCATACGCCAACCACTGCCTATGCAGCTGGAATATTTTCTTGGTGGAGACACCCTACACATTGCAGGGAAGGTTCTATCAAGAGAAGAGAACACCCAGGACAACTAAAACCTTCGAGAAAAAGTATTTAGCACACTCAAGGTATCATTGAACAGGTAAAGAGAACCTGCGTCTCCCCGATGTAAGTTATTGTGAATCAGGAAATCATTGTAATTGAATGAGAGAGATTGTGTAGAGAAAGGACTCTCACATCATAAGTTACAATCTCCACAACCTCTGCATTTGCAAGGGTATGTGTTGGTGAAACCAGGATACCATTGACTTTGGCAGCTACCATCTTATTTCCAACATCTGTATGGATCTGATAGGCATAGTCAATAACGGTTGCTCCCTTTGGCAGATTCTTCACCTGAAATAAAGTTGAACAATCCAAAACATGAGGACAGCTGATACAAATGAAGTCATAATTAGAAGGGAAAATATTTACAATTGTCGGTGAAGCATGCTACAAGTGAAAATCGCATGAGTCAATAGTTTTGAGTACGAAAACAGACGGTAATTGCCTGGTATTGGTACTTTCCAAAAATAGTTCGAAGACGAACGGTATTAATAATCCATCGAGGTTGCAAGCAAAGACCAAGTAATTACCTCTCCTTTAGGAGTAAATACAAAGACCCTACTCGAAAGCAGATCACCGGTCACTGTGTCAACAAATTCTCTAGATGACATGTTACCAACGAACTCTTCCTGCCAATCTCGGATGGACTTGAGCCAGCTTACCTGCACAATAATTTGAACAAAGAATTTGCTTAGCAATATGCTAAATCCTAGGCACAAATTCATGGACAAGACAAAACAGATGGACCATCATTATTCGGCTCTACTCACCCTTCGAGCAATATCAGCATCGTTCAAGCAGTTGTTCGAACTTGGCGAATTCGAAGCTAAATTACCAGCCGCAGCACCATTTGTTCCCTTGCGAGCAAAAGGTCCCATCGCATCAGACTCGCGTTCAGCCACCCATCTCCCGCTATGGTGAGCTGCAATGCCCCACTCTGCAAGTTTATCCATTTCTTCCGTTCGTATCTGGCCACCAGCACGACCACATTAATAGAACTGCAATCTCACACCTATAAAAACCACAATTCAATCAATCAACTAATTAAAAAACATTCGTTATTTAGTCACAGAACCTGAATTTCGATGGGGAAGTAAGTCTGTGTGCCGAATGGAATGACTGTGGTGTGCAGACTTTGATAACCATTAGGCTTTGGTGTAGCAATGTAGTCTTTCATCTGCACAGTCAAAGTGAAGCCTAAGTTACACGACACTATTGCAAACTGTAAGGAGCGGATAAAACATAAAGTTAAATGCACCTCATGGGTGTACCACAACGAAGTTAGGATCTGCGCACCGTTTGAGGAAGTGGAGGCCACATAGCATGAACCAGTCCCAACACATGGTAGCAGACCTGCACAGGAAACAAGAAAAATTATTCATACACGTTCCTGCAATGGCGCAGCAAAGGGAAACTGAGAGCGACGAATTTACTTTACCTGCTGTACATTACAAAGGTGGCCAACCGAAGTAGCTGGTTTTAATTTCAAAACGATCCTCAACTGCAACAAAATACCCAAATCAACCAATGTCAGATTTACGTACCCATTTAACATTGAGACAAATACACATGACGATATGATTATTTCAATCAAAGTGTCCCTCGTGAAGGCTCAATAGGATAACCAGTCATTGAGATTCCAACCCATACCTGTGCAATATCTCGAACCTCCTCTGCTGAGATCTTTTGATGCGCAATCTTCTTGTAAATACTGTCCCAATAAGAAGAAAATAAGTACTACTGTAAGCATTAAGAGCCATTGTACTTCTGAGTTCGAGCATGTACTCCTGCTACCAGTGGTAGGTTTAGTGAAAACTCAGTTACCTAACAAATTAAAATCAACATTTGCATCAAACTTCAACGCATATTCCACAAAATATAGGTTAATGGTGAAGTACCTATACAGCTGTTTAGAAAGAGTGGCAACTTTTATGTCTTCAGTCATGTAGCCCAGGAACTGATCCCTTGAAATTGTTTCGTAGAGGACTTTTTTGGCCTGTATCCCCAACACAATCGTGTTCAAATATCAGATTAATGGACACAAAACCTTTGAGATTGAACTGTCGATTTTAAGTAATCGTCGGTTACCTCTACAACAACGTCTTCCTGTGTCTTCCGAAGTGCTTCAACTCGAAGCTTGAGCTCAGTATGCTCCTCTGGATAGGCGAACATGAATGATAGCTCTTCCAACTCCGACTGTTCCGAATTCCACACGGTTTTATTATAAAATCATATCAAAACAAAAAAAACAGTAGAAATACACTTGAAGCAATTTGAACCTCCAAAGTAGCGAAAAGATCAACATATATTGTCAGGGTATTGCTTCCACGATAAATACGTACTTTAATACGATGCATTCCCAGCAACTTTGCAAGAGGTGCAAAAACTTGAAGCGTCTCCATAGCAATGTATTTCTGCAAACGAATTTCAGTGCCATGCAAGTTAGAAAAACTTTGTACAAGAAACAATGACTAAGATTCGATCAGCAACCCCACATGTAATATCTTAACTTCTTACTAACCTGTTTGTGCGGAGGCATGTGGGACAAAGTCCTCATATTATGAAGTCGATCTGCAAGTTTCACAATGATCACTCGTACCTGCAGGGTAGGATATTTAGTTGCGCAACTCCTACACAACATAGCAGTATAAATGCATTCAGAAAAAGCAAGCTTCATAAAAATACTTGCAATGAGCGTCGCTGCACCAGCAAAGGGGGTACTAAGAAGTAGAAAGTGTACCTCCTCAGTCATGGCTAAGAACATTTGTCTCAAGTCATCAGCTTTCACATCCTTTCCTAATGGATCTGAATTCTGACATTGCATCTTTCCAAGCTTCGACACCTGCACGTCCAGCTTGAGCTGTGTTAGAAACTGTCAGAGTGACATGGTAAGTCATTCATGAAACTATTCTCTATTATAGAGAAAAACTTGCCTTGGTTTCTCCTTCTACGATTCTCCGTACCGCAGGTCCAAACTGGTCCTCAATCCTCTCAAAAGTAACATGTTCTGTGTCCTCGACTGTATCATGTAATAAACCCGCTACTATTGTTTCCCAATCCATCTCCTGCACATGATCGATCAGGTTAGATTAGGTGACAACATTCAAGAACTGCAGGAATTGAATGTATAGTAATTATATCATTTAAATTGAAGGATCCTACGATTTTCCTCCTGAAATCAGACACGAATGACGAGACACATACAAGGATAACATGATTTTCAGTACCTGCTCTCCCAGAATTCGGGCGACTTCAACAGGATGAATGATGAAAGGCTCCCCACTCTTCCGCTTTTGACCATCGTGAGCTTCAAATGCCAGCTGCAAGAACGAACAGAAATGAATTAGCAGACCGAAGAATGCAAATTCCCTTTTGAAAAACCAGAAATCAATTGTTCCCACTCTCAACAGACTGTGTCAAAAACCAGTTGCTTAAGGATGAACTCATGAACAAGTCATACACCAAAAAAATTAAAAAAAACTTCACAAAACTCAATGGCAATGTAGTTAAGTGAATTGACCTTCAAACCATCCTTCACCATTCTTAGTTGAGCTTTAGTGAGATAACTGATGGAAGGTTTTAAGCTCTGCACAGAAAAGTATTTATAAGAAATTTCGCTAATAAAAAAATTCAAATAGGGTCGCAATTTTGCCAAATACCAAGGAGGATCATGATTACACAAGTCTGCGAAACCAAATCCAGCCTGCCGAGGGTTGCTCATGACAAAACGTTCAGTCAAAGTAACAGCAGTTGCAACACAAACCTACCTCCCACAATGTGACTGGAGTGATATTTTTGTCGGATAAGTACAACTCCTCGGCACCAGCACAACAAGTAACTCTAGGCATTCCAGACCTCCCAGATTGTTTGTAATTCTTGTTTAAATGACCTCTTCCTCCTTTTCGCAAGCACTGAATCACTCCCACCTTCTGGATACGCTGGCACCAGGAAGAGATCCGCTTCTTTGAGGGTTCCACAGTTGTGAAATAGCCCAAATGATTACAAATGAAGTTTAAAGATTACAATTGCATGATTTTGTAACCAATAACTCTGAGTGTCACAATTCATGGGTTTCTGAATATCCAAGATAAAGTAAATCCGCATTCCGAAGAAAAAAATCAAATATAAGAGTTAAAGGCCCAGAGCTTCATCCTAGACCAGCTATATCTAGCAATCGATCTATATCTATAACATGCGAATCAGAGTGTCAACCAAATCCTACTTGGAAAATCGAGTCAAGAATTTTGATCAGTATCTTGTTCCAAGACAAATTTTCGTTTGCTCGTGTTTTACGACTCACCTCTGGTCTTACAAAACATCCTGAGAGACTAGAAAACTATGATATAGAAACCCTGTGAAGTCTATTTGCCACCAGCACAAAAAGTGCTTATATTCGATTTGAACTTACATGGCTGCAATGGATCAGAATTCTGCTCCTCAATCTGGACGACAATGCACAGTCCCCTTGAGAGGATTGTGGTGTACTCGCTAAAAAGCCAGTAAGCGTCCTTGGCGATCTCCATGCGCAAGAGCTGGATGTGCACTCAGTTTTCAAAATGAGTGGCTGAATGAAGTTGCGAACTCCAATTCCCTCCAGGTGCCCTGAAACCCAATTACGGCAATTCCACCCAATTACCCAAACATTCTACAAGAACACTAACAGAAAAAAAAAAAAAAAAAAAAAAAAAAAAAAAAAAAAAAAAAATCGAAGGCCCAAGGAGTGCGGAGGGAAAGAACGAAAACCTGGGAAACTAGCGGGCGTTGTCATATCGCCTCAAGCAGTAGTGCACACAAGCGAGCACAGGTGATGCGTCCACACAGGACCATACCCACACTAAAATTACAATTCCTCCACTTCCGACTGATGCCCTACAATCCCAAATCCCCAGTAATCCTCCGTAATCCTCTTCTGCGCGCCTCTCTCACACCCAACGCGCAAGAAAAAACACTGCCCTTCACCAATTCTCACCCAATCCTACCTTGACCCCCTCCCGAGCTATGAAACAGCGAAGTCTAGTCCAAGGTCATCACTCCCCGCACGCAACTCCAGCAAACTACCCCAACGCCTCACACCTCCTCCGTCTGCTCCAATCTCCTTTCCTCCTCCTGAATAGCCTCTCTCCTGTGAATCTTCCTTCTCGTTCCTTCTGCCACCGCGCTCAATCCACAATCTCGCAGCTATTTGCCCGCATCGAATCCTGTGACTTTTCGAAGCGGGGTCAATTCGTGATTTCAGCCAAAGGATGAATTCGGTTGAGGTGGGGCTAGAGATGGAATCGCAATGCGCTCTGGTCCCTCGACGATTGCTGCACTAGTGGCAGATTTTTGTGGTCCTTCCTCCTTCACAGAAAAAGTGATCCAAGCCACATGCGTTGTGGTTGTGAGGGGATGGCAGCACGAACCAACCGCGCGTCAAAAGCAGTTGCTGTCCATGCCCGCCCTAAGACCTCGTGCGAACCGTGGTGTTGAACCGCGCGTCCCACTGCGCAGACAACCACGCTTGGTCGACACTTGCCTTCAGGTTCTTTTATTCTACAACTTGGTTTCCGTTTTACAAAAGGTTTTATAAGTCTGCGACACGTCCTCTCTTCAAAAATCAAAAGATATTTCACTAATTTCGGAAAAAGAAAAACGAAATAATTTGTTTCAGAATTTTGATCATATAAACCCTGTGAAGATACACCCTTCACCAATTCAATCAAATAGCATTTATCCACTCAGCAACAGACTCTTGAACGGTGCCACTTCCCTGATAAAAGATGAGGCTCAGGTGAAAGTTACTTGAAAACTCTGGCATCCAACGATGATTCATCAAGTTAAATTTAAAATTACGATCCCTTTTGCTCATCATTTAAACCAGAGTAAACCTACTCCCGTGAGGTGGCGCAATCCTAACTGGATCAGAAGGTGACCTTATCATCTGTTAACAGTGACGAATTGATTGCTGTGTCTCAATTGCAACACACACAATTGCGGGAAAACTTATGATCGCATCAATCTCCTGCTCCCACCATAACCCAAGCGCCCACTCAAAGGAAATTGAAGTGCCTTACAAGTATTTTCAGGGGTATATAGCCTGTGTTAAACAAAACCAAACATTCCTACAGTACTCGAGCCTTCTCACCCTTCTAAACCCTAAACTTGTACTTTACCAATCTGCGCTTCTTCTAAACAGGTGGAAGGATTACCCGAAGTACCCTCAGACCCCTATTTACGTGCCAGTTTCAAATTCATCAACACTACAGCGTTGCCAGAAAAGATGACACTAACAATGCTAGGTTTTGGTGACTGAAGACTAATAGGCTGTATCTTTCATGATTTCGCAGATCGATTCAAAATTGCAGATGAAGGAAACGTATCTAACTATAGTGTCAACACTATGTACTAAGCCGTCAGTTTTGTAGACTGACATGAAGCTTATGTCAATATCTGTTGCGTAACCAACATGGAGCTCTAACCTTTTGACGATGACATAGAATTCCGTTGTTGAAAGATTTCGATGTAAACCTTTGGTGGCAATCATTCTGTAGATACATGTCGAAGTTGCTTAACTGCACACTCTCATATACCAGTCCAATGTTAATGATCTTCAACTTCCATTCACAATCTGAACATCGTCAACCTTCAAGGACGTGAGGATGACAGGATGGCTCTGGCTTAGGATTCCGAAGTTTATAAACCTCTTAAAGAGGGTGCATCTTATATCTATAAAAACTGCTTTGCGTACATAGGTGTAGCAAACTTGATCAAAGAGAAAAAAAAACTATTCAAGTGGACTAAAAAACTAACACATTACCTTTCCAGTATCATTGATCTGATGTGCAAGTATGTCATTAGATACGAAGAAAGACTTGGTAGACCCACATTGGAAAAAAATTCAATACGAGTAATAACTAAAGGTGTGGGTGAGTAAGATACGAATAGAAGGTTTACGTACATGGGTGAGTGTAGGGACCTAGTCCCAGCCGCGAGGTTTCCCAGTGCTTGTTTCATCTACATCAAAAAGACGTCGCTTCTGCGCCTTTGTCATCTTATCTTTGACGGACGCGTCTTTCTTTCCACCATCCGTCATTGGGTGATGCTCAGTGTATAAATGGTCTGACTCTTGCAAATGTATTTTAGAAGAGCACGTTGTTGGTTTCAAAGGAATAATACCACATACGACAACAATTTAAATGAAAATCTTTTAAGAGTCACTTGTTCCGAAGTTCCGTGAAGACCCAACACTTTCGTATCCTACTTGAGAAGTCCACACGTACCTCGAATTCCAATTGAGTGCAGCAACAAAGAACAAGCAGTGCCATTGTATATTTCTAACAATCCACTTCAATCAAGCCACAGACCCCAAATTGTATGATTCGTTCAAGAGTAGTGATAAGCTGTTAAGATCAAGCCGGGAAATTACACCACTAGAATTTGAATGAGCAGGAGATGGAATTGCATGCTTTTTACCCGCTGATTTGAGGCGATAGAAATAAGGGAGTTTCTCCTTAAGCCAATCCACCAAGTTAAGCACATGCTCTCACCTTTCTGTTTCTCCCTCTAGATTATTTTAAGGAAATTCATGTTGCAATAGCTGATATCCTCCCCTAATAGTAAGGAAAGAAGTGTAGAAATTAAGCATCATCCTGCACACATATCTCACTACACTAATATGTTGTTTAATATGCTATGGACCTGTTTACAATCTTATCAGAGTGTGATCTACAGCGCATAAAATGACTAAAGTTGGAGTCCACCACTCAAGATCAATTGACGCTTAGCCAAAGCAACAAGGTACGACTTCTGGATGGCGCTTCTGATAATATACTAACGACCTAATAATATATGATCAAAATATTAATTACCTTCTGGAAGAGCACCGTGGGTCAAGAGCTCATGGACTAAGAATTAATCTACCAAGCGTATCACACTTGTTATTGAGAATCTTCCAGAATCGCAGCCTTCACCACTTCCGGGTACGCACTGCTATTTATGTTACTTAGATCAAACTAGGGAATCACATCCGGATAACCTGGAGACAGTTGGAACATCCGGGTAACCTGCAGAAAGAATGTTGGCGGAGAATACGCATCTCCCTGTCCAACTGTGAAGCTATTGTCACTAATCTTGCTGTAACTATCACAGAAGATGGCCTGTATAGCAGTTAATTCCTCTTCTACAGCCTCTTCCATTCCCGAGAAGATAATAGACCCTTAAATCCTTTCTGCACTTCATTTGTGCAAATTGTCTACTACTCAAGCACCCAGGTAAAGAGAGAATACTGTGACGAAGCAAGACTCTTGATTAGAACTCCCCTGATATAAGACAATGACAGTGAGATGACTGCAGGAACAGAAGCCAAGGATTGAATCGACCTCCAGTGTCCAAGCGCATTGACGGAGTGAACTAAAAACATCGCCAGAACAAACTGAAGGATGAACGGTGATCATAGTAAGACAGAATGATCAAAAGGCCATCTCCGAAACTCAAATTCAAGGAAGACGAAACATGAAATATGGGCTACACGACCTAAAATTTAGAACACCCTTAACCCGATCACGCGAAATTGGACACCTCTGCCTTACAGCTACGTGATGAACCGTAATTCTAAATCCTCTCAGTCCAAATCCGCAAGCTCATGTCATCCCTCAACACACCGCGATCCATTTCATACAATTGCCGGTGCAAATCTCGCCTCTCCCGAAAAATGAAAGCAGGAATGCAGGTTTAAAAAAGTTGGGAAGTGGGATTGGAGCGATGGAAACTGGGTCCAGCGATGCTGGTGCACAACGGAGCGTCTGTGATTTTCGAATTCAAAGGAAGCGTCGTGCTCACTCCCGAACAATAGCATCGCGCTCTCGCTTGAGTCGAGGAAGCGCCCCAATTCCGGGCACGTCCTATTACCGTGAAAATCCACTTGGAAGAGGACGCTGCTGATTCCTTTTGAGAGTGAGGCTGGCGCATGGAGTGGAGGTATCACTACAATCCAGCAACGAAAAGTTTGCCGGGTCGATGTGGAAGCTGCACGATTGTCACACAGATATTCGGTTGCAGATTTCATTGCGTTGCACTGCCTTTTGGGTGGCTCACAAGAACCAGTGGGGATTTTGTGCAGATTATGGCACTTTCATTGACTTGAATTGGGAGGAGAATTAGAAATTTAAGGTTTTCCTGAATGTTGTGGGATTCTGAAGACTGGAGTGCAAATTAGGAAGCCAGGAGGATAGATAAGATCGTGAAGGAGAGGTGCTGAAGGATTTGTGGTGATTGTGGTGGTGGTTTAGGACTGGCAATGGCTGTGCCTTGGCAGGCGTCGTCCCTGGCGTTGATGAGGGACATACCCACAGCTCGTGTGGCAGGATTTCGTGGAACTCGAGACAATGGGACGAAGGTGGGTAGTCGCTGTCTGGAAAGAGATAGGTTCGTGGTGCGAAGTGGGTCGCAGCGACAGGAGTCAACGTTGCGGGAGGGGTCTACGGAAGAGAACATGACCCATAGTTTAGAAAACATCGATGGGATGAAATGGGCTTTCAATTTTGCACTTACGAGTATTTGCTGTTACGGAGTTGCTGCGGCTGTGTCAATTCCCGACATAGAGACATGGCGAATTCGAGTTTCTCCGTTCTTTGATGTCCCTGACGTGCTGAATGTGGGCACCCCCCCTGCTCATGCTTCAGGATTGCTGCAGATGCCTCCTGTTCGGCTTGTTAATCGGTAAGCTCTGGATCTTTTACAAGAGGATTTAGTTGAGATCATGAAATCAGGGTTTAGTGTACGTGCATGAAATCTGAGGTTGATGCCGATCCTTCATTTTAACAACCTCTTAATTTTCTAAAGCCTTGCTGCCTAGCTTGATTGTAAGCCTGAATGCTGGTATTTTGTTGACTTGGATCTCTTGCATAGTTATTACTTGGTAAGATCGGGAGAGTCCGAGTTTGAGACGAAGGGAGTGATAAACACCAATCCTGTGACAAAGACATCAATGGACAGTGGTCTTTCAGAGGAGGGCAAGAAACAGACAATTCAAGCTGCGAAGAGCTTACGAGCGCTGGGTGCTTGTGATGACAGCTGCTGGATCTGGCCGTCTATCACCCAAAGAGCCTATCAAACAGCTGAGATTATCGCCTATGTCAACAATATTAATCGCAGGTGACAATTCTGCTGCCACCCATTTCTGGGTTCAATATGATTTCATCTTTGAAGGGATTAGGTTGGCAATCTGTTTGTCTCATGATCGGAAATTCTGATCAGGAAGCTAATTGGTTCTTAGTTAACAACTCAAACTACACATTAAAGGAAATGTGGTACGAGAGAGGTGTAACATCCTGCATCTACATCATATGTTAATGTAACATGTAGTTCAGTCCTTGACAAGGTAGAGTGATGTTAAAAAAATTGAGTATGTCATCTGGGGGGTTTTACAGTCGGATAGTGCCAGAATATAGCTTCTTGGATGCTCGTGGGCTAGGAGCGTATGAAGGTAGAGGACTTGCAGAGGTGAATGAGGTGAGTAGTTTGAAACTTTAAATTTTCATTTTAAGCATATTGAATCTCATTATTTGAGCCCTTATGGAATCTCTAATCCACAGAAAACTGTCATGTACTGTGTTGTCATTTTTTATAGCTCGAAATTGGTTCAAGCGTTAGCTTCACGGGTTGGTGCTTAAATCCTTTAATTCGTCATGAAATTCTGATTATTAAGGTACATTTTGCAGGTATATGATACTATAGATGCATTATCTGCGAATTTGCGACCCCCTCCCTTTTCTGACGGCACAGTGAACGAGAGTGTAAGAGACGTATTTGTTAGAGTCACACAACTAATGTCAATCTTGGAGACTCAGTATTTTAATGAGACAATCGTAATAGTGGCGCCAGACTCCGACAATCTGTCAGTTCTCGAAGCTGGACTGACTGGGCTTGATTTACGCAGGTATTTCCTCAAATCCTTGTCGCTCTTTATGACAATCGCTCACAAGAAAAAAAAATTCCACTACCTTCTTTACGTCATCCTTCTCTAGTCTCAAGTACAACCTTGTACTTTAGCTGTTGAAACTATCAATTTTAAATCACGAATGATACGATTGAAATATATGAACTGTGCTTGCTGGTTGGCAGACACAGACAATTGGCGTATGCTCCAGGAGAAGTGCGATATTTAGATGCAAACAGGCTACCTGCTCCACGACAAGCTGTTTCAGGCTATGTCAAGTGCACTGCAAAACCTCCCAACTGCTGATGTTTTTGAGATAAAGAACTATGTGTAAGTTTAGACCTCATGGGTCTACTTGCTAAAGTAGAAGAAATTCATTCATTTTCCGTCTACAGTGGTGCTGGATGGCTGGCGGTTCAGTATCATAAGAGTTTTCTAATTGCCTCGCATTTCAATTTTCTAGTTAAAGCATACGTTCTCTGTATATATGGTTTCAACAACAATAGAAGGTATGATATAAACTTGTGTAGGGACGTTGATGTGCTGCTCCTGATGGGTGTAAATTTCGTCTACATTAAGAATTGCATTCTCTTTAATGACTGCTATCTGCAATTTCATCTTAAACCTTGATCATACCCAGGTGCTAATTGTTGGTGCTTTTCGAAGATAATAGATTGCATTGTGGTTCACAATTGTGTCAGGGTCTTTGGTACATTGGTATGTAGAAAATTCAGAATTCTCTTTCCTCTGTTCGGTTTGGATTACACTAGTTCTGATTCAATCACTGTTTTAACTACTAGTTTCCTAGACTAGATCCTTTCATAGAGTTGAGAAAGTTAAAATGCGGCAATCACCCTATTTTGTTTTGCAACATTAATATACAATCAATTCATTTCTAACTTTCATTCTACCACATTCAAGACCTGGTAAGCAAAATACAATTGGTTTCGTGGTAGGTATTTACTAAGTGGGGAATTTACACCATGATTTCTTAGTATTTTGCACAATTTTTTGGAATTATTAATATTTGGTTGTTTTCTTTCTTTGAATTAGAAACAAAAAAACTTCACCAATTCAAGCTTTATAGTAATTCAATCAAGATTTGTATAACCTAATTAGAACCATAAAAATTTGTGGCGAGTATAAAATGTCCTACTTCACTTTCAATCCTATATAAATATTTTATAATACTTCTTCATTATAGAATAATGTTGTAAGGTGTGTAAAATGCATATATATGTATGTATATATATATATATATATATATATTTCCAAGATTTTTTATTATTAGATTTAATAATAAGAATAATAATAAAGCTTTTTTAAGATATTTCTAAGATTTTTTCTTTTTTCTTTTTTCCTAATTTTAATTTTTGGAATTCATTCTTTGATTTTTTGATACACCTCTTAATATGGCTATATTCTAGCCAAATTAATACTTTGTATGTATCTATCTAATATAAATAAATATTAAAAAATTTATTTGTCTTATTCTAATAAATTTATAAGTTATTTTGTAATTTCAAATGTATACTACTGTCAAAAAGGTCCACCAATATTATTTCTTTTAACTGTTATTTTTTTAATAACTTAAGTCATTATATTCCCATAATATATTTAAATATTTCTATCTTAATTTTTTAAAGTTTTTTTATACAAGTTTATTTGATTTACTGTATTAAATTTATCAAATAAGATTATTTTAAAAGATCTTTATTCTATTACATGCAATATTATTATAAAAGCAAAAAATTTCTTATTTTGTAAAAAATAATTTCTTCTTATTATATAAATATAATAAATATTATATATAATATTTATATAAATATAGTATTTATAATAATATTATAAATAATTATAACATCCATGTTAAAAAAAAATTATTAAATTATTTTAATAATCTCAATATAGTGATTTATTTAATCTACTATATTATAGAAAAAAATTGTTATAAAAATAAAATATTATAAATAAATAAATAAATAAATATGAAGGAGAAAAATAAATAAATAAAAATAAAAAAAGAAATGAAAATACCAACCTCTTCTCAACCAAATAGAAATCTTATTCTATAAAGATTGAATTATTGTACTTGAAAATAATCACTTATAAAATAAACATTTAAGCATTATCTCACACAAAATATAAAGAAAAGTTTTAACAAACTAAAGAGGTGTTTGTATCTACATTCCTACTTTGCAATGCTAAGGTACAAATGTATTATAAAGGTCATTTCATAAAAATTAAATTAAACTCTCATTTTGAACCCTTAGCTCTAGTCTTAGTCTTTGCAAAGCTATAACAAACTAATATTAGATACTTTCTATTGATTAATGATGTTTGCTTCTCTATAGCAATTTGAAATAGTTTCTAATGATATTTCATTCTAAGCTCTTGTAATATATTTTGCAACATCTAGCAAATTAACATGTTATCCTGGTATAATACCAACACTACCTTGCTTCATTTTTTATGCTTGAAATTTGAATACTCCTTTGATTTCATCAGATAGGTTATGAAAGTCCAATAAATCTTCCATCAAACTATACTTGTAGTGTTGCTTTAGCATCGCAATAATTCCCATATCCATTGGGTGCTTCCACAATATCACATTTAAAAGAAAAAAAAAACCACTCTAATTCCATTTGTTTCAAATGCTTTATTGTAACAAGAGGACTTTTATGCTTGTCTTTTTTCTGACTTCAAGTACAAAGGAGAAGAACAATTCAAAAACAATTATTACATAAAATCACAAATCACAAATGTTTCTTTCAAATATACACATACATACACTAAACCCTAAATCTTAAACCTATCCATTTCCAACTATATGAGTATACTTAGAGTATGGCCTTTGAAATGTTCTGGAATCAAGTTCATACTAAACATGCAGAAGGCTTAAATACTCACTTTTTGGCCCAATTCAATTTGTGTGCTCAAAGAGAGGTCACTCTCTAACATGGATCAAATTATTTTTTATTATAACTCTAAATATGTCAACTTAAATCTTAATTATAATATTATAATAAAAAATATTATTTATCTACATATTTTTAAAAGATTTGTAATAGATATTTTAACAAATTTTGATATAGATTCTCAATTTTCATTTAAAAACCAATAATTGAGATGGGTATAATTCATATTTTGATTAACAGTACTTAAAAGAATAACTCAAGAAAACATGTATTTACAAAAGCATTTGATCTTTTAAAATTCATGATGGTAGAGGTTGAAGAACAAATCTCATGGACATCAAAAATTCTAGTATCTTGTAATAAAAATGTATAATAGTTATTAAGAAAATCAACATAATTTGTCAATACTTGATTGTTTAAGATTTACACAAAAAGAGAGCTTCTCACAATTTTGAAAAAACAACAATATTCATGCCAATCACAAGCTTTGAAAGATGTGACCTCTCATTTTTTTTCTTCTAAGGAATAAGACCCTAAGTTGCAATAAATGACTATATTCTATTACACCATTGTACATGCACAATACTATCTTATGCACACAATAGGTAGATTCCAACATTCCTCACCTTACAACAACAGACGACAAAATTTGTTTCATAATCTCCTGCGGTTTCATTGTCTAGAACATACCATCAGTATATTCGGAAGAATATTCTTACTCTGAATTCAAGCCTTCTGTGAAGGCATCGACTGCTATGAAGGCAGAGACCAGCTACTGACAGGATTGATTGAGAGGGTGGTGAAGGTGTTGCTACAACTCACAGTTGAACTTGTGGGTCTTCAAAGTGTCTTCGTCTGTCCCGTCGAGGATCGGAAGCAGCTGGTGATCTCAAACCATCAAGAAGGAACTGCTCCGCAACAGAAGCAAGCCCACTTGAGACCCAATCACGATTCCAGCTTCAATGTCCATGAAGTCTCTCATGGACTTTACTTGAATGAGGACTGCAGTGGGTGTGTCAGGCCTCGTCCTGTGTATCCCAATACTAGGCTGCTGGAGATTCGCTTACAGCTGAAGCCGATTCGTAAACAGAGAGAATGCACCCATCCCTTCAGAGACTGTCGAGATTGTCAAAAAGGAAGTCAAGTCCACACCTAAAGGATGGGTTCAGCATGGCATGCTTGGACAGGTGTCAGACAATGATCTGTACTAATCAATGGAGAGTCATCAAAACGAGGAAAACCGATCGGTCACTCTATCCTTTGCAGGTCACATGACTTCTGTGACTTGATCATCAAAATGATGTGATCGAAACACAGTGACTGTCAGCAATCAAACTTATTCTTCCATATTCTAAGATCAGCAGAAGCAATACAGATGGTTGTATAGCATACAAACAGTTGTGGAGACAAGTTCTCTACTCAGGCTGAACATAGCAATGCAGATATCCACAAAAGCAAAATCTATCGTGCGTTACTGAGATTGTTTTCTCATTCCAGACTAGTATCATCGTTTCGCAAGCAAGCTTTCATGCGAAGATTTATGGTTTTGAAAAGGTTGGGCCACAATTGCGCAGCATTGCAATAATGTGCAGACATGAATGTCAACCACCTGAGTTTACACCTTAAAGCGTGCTCAAAACTTGGATCACGCATTACAAGACGTCGTTGTTAGACGTCAACACCATCATACTACTAGTAAATATACTACACCTCTACAACCATTAAAATCCACCAACCTGCTTATTTGTGCGACTGAACATCTATCCAAATTACAGAGCACGCTTGTACAACCGTCTGAACCCACATATGTACAACAATAAATTGATTTCTCACCAGTTCTCTTTCATGACTTTGGCTTTCTCAAGGATATACTTCCCTTCCTTGTACTTCTGAGACTCTTCAAACGCTTTTTCATATTTCCATCCCAGAACTTCTTGGCACTGGAAGCAGCAGATGTCAGCCACTGTGTGCAGACCTGTCATCAGTTCCCGATCTTCTTTGGCCCCAATTGTCACATTCACGACATTCGTGAATAAGTATGCCCTCCCGTTTCTTCCCTGAATACAAATGTTCCCGTTCGTAAATTTTCCTTCCAGCGATCTCCTCATATGGTGCTAAATTCAAGTTCTAACGTATCAACTGGCATATGTACTTAGTCTCCTCTACCTAAGACTAAGTACATAAATGCCTAGTCCCTGCTTTCAATTAGCGTGCGGGTGTTCTACAACCCCTAAGTCAGTCTTAGGTAGAGGAGACTCTTCTTGCAACTCAAATAGATATTGACAACACAATTCGTGACCCCTTTACAATTCCAAGCCTCCTGCTGGGGAAAAGTTTACTTTCATGGATTGGGAGTAATGGCTGTAATTTAGATGACCTACCAGCGGAAGAGGGATGTCGAGATTTCCAAATTACATGAGAGCGAAAGCTGCAATAAAATGTCATTATGAAGTTGACTTAACATTGTTGTAGAAAAAAGTTATTCCGAAGAGCGGAGAGGCCATCTTTCTTCTTTATTCTATGATCCATGGCGTGGAGGAGGATACGATTGCATACAACAGTAACCCTCTCTTTATGAGGATTTCATTTACATTAGCGAGAACTTTTGGGACATATTGTGACAGTTCCGCATGCTGGATTCACAATCATGTAGTTTTGTTTCAGAGCGCACTGCTGACGCTCAATTAAACAATTAAAGACGAAGTAGCCAGATCTGGACCTAAACAAAGTAATTGCAAAACAACCAGCAACTACAGACAGTATCAATTGACACTAATGGCTTACGAGTCAACCACTATTAGCTAATCTCCAAAACCGGCGACGAGATTCCCAAAAAACCAACCCAAAATATGAGAACCAACCTCAGACACGATTCGTACGCCAAATACAGAACCAAACAGCAATCGATGAAAACTTCATCCACCAACTCTCAAGCACAACAATTGCCCTAACCCAGGCAGCAAAGACCCCTCCCATGTTTCACAAACCGAGAAAATCATCCACAGCACAGGACAAGCAAGAGCCCATTGGAATCGCGATCGCCATAATCCCCCTCAAGAATTGCCCACCTGAAAGCACTTGGAGATAATCTCGTCGTGGTCCGCCACATGGCATCGGCAATTGCAGCAGCTATAGATGCGCGGACCAGGAATCGCTGATGCTGCTATGAACCCGGTCACTCCATCTCCATCCCCCATTCCCCTCCCTGTCCTGTCCTTTTTCCTCCTCGTCTGCTCACCTCCCAAAATACTGCTCCAGCATCAATCACTCGCTCTCGTCAACCTCGGCAGCTAAGCAACAAAACCCACAAAGCTTCTTCTTCTGTCTTCGTCTTCAACGTCCTCCTCCTCCTCCTCCTCCTCCTTCTCAGCTTGTGCGTGAGCTTATTGTTCTTCCTCTTCAGAACAGGGTTGGCACGGCGAGATACTGCCACCCTTCCACGTTACGGCGGAAGCAGGCAGGAGGGCAGCAGCACGCAGAAGGAAGGAAGGAAACACGCTAGTCTAGGTCGCATGGGAATAAATCACGGGGGGGGGGGGGGACATGAATGAAACAAATTGCGGAATCAGATTCCTCCACCCACGCAATCGCCCCCCCCTTTCGCTTCGATTCCCCATTCCTCTTCCCCCCTTCCCTTCTTCCCCTTCCTCTTTGCTGCCACGACGCCTCCCCTGCCCTGCCTCTTTTTCACACCTGCCCGTGGGTTTGCCCCTCCCCGACGCCGGCTCCCCTGGGGTCCAGCCCGCCTTACGTTTGACCCGCGGGCCCGCCATGGGTGGGGCTTCTTTGCAATTTTCTTTTCTTTTCATTTCCTTTCTTTCTTTTATAAAGAGTTTTCTTGCATCGAGGATGGATTTCTTCTCGTACAACGATCCTTGTTTTGGTTTTCGGTAGACGTTGCAAGTAAACGTTGATGCGCAATGTATTTCAATTTATTATAACATAATTTTTTTAAATAATAACTCCTTCGTATTTATTATTATTTATTCAACACATGAGGAGGTGGTGATAATTTCTAGCATGTTAGTTTTTTAAAAATTATGTTTGATTCTACAAACATGTAAAAAAAATAAGTCTTTATTCATTCTCATAATTGCTATATATATATATATATATATATATATATATAGAATATTATATATTGATAAATTTTCTATTAATAAATAGATCAAGTTTTTATAAAAACCAACTTGGTAGAAGATAGATTGGTCTTAATATTACAACAATGTAAGTATATTGAACATTGCTCTTTTTTTTCAAATATCTACATTGATCTTTTAAATTATATTGAATTTATATAGAATTAAATTATTAATATAAATCATTAATATAAATTATAAAATTATATTAAATTCTATTATTTTGATTATTCAATTTATTGTCACAAAAATAAAATTGTCAAAATTTTAAGTTGGTAGATTTAAAGTAAAATTTATTGTAACCAATGACTATGGTTATTTAGGAATACATAACGGTTGGAAAAATTGATGTGGTTGATGACATGTTGTTGTCTAAAAGTAATTACAATAAGATTATGCAAAAAATATTAACAAATTTTTATATTTGAAACCACCAAAAATCATACTATATAAGCTTTAAAATTTATTACAAGTAAAATATATTATTATTAGAAAGCCATGTTGTAAATAAAGTACATGTGATTATATTTGATTTTTTAGAACATATACACATCATTTAAAATATAACAAATTTTTATTAAATTTTAAATTATTCAAATCATCATAATTATTCTTTATATCAAAGATAGTTAATTTTATATTCTAAAGATATAATTGATGTAGTTTTAAATAAATATTTTATTGCTTGATAATACATAGCATCTCTTTATTTTTATAAGAAAACTAAATTTAAGTAAAAAATTATACAAGATTAATTTTATTTAAAAAATACTATTTTTGATACAAATTGTAATAAAACTATTTCTATTACACTTGATATTAATTTGTGATATGTGTTAATTTAAAATATTTAACATTCTTGTAATTAATACAAATTGAAAGTAAACTTTAAAGAACTTTTTGATTAATGATGTTGTTCTTAAAAATAAATCTATTATAATATATTTTTTATTTTTTATTTTTTATAAAACTCATAAATAATCTTGATTATCAAAAATATTTTTGAATTAAAAAAGAAATAGAGTAAAGTCTACCATCTAATTATAATTATGATGATTTGAATAATTATGATGATTTGAATAATTTAAAATTTAAATAAAATTTAAATAAAATTTTAAATTTATTAAATATTAAATATAACACATATTTAATACAAATATAATACATATGACTTGATTAAAAAATAATTTTATAAAATAAGACCAATATTAAATTGGAATTGTAATAAATACCATTTTTTACCTTAAAATGATTCTTTTATATTTTTATTCCACTATAATTTATCTTTACAAGTCAATCACGCTAATAAAATAGTAAATTGAAAACAAATATATATTAATAAATATTTAATATTAATTAGAAAATTCTAAGAAATATTAAACTTATTGTATAATTCTAAAAAAAATTAAATTATAATAGTTTATATATTTATTGAATTCAACTTCAAGCCTATTAATTGAGATAATTTATTAGTTTTATGATTTTTTCTTGTATTTAATTTACAACACTCTTTGATTTTAAAAAAATTAGAACATATTAAAATATTAACAAAAACTACAAAAAAAAAGTAATAAAGAAGAATATAAGAAAAACCAAACTATAAAAAAATTAAATTAAATAAAAATTTGTAAAAGAAAAAATGATTTAAAACCTATAAGACATTTAAATGCTTTCAAAATAAAAGCATAGTCTATTCTTTATTTTAAAATAGTATTTAAAAGTATTACAAATATTACTCTTGTTATATTAATAAAAATACAAATTAAGGCAAATTTGCAAGAAGACAATCTATTTATATAATTTTTTTAAAATATATATATATACCAAAAAAGAGTATATTTATTAAAAGTTATGAATCAAAACTAAATTATAAAGAAGGTACTGACAACACTAATGGTATATCATCTATATAAATATAAGTTATGTGAGAATATTTTTATTTTACCATCTATCTATCTATCTATCTATCTTAGATAATAAAATTTCTTTAGGAGCTTTGTAAGGATCTTAAGTTTATAAGTCAAGTATTCAAGTTATAGAATATTCTTATAACTGCTATTTAATTGTTAAAACATTTAAGCAGAAGTTACTATAGATATATGGTGCATCTAAGGATACCTAAGGATACCTAAGGATTTTGTATGCATTTAAAGAATTTTCTTAATGTTTCTTTAAAAAGATACTATTCATCTTCTATAATTTAATATTTTAAAAAGAATATATATATATATATATATATATAATTTAAAGTATTTTTTTATATTAATATTTATAAAGTGTAATTATTTTTATATAAATAGAATTTTAACAACCACACTTTGATATGTAATGTTTTAAAATCAAATTCTTAAATTATATTCTTGTTATTTAATGATTTTATTTTATTTTATTTTTTCAAAAAAGTAACACTATATTTTTTAGTGGAATTTAGAATATTTTATAAAACCATTTAAATATATATATATATATATATATATATATATAAACTAATATTTTTTAGTTTTTAATATTAAAACTTTTAACACCACCTTTAAAAATATTAATACAAAATTAAACTTATTCTATATAATTCTAGAATATATTTTTTGTAATTTTAAGGATTTTGGTTTGTAATTATTTTATCTTATTAGATCTAAAATAATAATAATAAAATAATAAATACATAAATGATACATAAAAAGAATATATTATAAAAACAGATTTTCAATACTTTTAAAAATATTTTTTTCTTATAAGAATACTTATATGAAAGGTTTTTTTTACAACAATTTGATGATTTATCATTAAAGTTTTAGAAATTAGTAAAAGTAAATTTTAGTTTTAAAAGTACAAATTTAAAGCAAAATTATACCAATATTATCTTGGATACTTTAATCTTGTAACTTGTAATGTTCTTTTGATTTTGCATAGTCAATTTTATAGTCTATATTTAAAATTCACTAAATTATTGTTTTAGTTAATGATTTTGCTTAGAACCAATTTTTTAAATGCAACATATGAATATGGATGTGAAATATCAAATTTTAATTCTAAAGTTAAATTTTAAAATATTTAATGAGATTAATGTGATTTAATGTAGAGTTGAAGTAGGCAAAAAATTTGAATAAGTTTAAAGATACAAAAATAGCTTTGTTTCTGTAAAATAGAATCTTTGATAATTTAAGTTTTTTATAGTAAGTTTTTACAATACAAGATTGTAATAAATGTATTAGTTATGGCTTTTGTGTTTGTTACATAATGACATAATTAAAAATTTAGAAATAAAGTTTAGGTATTATATATTTATATATATATATATATATATATACATGATAAAAGATTTTTATGTTTTATTTTTTCTGAAGTCTATTGTGTGTATTTAAAATTTAAGAATAAACATATTACTTAATGTGAAAGAAGAATATATTAAAATAAAAGAATCTATCAAAACAAGAAACAACAACAATAACAACTTGCAATGCTTTAAAACTTTTAAGTAATTGAATAAGTTATGTTTAATAAAGTTGTTGTTTTTTAAGTTCAAAAAATTTTAAATCACTTGGATAAAATAGTTAAATTTGTCTACAATAAACATCATTAATATTGCAATATTATTTTCTTATCTATGAGTGAAAGAAAAAAAAAAACAAAAAACAAAACAAAACACAAAACAGGTAAATCAATTAACAAAATAGCAAGCATGTGAAATGGTAAAGCAGTGAAACTTTGAAACTGACAAAATTATTCATGGTGATAAGCATTAGTTTAAACAATTTTTGGAGTAGAAGAGTCAAAGAAGAAGTTTACCCCCACCGCATGTCAACGATTGGTATGCAAATTCAGCACACATGACATCAACATCCGTCAACTAGTCGACACAACGTCATGCTTCTGTGACAAGACCCCAACCACAATTTTTCCTTGCAAGTTGTTGGAAGATTCATGAAGATTCCACAAACAAATTGTATCCAGAGTAGGGCTGGGCCCACGTAACCTTTTAGTGAAGCAGCACAAAGAGAACAAATCAAAGCAACGAACACAGCATATTCATTGATGAAGGAAAACACGATCAAATGGCGCAAGGCCTTGCCACTATACACAGGAAAGGTAGGATCAAGCCGACCCAAAGTGGATGAGGTTGCTCTGACAAACTTAGCTAGGCAGCACGCAAAACGAATTCCACATAATGATCTTGGTTGCAACTGGTGCATACATCAACACCAAATGTAAAGGCCCTCTATTACCAATGTTAAAAAAAAGTTTCATGAGTTAGAAATCTCACACTGACCATTAATCGCTTCAATGTCCTACCCTCTACTTGGCATATAAATCATAAACGATAATGGATCGACTTTGACCCTAATGATATGTTCTAAAATAGTAAAGGGTCTAAATGATAATGGATGTAATAAATACCGAAACAGAATACCATCTTAGAAAACTGAGTATGGCGTTGGCTCTTGAATTAAGAACCACAGCATTCTGCTACCACTCTAGTTATATATGACCCGATCGCCAACCTATCATCTTTGTATGGAATGATAAGAAAATAATAAATGAATTGGGCAGCCAGCGGTTATCTAAATGTGTTCTTTACAGGTACAAACTGGAGCCACCTCATCATAATGTCTATAAGTACAGTGAAATAATCGAGGTCAACTTATTGCAAGTCCTCAGTTGGCCACAACTTCTTCCAAATGCCAATCTCTTCCTTGGTCTTCAATTTCCTGATGCCACCATAGAATCCCTCTGCCTCACTCCCCTCCTCCCGATGAGTTTTGCGGTTGATGGCAGCACGTCTCCATCGTGAACCGACTGTGTACTGATTAAACTCCAACCACAAAGTCTCTGGAATACAAACATTTAAGTGTTAAAACAAGCAATGCAGTGGTACACGATGAATGAAGAAATGATACTTATCGACAAAGTGCGAGTCCAAACTCAACCACTCTGAGATGACCCTCTAAACCAACCCCAACAAGGAATTTGAAGAAGAGAAATCCAGGAATCTTATTCAGAACTAACTGTTAATAAGCTAACGCATAATCATTCTGAAGCCCCTTACAACAACAGACAAATAACCAGCATGTCAATCATATTCTGCCTGAGATTTACAGTCATTGAAAACGACATACCAAGCGAATAACAACGACAATGTCGAGAGTTCCCTTCGCAACCCTCAGAATGTCCCACTACACCGTACCACCACCCTGCAATAACAGGCATGAACATAATTAGAACAGTCGTCCACCGAGAAGGGAGGTTTGGGGCAAGGAAAGTGAGGATACGAATAAATTTATTGAGCATTTGTTGTACATCACAAGAAAGAACTTCAACAACAAACGGGTAGCCAATAGAGAGGCTTGAACTTACCGTAAGGGAAATCCTTGTTCCTGCGCCATTGCACCTCAACATGATCGCCTGGTTTCAAATCAGCCAGACAGTCTGATTGATGCAGATCATGTGAAGGGGTTTCCAGAGGTGGGGCACGAAGGCGCTCCCATTGAACCCCTTCTTCTACTACTGCTGTCCGCTGTCCATGAGGTGGGTACCTGCGATAGAAGAATCGTACGTTAGAAATTTCGCACATCGACAACATGTGGAGTGTAGACGATCTTATCTTGCAAGAAAAGGGTCCAAAATGCAGACAGTACCTTGCTTTGAATGTATCCGTTCGACGATCGTAGTTCAGTTCCGCATCATAACAGGACAGCATGAAGCCTACATGTCCATTCTGAAACAATAGAAGCAGTCGTCTTAAGGAGAAAACCAACGTCACATGCAATGCTGTAAAGAGTAACCAAGCAAAGGCTCACTCGAAACGACATTTAGCGTAATAATCGTAACCAGGAATCACAACTATCAGGTCGAAAAACGCATCCAGGCTTGCATTTCAAGGGCGACAGATAGGAAATCAAACAAAGAACGCACCTCTCGGTTGTAGACTTGGGCGGGAAACCAGAAGCTGCCACTCTCCAAAGCCCAGTACCAGGCCATAAGGGAATCCGGGGGTGGAATGGCAGAAGGCTGACCCTGCAGGTTGAGCCATTTAAAGGGCCAGAGGCATGAGAGAGGCCATCCCCAAACCCGAGGAGGGCATTCGGCGGCAGGGGGACCTTGCTCTGCTTGCAAGATCAACTGACGTTGCCACTCCTGGAAAGCCGAGGAACCCACGACGCGTGCCCATTTTCCTTCAAAGAGAGATTGCCAGAGGTGGTCGCTTCGGCAGCGTTTCCGCAGATCGTGGTTCACGGCAGCCATCTGACAGAGAGAAGCAGGAGGAAGCCGCCCGAGGATTTCCTCCAGCGCTAGCTCGGGCAGATCCAGCACGGACATACATTCAAGCTCCTCGTTCTTGGAGTACCTCCGCTTCTCAAACATTGTTCCCAGCCCCCACTGAGGCAAGCTGTTGCCGTCGTGTTCGAAATACAGGCACTCGGGCTGCCTCATATCGCCGCTATCCAAAGACGAGGAGCTCAGCGCGAGCCAAGCAGCCAAGATACTCATATTGACTTGCAGGAGGAGGTCGAGCAGCCCAAATTAGTGGGTTGCTTAGTTTCCTATCAGCAGTAGCAAACCAGCATTGCCCGTCCACGCCCGTGATAACTACAAGGCAAAACAACAGGTTTCAGCAAGTAGATAACATGTAAATAAAGTAGAGTCGATCCCTCCCTTTCAAAATACCCAGGTATGACAACCAAGCACATGCCAATGACTCGACAAGCCACCATTCTCAAAAAATCAAAGAAGAAAGCCTCACGAAAGAAGGCTTGATACAACAAAGAACTTGTTGATACGTGTGTTGTTGTCCACAAAGACTCGAAATCCGTGGAATACAACGCCAAACAAGACTTGTACTCTTCCAAACAATCACAAACCTTCCTAAGTCTGCAGCTCATCACCATTACTTTCAACACACTCTGCTGTCGGCTATCACCACTCTTCTCTAATACTCTAACTGTGGACGTCGAAGATCGTGCACGCTTCACCTCGTCGGTAATAAACAAACAAAACTAAAATATTATATTTTAAAAACGTCAACACAAAACAAAACAAATTTCCGACATAAATTGCGACTGTACGCCATTCACGAAACATATCGGCTACCACAGCAAGCCTTCCACGAGCAGAGTGCAACTCACACAAGACAGATCCCACTCCACACACACGAAAAGAATCACGCTACTCACAGAAAACTAAGACAGAAATTGTAATCGACCACAATTGCACCCCCGGACATCTAAGAAAAGCTCAACAGCACAAAAGTCCATACCCAGAGACCTTCACCAACAATTGTCCCACACTATCTCGAAGACAACACCCAATTCGCCCGCTCCAACAACAAGATCGGTCAAGTCTCTTCACCTTAGGCTACACCACCACAACCATCGTCCTCCTCCACACCCGACGCACAATGCAAGACGCCACTGCACTCCCACCAACAGGGGACGTCCCTGCTGCAGCGACAAAGGAATGATCAGAAAACAGGAGGCAAGAGAATGCAGGCCCAGGCTGCCCTCTTCAACCCCACAAAATTCCCCTTCTCCTACTGCATGTTCTTCTTTCAGGGTAAGTAAAAGAACCTTGGATGCGTGATGGAAATGCGATGCGTGAGCAGCCGGCAGGTCCGGGCCCAATTGCGCAATGATCGATGGGGGGGAGCCTGCCTGCAACTTGACTCCCGGTAGGGCCGGCGCTGCACGCAGTCAGGCTCGATCTCGCCAATCACTCCACCCTGCAGCCCATTTTCATCATAATTGGCGAAATTTCCATGATCTCAAGCTCTCCGGGATTTTGCATGAATCCGCGTGAGTAGCTGAATTACGGGAGGGGGGGGGAGGGGGGGGGGGAGGGGCGCAGGGGGCAGGACAAGACGGGACGGGACGGGACGGGACGGAGACAGGGGAGAGGAGCTTCCCTGGCTTCCCTCACGTGCTTCGCGTCTACGCCGCTGATTGCTGCCCCTCCACCTTTTCCAACCACTGATGTTCATCTACCTGTGGTAAGAACTTCACCAAACCTACCGCGGGTGACTCTGCAGGAGCAACGATCTCGTGGGCGAAAGCAGGAAAAAGGGGCGAACCCCACTTGGGAGCGGATCGGATGGATGCGCACCGTGTGATGAACTACGATACCCCTGTCCGTCAGGCCGTTCCGATAAGGTTTAGTTCGAGGGCCTTTTTGATTCCTTCACCCTGGCTCGTTGCGTGCGATTGCTAACCCCCGCAATGTTGGGAATGGTAAGTTTTTTTTTGGTCGAAGGAATCTGTGGCACTCTTAATAGTGCACATCTGGTGCGGAGCGTGGATTGTCGGTCAAGACTCCGCTACATCCGGCGTCGTCCTCTTCCTCCTCCCTCCTCCTCTTCTGCCTCCAAAAAGCACCCCTCACCATGAAAAGGAAAATTTGAAAAGAAAAACCCCCTCTCAGCCAATCACTCTGCAATCTCTCTACCGAACTGACGTCGTGCGTCGTTAATTGGATCAGCACTTCAAGGCGCTTCACTTCGACGTGGTGACAAGCTCGGACGTGATCGAGCATCTCGCATTCAACACCGCAGACGCACACTCTCCTCCTTCCCCTCAACAAAAATATCGTTGCTCATCCAACGACGCACGACGAAAAACCACGAAAAACCACGTCGTCGTCGTCGTCGTTCCTGCCACTGGAATTAAGTCTTTCGGTTTTGTTTTTGTTTTTGTTTTGGACGGTTAGTTTTAGTTTGCTTGTTGTTGTTGCAACAACAAGGTGATTTATTCTTTTACCATTGGAGGAGTAACATAATACTTGGGGAAGAAGCAGTTATTACTTCCACCTTAAGTTGTGTGGCAAAGGGATATTCCATGTAGGGAATGCTGTTGGGAAGCAATAGTGTAGCTCGCCATTCCATACATTTATTTAACATTTTTCCTTCCTAGACCGAAATTGGTCAACGATTTGAATTGTGTGGCCCATTTTCAGGATTTTGGTTTTTGAATATTTTCTATTTCTTTTATTTTTTTATGTGTGTTCTAAGCTAGTGCAGTCTACTATAGTTGATGAATGCTATCAACAGGGGATATTTGTTATGGCTTTAGGTCAAATTGAGTTGTTGAAGATCTTGTCATTGTGTTGGATCCAGAACATCTATTTTCATGTGCCATAGAATATTGACCAAAGGTATGAGAGTATTTGGAAGGAATCACAAAAAGGGTATATCAAATATTATTTGTTGAATATCAAAATTCAGTTAAGATCTTTGCTTGGATATATTATTACACTGTCAGTTGAGGAAGAAAACGTACCAATTTCAGACCAAATGCCTGAATTTTTATTTAAAACTATTTGATTCTCCATTGTCATTAAAGAGTTCTTAAAATTAGATTCCATTGTTCTATCAAAATACCTTAGTTCTGTTACATGGCTTCAGAGTAAGCATGTGTTGTTCTCATGTTAATAATTTGGAAAATCCAATATTAAGTGGAATTTTGATATCTCTTAATGTTTTTTTTAATTTTTTTTAAAATACAAAAAATAATAATATTAAAATTTTGCAATTAAATATTAAATATTTCAAAGAATTTGTATACATGAGTGTGTTATTCAAATTTTACAAATCACAATTGAACAAAATTCTAGTAGTATTTTACTGTTGTTATTATTATTGCATTGTATAAATATTTTTAAAAAGTCATATAATCATCTGAGAAATAGTCTTCTAAACCAACTCAAAAAGAATTCTCACCATATTTATTCTATTTGAAAGTATAGTACCGATATTAGTCGTACCAACCCATATCTTATCAGAGTGGATCTTGGAAAACAAAAATTTCATTACTGGCTATGAATAGTTAATCCGGGCTTGAATTGAAACAAATACGCAGCTCATATTTATTAGTAGTGCAACATGACACACTTTTGTTTTCTTTCTTTCTTTCTTTCTTCCGAGTCAGAAACTATTCCCATTGGTCCAGGCGATGCTTTTCTCACTTTTAACTTTTTGAAACAAAAAACAGACAAATTTCACCTTCTGAGGTAAGAATAAAAACTTGATGCTTGCCATAACAACAACAAACAGAAACAGGGAGAGTAACAAAGCAACTAATCAGACTATATTTTTCTATTTAATATTGATTCCTTGGGAGTTGGTAGCAGTTTATCTAACATTGTGTATTAATATCAACACATGGGTAGACCATGATCAGCTCCAGAATATACATCGATTCTCTCCATATTTTTAATCCCCCGGGACCAGTTACAATTACTTCGGCGTCCAGATCCTGGAAAACATCATCGCAGTTTCGGCAACACAGCAACACGACTCGGAACGTGTGAATATCCAAACACGGCACCGAAACACACTGATCCACGGAAGTTTCTGATTCCGACTCGCAGCAGAAGCTTGACATGAGCCCATCGTCGACGACGCTGGTGACGAGGGAGACCATGCGTCCGGTTGGGCAAGTCTGTGGATCCAGCTCTGTTGTCCCAACACCTTGAATCTGCGGAGTGGAGAATAGAATCCGATCACAAGGAAAGAGCAACAAGTGGGGAAGAGTGTGGTAGAAACTGGAGCCAGTAAGGCATGTGAGGCCTGAATCGAATGCGGTAAGGAATCCATCACCGGGCAAGGCTCCCTAGATTGGGATCCTTGGTCCCAGCGACGGTAGCTGGGTCATGATTGGATGGCGAGGCCGCCGGATGCGACACAAGTTGGGGACTTTTCCACCGCCTGAGAGCGGCAGCTGACGGTGGGTCGCAAAGAAAGGTCGTTAACATGGAGGGTGTTGTTCGTAGGCTGGTAGAGAGGGAGGGAGGGAGGTAGCAAACGTGGGGGGTAGGTACCAGGCGGGGCCGGCAGCGTTCCCGGCCTGGAATCCAGGGGGAGCGGCGCGTCCCCAGGCAGGAGAACGCGTCGTGCATTGAATGAGGGCCTAATTGTCCTTTTGCTTAAGTTCAGCGTTTGAATCTTCCACACGGAAACTATCTTTTCCTTTTGAACTCAATTCTAATTCATATATTAATTGGTTTTAAGGAAAATAAAATAAAAAGAAAAAGGACAAAAGAAAAAGTCATTGATCTTTTCAGAGTTTGTGTCCCTGTGTACCAGTCAGTGGTTTGTACAGTTTTAATGTGTGCAATTGGGTTCTGAAATGTACATTGCCGACTTGCAGTTTATAACAAGTTGTACATTTTAAAATAAATAAATTATTGTAACTTATTGTTCTTATTACGGTTACGAGTTAGATCAATTGATTCAGTTAGCTAGTTAAAATTTTCCAACCGCTTTAACTTTTTGCATTTAAATACCCATGTTCACATGTTTGTAGGTTTTGGTTTAACAGTTGAAGTTTGGGGAAATACACACAAGTTTTGAACATCTACTTGATATCATTCTAAGGTGTTCTACAAGTTGCAAGACAGCTACAATGCACTATATATATATATATATATATTTCTGACAGTGTTTACTTTCATTATATATATATATATATATATATATAAATGTGTGTGTGTGTTTCTGACAGTGTTCACATTCATTAAAGTAATACCAATGGTATATCCTTACAAGTGGAAAACAGTGGCCTCAATTTCCCTCCCTTATCATTATTGTTATTATTATTAAAATGGTTTCTTCACCTAGATTGAGAGAATCTTCACAAGGTAAATATGTGAAGGCAATGGAGCAATCTTCATGGTGGAAGATTCTATGGGTTGGACCATCCCTCCCTTGAATTCTATATATATGTACATATATATGTTTGTATACACACACACAGAACAGCACAGTATGATTTTCAATAAATATATATATTTGTATAAGAAAAGAAAAAGCATCGAAAAGTTGCACGAGAAATTCTTTTCATGCTTCAGGCCCCCACACAGTAAAATAAAATAAAATAATAGTTACCACTTGAATAATCCCTACGGGTAAAATAGTGCAAAGTAACTTTATTACTGACCTTTTACTTTTTGGATAGGTACCATTACTACAACCATTTTCTGGTAAATGTACAAATGATAAAAATACAAAACACCTATATTTATTCATTTTAATATTATTTAATGGGTAACCATATCTTTTGATGAATAATTAACAGGGGGTAAATGCAGAAACACAGCCTTCAAATATGCTTGCAAAAGAGAACCTAAGCAGTACATATATGAGAGGTACATATACTTTGATTTTGTTTAATTTTACACACGAATTTGCACAATATGAATATGAACACTAACATAAAAAAAAGTAAGCCCATAATTCAATTTAAAACTGATTTTTTGGCTTTCGTTTAAGGGTATTTGAAAGTGTTTGGATAGAGATTCACTTGCAAGATTATTAATATAATAATATTAAAACTGATATTAGAAAATGGCTTTTTGACACTATGATTTTATAAATAAACTATTTATTTCATGTATGTTGTCTATTTTAAATGTGATTAATTTGAGGTGAGTAAGACTGGTATCTTTGTTTCAAAGCATCTAAGCACTTATATTGATTAAGATTAAAATACTCATAGAGTTAACAAGATTGGAAAATATATTTTTAAAGTGCAGAAACTTTTTTTTTTATTAATAAAATATGGCTTACTTTTTATTCCTCCATATTAATATTTATCCAGTGAAAAGATAAAAAAAAGAATTGATAATACAATATTGAAACCTTTCCAAGTTTTGTGTAGTCTGTGACAACTTTTGAAACTTGGACTTTGTTAAAATTTTACAAAATTCATAGATATTTCAAATACTTTATACCACATGTTATTAAACAAAATTTAAAAATCATGTAATCATTATTTCAAGTCGAGATAAATCACTAATTCATTTTATTTTAATTTACAATAATTTTGAGTTAGAACTTTAAAGGTTTGGATTGTTTAACAATGACTTGTATACATATATGGCAATTGCAATATTTATTTAATTGTACTTCTATAATATATTAGTAAATGCATTTGAATGATTTCTCTATAAATTTTTAAATTTTTTATTTAAGTTTTTTGAAACTTAATTTTCAATACATAGTAAGAAATAATGTGGTGTAATTGTAAGCTTTAGATGCACTATAGATATTTTTCTAAAAATCATTAATGTTAGAAAATTCACTAAATTAAAATCTCAAACTTAAGAAGAAATTTAAATATAAGTTAGTGTCTTATTATATTTTTTAATACTATTATTTGCAGACTTTTATTGCTCAAATCATTCTATGATTAAAACACTATATATATAAAATAATACATAGCTAATAAATCAAGTGTCTTATTAGTCAATGGTAGTATAGTTAGTAGACAAGTTATTAGTATATTTATACTAACTAGTCTGTATTATTAGACCACACAAAAGTAAAAGCTTACAATAAAGTTCTTAGTACTCTAAAAATTTTAGTAGTTAGATAGTGAATATACATACAATTGCATGTTTAAAGCGCTATCTCAACAATATATGTTATCTTCTTTTTATTACAATATCAATGCTTAAAATTTAAATTTTGTACACATTGAATAATATTTTGTAAAGCTATGTAATTAAATTAAATTTTATAAATTTTATTTTTTATTTTCTTAAAAATCAATTCAATCTATAAAAACCTCATTTATTTTTTGATAGAAAAAATAAAAAGAATAGAAGTACAAAATTAAAAAAAAAAAAAAAATTAAGAACTTTATATTCTAAATACAATATTTAAAATTTAACACATATTAAATCTTATAGTTGGAATGTAAAATAAAAAAATTAGATATAATTTTAAAAGATTGAAGACATAATTATTAAAATGTATAAGAGTTTTAACTGTATATAAGAATGTATTGACTTAAGAAACAAATCAAAGTAGTTTTTGTAGCAAGATTGTTAAAAAAAGAATTAAAGAATATCTATTGATTGTAGAAGGAGATCTTATCTGGAATTTTATTTTTGTATAATTATCATCATCAAATAAATATTAAATATATTTTATAAATAAATATAGTATTTTTTTGTGAATTTAATTCATTCTAAAGAACAATTTAAAATCTATATTTCTCATATATATACTTTAATATAATACAGTAATTATTTTAATAATTAATAAATAATTAAGTAACAAATTTTTTTTGGAAGGATTTGAAAAAAACATTCAAAATTTGATTACGTTGAGCATGTCATATATAATTTAAAGATTTTAGAATATAAAAATAAGTAAAAGGAACAAAATCTTTGTATACAAAGATAGTTATGGATTACAATTGACTAACTTTGTGATGACATTATAAAAAAATCTTCCAAATTCATTATACTTTAGTATTGGTGTTAGAAATAAGAATTCTAGTCAACTTGATATTAAAAAAGATTATGGTTTAAATACTGCATAATAAGTTTTTAAAAAATAGCAAAGAATTAATACCAAAAACAACATTGGCAACAAAAAAGAAGTGTTAGTTACAATATTATATTAATAATAGTAGAAGATGGTATAATTGTAGAAGATTATACCAAAAAAATACTAAGTATATGTGTAGTAGCAAAAAATAGACTAAAGAGAAAGACAAAAAGATATACAAAGTTCAAAATTAAGTTTAAAACATAAAAAAATAGTATAATATACAAAACAATTTCAAAGGATAGTTATGTACATGTGGCAATATTATCTATTACAATGAGTGGCAAAATTGATCTAATAATTTAGGTATTTTATAACATATAATATGAATTTAATATTATTTTTATTTTTTAAATATCTCATATGATATTAAGATAATATTGTATTGTATTATTTTATATTATATTATGTATTAGTAGTTTCTAAAAAAATTGTTAAAGGAATTTTATAATGTTCCACATGTATAGTTTTGTACATTGTATATATTAGTTTAGATGTTAATTTACAATGTTATTGCAATAACTTGTTTTAAATTTTAAGATATTTTTTATATGTACTTTAGTCTTAGACATTAAATTTGACAACGAATATTTTAAATCATGCTTTAACATTAATTATTAAAGAAATCATATCTAAAAAGTTTAGATAAGTATAAAAATTCTATAAAAATATAATTTTATTCTTAGTTTTAATTTACATGCACATATTTATATCTTAAATAAATAAATTTTAAAATTTTAAAATAAATTATCTATTTATTTAACAATACATCTTACTTGGTTATATAAAAGATTCTGAGTATTATTATTTTTATGGCATTAAAAAATCTAAATTTAACAAAAAAATATTTTTGATTTTTTAACATGTAAAGATGTCATAAAAATATAAGTATTAACTAATATTTTCATTTTTAAAAACTCTAAAAGCACTGCTTTAAATTAAATTGTTTAATTTGTAAAATATGTAATATTATACTCATAAACTCAAAGAATATTTAAGGACATAATACAAAATAGTCATGAAAAACTTTGTCTTACAAAGTTTAAAGATAAGCCATGCAAATTACAAGATATATGTAATAAAGAATGCCATTAAACATTTATCATTATATCTTATGCCAATAATTTAATTATTGTAAGCATTACAATAAATTTTCTCCAAAATCACACAAAGTATCTGACAAAGATACTTGAGTTGAATAATTAAAAATAAATTAGTTATATTTTTAGTACATAAATTGTATATGAATAAAAAAAAATTATAGATCTTTTTTTAAATTAAAAAAGATTCAATAGAAAATAATTCTTAACAAAATTAGTGTGGAACATTGTAAATCATAATTTATTCCAAAATAATCACTTTGACTAGTATTATAAATAGAATATATCTTAATAACTAATAAATGGCAAATCATGGTTTAAAATATTGAACAACTATTAAATAGAAATTTTAATATGTTAAAAGTTCTTTAGATTGTAAAATCTAATATAAAAAATATTCTTTGTATTTTAAAATAGTTAAAAACTAAAGTGTAATTTGTAAACAAAATACAAACATAAGAAATTCCACAACTGGTTATATATATAAATAATAAATAAAAGAAAAAGATTTATATTTTTGGTTGATGGTTTAAGTAATTAGAATAAAAAAATATAAATTTTAATTACTTTTGGTATTTCTAAAATAAATATGTAGTACCTATTAATGTAACAAAAGCTATAATATGTCTTTATAAGTAGTTCAAAGGCATTAAGTATTTTTAAGGCATTACTATGACTAATATTTTTAGTTAAATATTTTTATTTTTAATTTCTCTTGACCTATGTTTTGATTGTAAATATTTTAATCAAGGGCCTAATTTAAGTCAAATATTATAGAATTATGGAAATAATAGAAATTATTAAATTAAATTAACTCTATTATTTTTAAACATGAAAAATAAGTAATTATTTTACCAAAAAAAGATTAGTAATAAAAATAAATAAATAAATAAATAAATATCATTAGAATATAATATCAAATTAATAATATTAAGATATATTTAGGTATAATTAACAAGAGAAAAATAAGATTTAAGAAAATACTTCATAAGACTATATATTTTTTATTATTTTATTATTTTATATTCTACTTATAATACTAAAGGCTTGTGGTTTTAGTTTCTAGTATCTTTCTACTTAATTTATTAAAAAATACTTTATAGAAAAAAATTTAAACATAGCTTATTGGTTAAGTTACTTAAATAGATTTTAAAGATACTTTTATAGAAGATTTGCTATTCAAATTACTAGATGAAGCTTCCCAAAAAAATCTTGACAATTAAGTTTCTTCTTAGATAATTCTAAGAAGCTTTCATAGAAAATCAAAAAAGATTCAAAGTCTATATTTGTAAAAATTATGTGATAAAATAGAATTTTTATAAAGATACTAATATATATTAGTATCTGCTAATAGACATTATATGGTTAATAAGATAAGTGTCTTATTAATCAATAGAAGTATAGTTGGTAGAAAAGTTGTTAGTGTATTTATACTAATAAATTTATAATATTACATCATAAGCTTATAATATGTATGTTATAAAAATAATATCTTATAATAAATTTTTAGTATTTTTGAAACTTTAATGATTAGATTATAAATTTATATATAGTTTTATTTTTAATATTGTATCTTAGTGATATAAATACTTTGATTTTTTTCCAAAAATGATACCAAAAGAATCTAAAATTTCATAATTATCTTTATTAATGGATTATATTTTATTACAATTGGTTGATTTTATACAAAACTATTTTAGTTATAATTAAACATATTGATTAACTAAAATCTTAATAAGTATTAAATAAATTATTATATTTATTTATAAATATTATATTTTTAAAAAATAAAAAATTTGAAACATTTACTAGTAAAGAATTGGTAGTTTATATTTATTTATTTATTTATTTATAGTAATTAAACTAAATTATCACAATCTTAAATTATATCAAAGTTTTTGACAATTAGATTGAGAGGAAAAATTTATACTTACTTACTTATTTACTTACTTACTTATTTATTATTATTTTTATTAATATAATGAAACAAATAAAACTAATTCTATATTATTTATAAATCAGCTCACACTTAATTCGAGGTGAATAGTTTAGAAGCTATGTAATTGATTTTTTTTCTAAATTTGAAATGAATTCAATTAAAAATTTTAAAAAATATTCAAATAAATAAATAGAATGGTGTTACAGAAACTATACTTATATTGTAAATGGATGTTTTAGACCAATATCTATAAATAAAAAGTTTTTTTTTTTGGAATTGTATAAAATAGTTTAGAAGTATAAGTTCTTTTTTTCAAATCATTCTATAATAATCATTTCTTTCTTCTATTAAAATAATTAATTAACTTAAACTATAATTAATCAATGGTTGCCAATATTTTATAATTTATTGGACATTTGTATTTGCAACTCAATTGAATTTTAATGTATAACATCTAAGTAAAATAACATTATATGTAAAAATAATTATTGATGTACTTATTTATGCTAAATATTGTAATAAGAAAAAATAAAATAAAAAGATTTTTATTGTTATAGATTTGTTAAGCAAAATTAATCTTAGTATAAAAAATATTTTGTTAATTTTTATTCTATGCAAAACTTACAATACTGGTTTTTATAAAGGTGGTTACTTTAAAATTTATATTATATTTAATCATGTTTATATAATGTATTTCACACAAATTACAATATGTTTAATGATGTTATATGCTAGTTGTAAGCAAAATCTCACCACCTTTATTGCATTTGTAACCCGGTGAATCAATCTTTCCCACAAAGAAATTCTAATATTTTTCTCTTTTACTCCTTAAATTGCTCATTCAATGCTTCAATCTCCCTCCTCCGCTATGAACTCCACTGCCACAAACTTCTCCTTTGCTACTCCCAATTTTATTTATTTATTTTTTTGGTTTTAGATACTCTCCTCATAATTAGATACTCTCTGCTAGTCTTTATTGTGAATATCTCTCTACATTCATGACTACTTTCTACCTCCTTTGTGAACATTGCACTTGCTTGAGATCCGGAAGATGACACATTGGAAACTATACCAACTGAACCAGATGCATCTGTTTTCTCATCGTTTTACCCTTGCTTCCCTGTTGGATCACGCGCTTCAGCTTAAAAACCATGTCTAAGTGGTTCCCTGATTCTTTAGTCGATTCCTTCACAAACTAGACCCAAAACAATACTCTCACGATTTTCAGACTACTTTTCCAACTTTCTCAGAGGCAGCATTTGTGCCTCACACTCGTCCTAAGCCATCACAACAATTTGCATCGATCACTTGCTAATACTCTTGAGTTCCACTCCTTTACGGAATTGACATCCCATGCTGTACCTCCAAACTCTGAAAAAGCTGCCTCCACCTACTTGGTGAGCGCTTGTAACCAACCACATCCACAAGCTCTCAACATTGTCCAGTGGCACCCGTCAAACCTCAACAAAGATTCCGAGCAATCCAAACTTCAATGTCAGGATTCACCAAGTACCCATCCATTTCGTTTCAGCACACATGACCTACGTCACCACCCAATTCTGCAGCTAACTTAAACAGGTTCCTCTTGTCTTTTAACCCGATGAAGCCGATATATATAAAGACACAGAGAGATGTAAATAAAAATGAAAATACATCAATTCATATCAAATCCACAATCCAGAAGCTTCTCCAACCTACTTCCGGCAACGGAAATACCCTTCGACCTCCACCTAAAACCTATCCGCCCTCTCAATTCTCCAACACAATGTCTCTAAGCCGCCGCAATATGGAGTGTCAAACCCTGGGGAGCTCCCACCCAAAAGCTTGACAAATCTGAAACAATAGTCATCCCTATCGGCACCACGTACTATCCTAGAAGTCGTTCCTCAAAATCACACTTGTTTCAAAATAACCCAAAACCCACCTTGAGTATCAATTCGGCCAACCAACCTCGCCTCCTCCACACTGCTTGCAAGCTCGATATTTCTTGTCGGCTGCGAACTTCGCACCGCACTTGATTCCTAATGGCGCCGTAGTCAATGGTTGCTGGGACCCATCGCCAAGAACCTGTTGGACTTGCCTTCGTTTTTTTTTTTTTTTTTTTTTTTTTTTAAGTCCAAATTTTTCTAAACTTTTTAAGCTAAACTAATGTGAGGCAACGAATTTTGGCTCACACTAGTTTATAAACTTTTTTGATCAAATTTAAACTTGACACCAATTCATTACATAAGTTTACACCACTTATTTTATCAACTCTGTTTACATTATTTTCTAACACCATCATCCCATGTGAATTTATAAATAAAAAAAAAGAAGAATCTCCATTAGATGTCATTAGGTGTTCAATTTGTATTGAGCACAAAAAGTTATATTTTTTCAAAATTCATCACCCTAATAATTTAACTTATGTTTAACTCTTTTTTGCAAAACTATTCAGATAAACCTACATTAAAGGAAAAAGAAGAATACAAGAAACAATAAATTGCCACAGATATATATATATATATATATATATATATATATATATATATTTAGTGCTGCATTAAATGTTTCAAAAAGCATTTTACATAGGTAACATTGTGCTCTAGCCCACACCAATCACGTCGGCAATATGTGCTGCAGATACTTCAAACTTCTTATTTTATTTTATTTTATTTTTATTTTTGTTGTTGGTTGATTGGTTGATGTATATATATATATATAAACATATAAATATAAGCTTGAAACCAAAATCCTGACCCGCATTCCAATGCTTCTGGGGATTGAGGGGAAGAAAAGACGAATCAATTCGTTATTTTTGATGCGCAGCAAACCTGGTGGAGTTTGTTTGTTGGATTGCTTGTTTGTTGCTTGTTGGTTTGTTGGATTGTTTTTCCTGACACGTCGTTGAGGCAGATCAAGCCACCCACAAGTTGAGGAAGCCCAATGAATAGCGCTGCTCTGGTTTCGCATCCCACTTGACTCCACTTGAGGTGGGCAACATGCAGTTCCATTAATTGCTCATGCCAGGATGATGGTTATGTCCACCGTCTGCTTTGGGATCTGTTGATGTTGTGTCAGGGTCTCTCAGTTGTGGGCTTGGATCTGACTCACGGCCTTGGATCGTGAAGTGTCAAATATTGGTACCCATCTTTGACAGAATCTGCAAAAGTTGGCATTGTACCACACCATTCGCACATGTCAACTTTTTCTCGTTTTTCCAATGAAGGAACGTGATTCATTAGAGGAAATGTTGACCATAGCGAAGCTTGGTTTGAGAGTAGAATCACCGCAGCGGTTGAGTACTGTGCAGTATGGCAAACTTTAAAACCCTAATCTTAACAGGGTTAAACACATGCAGAGATCCAGATCTGCTTTACTCCAACAGCATTGCAGAGGTGGAAGGTTAAAAATCTGTTTGCTTTTGGCTACAGTCGGTCCAGTGGGAAAATTCGGAAGCAATGACATTCTCGTGCAAGGATGGGGTTATTTCTTCTGTTTTTTCAAAAAAATTAAGAAATTAAAAAACATATATACAACGCTCGTGAGCTCTATGCAAAAGAGTGTCAACAGTGACTAGTTCAGACCCCAACTCAAACTCGGGCGTGTTCTGATCTGACTGTTAAATGTGAAAAATCCTATTTGTATGTCTCCATTATACGACGGGCTTCCTCCAGTGAATCCTCTGTATTAGGAGGTTTGATACCACCACCGCTTCCCGAGTTTTGTTAAGGTGTATACAAGCCAAGTAACTACATCCTGCAATCCCCTGCTTCAGTTACGAGATTATCTGTTAATTGAGTGTGTGCCCATTGCTCAATCTATGATAAAAATCTCAAGCTTCAATGTAATGTCCATCAGAGCACTATTACAAGACTGTTATTGTACGTTTGCAGGGATTTGGGTGAAGAATCATCTAATTTCAATCCAAGAGTCTCCTTGTATGTGAGTGCAAAAGAATAAAAAGGATGGTTCTATATTTAATCTCAGAGCAAGAAATGGAATTCTTTCAAGTGACCATGATCGGCACTAGAATCTATCTGCTAGAGAAGTAGTTCGCTTATAAAGCATTGACCTAATGCGTTGTCACAAACCAGTCCGATGCACTTACACAAAAAAGACTTTCATTCGCAGTTTACAGTCGAGAACTTCTGAGAAGGTTGTCTTCCTATTCAATTGGAGATCAGAGAGTACGTAACGGCAATATAATACAGGGAACAATAAGTTTTCGCCGAGTTAATCGTCACGATTCAGCCTTTCGTGGTAATCAGGATCGAGGTCATACCATGATAAAGAGGGCCGTTGAGAAGAGTGCTCTTAAAGCATAGATAATCATAGATACGCCCACAACTCCGACAGTAATACGAGCCACTCCTCTGGGTACACTCTCCTGCAAGGCCTCGAGAGTGAACACTCAATCTTCTCCAACTCTAGTCATGTTAATATACATTCATAAATTGTACTTTCCCTCATGAGCAAGGTAATAACTAAGACCACTTCATTCTAGATCCTGTATCGAACTCCCATGGCACGGAAAGGTTTTCAGATGGTCTTCATGGTCAAGTTGAGATGCACGTACAGGAATGAGATTTGTGCTCGCATCCAATGCATTCTTGCCGGCTTCCACGAGGAAGCCTTCGGCTGCAACAAGCCAAATCATTCAACAGTTTGAGACTTCTGACTAATTTGTTTGAAACATTGAGATTGATTCGTTCAGACTCCTTCAGAAGAAACGATTTTCTGTGCAATGTTTGTGTGGCCTGGCACATAGAACAAACACTGCGAATTCCAACTTTATTCTTTCTTGATTACGTTTCGGTCCCAATGTCTGCATTTGCCATCCAATCTTAAAAGATTCAGTAAAGGCCCACCGAAAAAAGAAGCAGAGAAAAACAAGCGACGAAAGCTGAAGGCAAAAAGAAAAAAAAGAAAAAAAAGCTGCACCAAGCACATCAGCACACGCACGAAAATCTGAGGGTTACCTAGCTGCTGCCAGCTTTACAGAATGACGATGCCAAGAGCTTCCTGAAAGCAAAGATCGAGAGCGAGAGAGAAGAGAAATTAGCCATGCCCATTGTGAAGCATACGAACACTTCGCACGATTTCAGATTGCGCGATTTAACACAACGCGCCGCAATTTCTCTTCAATGGATGCAACCCACCTCAAACGCACACGCATACCCAGCCAATTCACGAACCCAATCGAAATTCACGCCATGCTCCCCCCTGGAAACGACGTCGATTGGAATAATCACCTTTACCAACATCGATCTTCTCCTCGGCAACGATCTTCAGCTCCTGTCTACCAGCACAGCTCGGCAACGCCGCACCTCGCTTCTGCCACACAACCCTCCTTGGCAACGCGGCGCCCGCCCAACTGCTAATGCAAAGCCCCTCTCGCCCAGTTCCAAAACCCAGCGGCGAAATTTGCAGCCTCGCAACATCCCCATCTCAAATTCTCGACTCTGCTGCTGCTGCAACGATGCTTGCGATGCTTCGGCGTGAGGCGAGCGGCGACCAGGCTCAAGGGACGTCGGCATGGCCATGGAGCTTCTGTGCTTACTGCCTGTGGACACCTGATGCAGCTGCACTCACAGTTAGTTAGTGGATTAGTTGGTTCTTAATTGAGGATTAGTTACTTGGTTAACGATATGTGATGTTTGAGACAAGTTGGAGTCTGCATGTGGCGTCGTCAATTACGGTTAATGGAGGTGAGTAAGTTGAGGTTTAAAACGAGAAAATGAGGTTTGGAAACTGTGTGGTAATTGGTTTTGGAGTTGGGATTTGAGTTGGTTTGACAGGTTGAGAGAGTATGTGCAAAATTTTGAATATAAATTATTTGAGTGGACTTGTCATCTTGGTTGTGAGATTCCTGTAGAACAGAGTTAGTTGGTGTGAGGATGGAATGGTTAATAAAAAAAAATCAGCTATATTTATTATTTATTTCATTATTTATTAATTTAGAATTAATGTTAAAGAAAATGATTTTTTATTTTATTTTTAAAGGTATATTTATACATAAAAAATCAACAAAGTTCCATAATCTTTAATTTTGTAGATCAATCACAAACATCTTCATATCATTTACATGATAAATTTTACAAAGCATTGTGTTGTGGCTCTAGTCAAGGATGTAATGAGACAAGATATCTAGTGAGTTTCTATTGGAAGAAGGTTTATTGTAATGGATGTCTTTGGTATATATTTGTCTTGCTTGAAGGTTTGAATAGGCCCAAAATTGTTTAGCTTGTTTGACTGCTCTAATAATTTATTAGTAATGAATTTAGATAGAACTTATTACCAAGACAAATTGTATAGGAGATAATAATAGGAGATATCATAATGCTTGTAGTAGTAGTACAATAGGTTTGGCATGTGCATTAATTTTTCTTAAAGGCAATAATATGTATGTATATATATATATATATATATAATTAGTTTCTCAATTAAAATCATAACTTCAAAAAGTTAATTCTTTAAAATATAAGATATTATTTTTCAATTATAATTTACATATAGTTATTAATTTATCTAAAAAATAATAAAATATATTTAATAAGTATTTTTTAATAATCTAATCTTGATGTTGCACCACAATCACCCACCACTTATTTCATGGCACTTATTTGAATGACTTAAAGTCTACTATGTAGAATTTAGAAATGGATTTTAAACTTATTTTTAAAAGCTTCTAATCAATTATTTGTTAAAAAGAACCAAATGTAATACTTATCAAAATATATTCATCAAATTTAAAATTTTTATTCTTTGTTTTCTAAGAAACACTTAAAAATTCCATTGTGTTTCTACAATTGAGCATATTGGATTATTTTTGTTCAAAAAACAAATATTGTTGAACTTAATTGATCCTCTCCCAGATTTTGTTATACACTTTAAAAGAAGCCAAATCTTCACAACCCCATTTCTATAACCAACCTATGCTAAGAGATATATCTCTGATTTGTTTGTTATAAAACACCCACATTTGGTAGACATCTAGGATAGATTCAAAAAGATTAAATCGTTTCACTATTTGTACGATGTCTTCTACAAGCATTTTACAAATATCTTTGAGGAAAGTGCTTAGGTCAATTTCGTTTTCTGCATGATCTCATAACACTTTTTCAACTGAATCAAACTGATTGAGTAGCAGAAATTTCGGCAATGGAACATTTCCAATGCAAATCATGGAATTTGTCTGGTAAAGCAGATAAAACCATTTAGTATGATACACAAATGGGTATATTACATCCAGTAAAAACTTAAGTCGAATAAACAAACCTAGTTGAGGGCTGTAATCTGGAAGTAAAACAAAGAAGCTTCTAGAAGTTTACAAATGAAAATCATAATCACAAGTAGTCAGTCATCACGTAAGATGCAATTGATTGGTTCTATAGTTCCCTACGTGGAAAAATTGCTCCAGAATCTGGATCTTAATGGTCGCTGCTGTGAGTACTGTGAAGTTTAGATAGCAGAAAGAGACAACCAGAGGAGAGGAGAATGGAAGCAGAAAAACAGAGCAGATCAAGCCCATTGTTGATCGGCACCTTCTTACTTTTTTCGAACATTCCAACCAGCAAAATCATCACTATCACGTGCCCAAGCTTAGTCTTTAACTCGTCCAGCGACCTGATTTCAAGCCACTTTGGCCGCTCCTGCATGCAGCACGAGAGCCATGTCAACTCAAGAACAAATGAAGAAAGCCCCGAACACATAGCCATTTTGACAGTGGAAAACTCTTCAACTGTGGATGGTTGCAGGTCATCTTACCCTCATACGAAAGAGGCCAAACAGATTTGAACCACATGTGGGGTTTCGTACTTTCTCACACTCAGCGCCAGACACATCCAACGTGTCCACAAAAAGCTCATAAAGTCCCATACCAAATATGAGCATCACAGTTCCCATTAAGTATACATCTGAAAACCCGTCATCACCATGCCAACAATTACTCACACAGGAATAACATTCAATAGTACTGAGAAATATCAAGGAGACAAACTTGCTCTTACCTCTGCCCTCAGATACCTATTTCTCCTGGTCCAAGTCCACAATAGATACGACCCCACGTTTTCCAACCATACATCTACTTGAGAGTTTGAACATGGAATTCAAGATAAAAGGATAAATGACCTACCAACAGCTTCCACGAGGAGAAACACAACTTTACTGGTACCAAGACCTTGCCATGCCGCTTGAAAATATTCCACGAAGGACTGGATCACAAACAAGGTACCCTGCTCCAAAGAAACACAAAGAAGTCAGGATCTCAACCAATCTAAATTTGAACTGAAATGCAAGACTACTTCATCCAAATCTAATACCTATTGAGTGAGTCCAACCACAATTTACATAACATCCCTAAGTTGATAACCAAAATACAACCATTCTCTGTATAATTGCAGATCAAAGACTTGGTCCCAGCCATACCTTCAAGAAACACAGCACTGAACCGACCAAGGATCCCACAACTGCCATGAGTGTAAAAAACCGACAGTTGAAAATCGCCTGCAATCCAAATAGACCAGCGTGAAAAACTAAGCACAACAGTAACATGAAGCATCCTACTGTGTAACGATAGCAATGATAACAGTGATAACAATACTGATAATCCACCTAGCAAAAAACAGAACAGGTGTTGAAACGATTTCTCAGGAGCACTGCTGGGTCACAAATTGCACATACCCGCTCGATAATCGCCTCCCAACGCTCACTGCGATCGTCAATCTTATCAGGGATTGTCTTATTCTCGCTGGAGGAACCATCCAGAAGAGACTCGAGAGTGGCCACGCCATTGTCACCTGACAAAGCTGCAGGGGGCAAGACATTATCGCCATGTGATGCGCGAATTTGAAAAGTGGGCAATCTTCCTCCGAAAGGGGCAGTCATGAGCCTTGGTCTGCAGGGATGGGAGCTCTCAACACAATGATCATTTAATCTTCCCATCGCATGAATTTTCACGGTTAAACGACGGAATGATGTGCAAGTTTTATTGGATACGATGTTGCTCCATCGGGGAGTTTCACGTGTTGCCCTCATTGACGCAGAAGGTTTGATTATCATTCCACACTGCGAGTTAGAAACGCCTGCAATAGCGTTCTTGGCCATGACTCGCACTCGAAATTTGTCCAGAATTCGTGATGGTCCTCCACTGTCCCTGCGATTGAAGAGACCACTGATCATTCTCCTTCAACATGGGTCCACAGATCCAGACTCCAGAACTGGGTATGTTTAACAGGAGCCTGGCCTGCGCGAATGGTCACCCGCTTACTTTGCTTTCTGCAATTAACGTACCGAATGCTACCCACTAGATCATTTCGTGACAACCATCGCCACTAGGAACGAAAGGGGACGGCGCTCTCATGCAGAGGAATTGAAAAAGAGACGAGGTTTGCGAAGCGAAAATGCTTCGATTTTCTAAAAAGATTTGAGAATTCTGTACTTTCCATCTTGATGTGGAAGGATGTTCAATCTGCCGTGACTAAAATATAGACTCAAAATCCGTCAAACATCAACCCAACATCTGAAATCTAAAATCTACTTAGGGCATCTCGGCAGAATTTAGTTCTGGGCAGAGAAATGCAAAGGCGAACTGATCCATTATTGCAGCGACGAAGATGGGTGTAGAGGCATAAAATTGCTACAACACTGCCAGAGTCTAGTATCCAGGTTCTCTCCCAACCCATCAAGAACGTCTACCTCCGTTCCAGAACATTCACCGCCACAGCTTTGCAATGCTGCACACTCGCACAAATAAGCCACAAAAAGGCACTCTGTCGGGATCTTGCGCTTGCCGCCCAGTTTCAATCATCTAAGACATCCACGCGCAAGAACATGTGAAGAAGACCAATACCTTACAAAGTGTCACGATGTCGTGCTCCAAATAATTGATTCCCTGCTACTTCTTTCCGCGACTAAAGACGTCCCTTCTCGCTATTGCAATTCCCAGCATCCAGCATCAGCTGCTATCACCTAAAGTTTCGATTCTTACCATGAAGACAGGTATTAGCATCACCCTTGCAGCAAACCATTAACTCTCGAGAACTTTTTGGGAAAAAGCAACGATGCTGATGAAGATCGGCCCGCCTTACAGTCAACAATTGTAAATGCACCCCTACTAGACATATTTCGAACTTTTCTCCCTCCTCCGAATTTGGCCACCTCTTGCATGCTGCCACACATGCTACAGTGGGTTGGTAGATCAAAACGCTCATGGTTGCTTTATCCACTTTTCTTAAAAATCTGGAAGACCATTCCATACCCCACATTTCATATTGCTGACACGACAAAACTCGCTCCAGAGGAAACTGTGAAACGCATCGTGAGTCCTTCATCCTCGCTATCCTGCACCCAATTGGTCTTCCGACGCACAACACCTTCTGCCATGTCACCTCTTCGTTTCACCCTAATTCTCTTGCAGTTCGTTCGTCTATTCACCACCACTGTCCTCATGAATGGAACCATCTAGCACGAGGAGGGAGCCAAGTGGGAGCAAGCGCCTCGAACACCACAAATTGTCCACATGTGCAGAGTGAACCTGCTACAGTTGAAAGTTGACAGCACTCCAACCTGAAATGATACGTTGGTCTTTATTGTCGCTGTATTGAAGCAATCTTCGAGTTCTATCTGTGCGAGGCATTTGGAGCACTACGGGTCTTATCTGTTGTGATGAGGCTGTTGGAATAGGGCAATGCTCCAGAAACTCTCGATGAGATTTAAGCGGTGCGTATCTGACAAGGTAAGCGTAAAGCCAGCAGACAAAACAAGAGAACAACAGAAGTGAAAACATGGTACGAATTGCAGTCGGTCCATTACTCAAATTGGGTAGAGAGATTGTGCGAGAGCAAAACGATGCGTCGCGTTGCTTTCATGAAGTGGCTACGACTGAGAGGCATTGCAATGTGCTTCTAAAACCTCCTGCGACCGCGTCGAGTACCTCAATTCTGTTCGCTCAAACCTCTCAAGTCTATGCACACATCTGCCTCTCAGACTGTGGATATTGGAAGGTCGAAATGCTGATCTATACCCTGTGCATAATCAAAAACCCTGCACATCTTCCTGCTAGAACCCACGAAGCAAAAACTTCACGTTATTGCAAAAATCTTGCACAAGCTTGAATGTTGCATTATTTTCCTTGGTAGCGGTGATTTCGTGTCACCAGCCGCTGTTCCCATGAACATCGAGCGTTTCATTCTATACTGTGACTAACCAGGTGATGCTGGAGGCTGCTCCACAAGCCACTAGTGACTCATTTATGCGTGTGTGTGTGTAAATATGTATGTACATATATATTGTAGTGGAAACCTCATGGTTCAATTCCAGATACCGCAAAGGAGAACGAAGAGGAAAATTAGCTTCTACCTCTCGAGGCAAGAAATCATATTCTCTTACAAAATTCATTACAACTGCTTGTCCTTGTTCCATGCACCCTTTCGAAGTCTTGTTTCTACTCTAGTACTCTCATCTCCTACCATTTAATATAAGCATGCACTGTTTCCACAACGACAACGGATTTAAACATTTGGTTTTCTGTAAATTGGGGTAAAGTGCGAACTTAGCACTCACTGGACGGAAAGCGCAAGGGAAAAAGCATGCAGTGGTGTGAGTGTGAGCTGCAACGTCATCCGCCACGTGGGTTTGAATCCCTCGTGGAATAGTGTGAATGAAGCCTGTGCTTGGGCAGGGAGCTCCCCGATGCAACAGCCGCGCTTGCAGAGAGTTTCTGGAGAAAGCCTCGAGGGAGTGCGGGGCTGTTGTTAATGCATCTTCACGGGCGTCGTCATCGCCGTCGTCTGTCTCCAGGATTCATGGCTTCATCGTCTCCTTGACTGGCAAGCGTTGCAATGCGTGTAACTATGGGTCAGAATCTTGGCATTTCAGTGCTTGAAAGCTCAATTCTTCTGTGATGTCTGTCAGATGGGTCATGTTTCTCTTGTTGGTTGTCGGTTTAAGAGTTGTTGCAAGGGGAGTGGTGTTGCCAATGCAGCCAATCGTGGTGTTGTAGCAAGTAGAGAGCGAGTGCGAGAGAGTGTGTGATGGATTTCTGTGCGAGTGATGTGTAGGATAGATGGGTGGAGCTGATCTTTCAGTGAGTCTGGAAGTTGTTGGGTAGAATGGTGTCCCACATTGTGGTTTAGGGTTGGCTGGATCGATTGTGAGCTTGGGGGGTAACTGAATTGATTGTACATGACAGCAACGAAGCAGAAGGCCAGCAGAAGCTCCCATCACTTAAGGGTGAAAACGAACAACAGGGTGGATGACCTGCAGGGCATGGTCTCCGAATTGCAGCAGGCTCGCCGAGAGGGTCGAGTGAAGGATGTGGCGATTTTAGAGGAGCAGATGCAGCAGATGTTGAGGGAGTGGAAAGCTGAATTGCGGGAGGCTTCCCCTGTTAATTCCCTGCTGGTAGGTGTATGCTTGATAGTCTCATTACTATCTCTAGCACGCACGCAGCCTTGATTCGTATGAATGGAATTTAGTTTGATGATTCGAACTGCTCTTCTGAGGCTCTATGTTGGTCTGATGCAATTCGCTGCAAGCGTCCGGTGTTATATCTGCCCTCTATTCATGACAATCATTGCAGGCTATAGCCGATGCTTGAACCTCTAGCGATTACTGGCATCTCTAGCAGGAAGTGAACTGTAAACCCTATTTCTTTTGTGCAGCAAAGTGAAAACCCTAGCTCGTCAGAACTTTCCTCCGACATGGAGCGCTTGTTACAGTTCTCGCTGAAGGATGAGGATGATGATGCGACCAGTAAGGCAGCTCCGATGACATCAGAATTGGAACAGCAGTCGTACAATCCTCATCCTCCGAGTCCTGCTCCTTACCAGGTAATGCTAGACATCAAATCAAACTTTCAATTTGAAGTCTCGTTCTACCCAAAGCTTGTAGATTGTCATTTGAAAGATTCTATTGTCCCAAACCTGCGCCAGACACTTGGTAGATTTGGTTCATGTCTGTAGAAAGGATAGGTTTTCCCCGCCACAAGTTTTTTCTTTATTATCTTAGCCTCGAATTTATCAATTTAGTGTATATGTTGTGTTGTAGGAAGCTGTAGTCTTGGAAGCTTTTGCAAGGATAGAGCAGATCGTTCAAGAAAATCCTCAATCTAACCTTGAAGCGGGAACAAGCTCAGGACGATATGAAGAAGTCCTTCAAGCTCCGCTTGAGCCGCAGAAAAAACTTACTGCTCATTCAATTTCTGATTACAGTTCCAGACCAACCATACCTCCTTCAGCAGCTTTTTTATACCCGAAGTGCGCTCTATGGGATTGTCCTAGGCCTGCTGAAGGTCCTAATGAAGGCGCTTACTATTGCAGTCATTTCCACGAGGATCTGGCCATTAAAGAAGGTGCTCCAGGGATGCCTCCAGTTGTGAGGCCGGGTGGGGTAGATCTGAAAGATGGGCCTCTTTTTGCAGCACTTGCAACACGAGTTGATGGGCATGCTGTAGGAATTCCTGAACTGCAAGGGGCAGCGACCAAGGTGCCTTGGAATGCTACTGGTGAGAGTAAAGCTTTTGTTCACCTGGATGCAAAGTTGTAGTACCTCAATTGTATATTTCTATGAGAGGTTTTTGAGTTATGTCTTGTTTGACATGATTCCGAGTAATTCCAAGTCTCAGCTGGTGTCATTAGTAGCATCATTCTCTGATCGAGAAGTTGGATGGCATTAGGAGTGAGGTCTTATTGCAGTCAATTACTCCCTTGCTTTTTTGGGAGTGATGTTTGTGTTTCATCAGGATTATGTAGTATGATTTGTTATTTGACGTTGGTTACAATCCGATTGATACCTTATTCTTCGTAGATAATCTGTGTATGTGATCTTGGTCCTATTTGCGACTGTACTGTGACGCTTGTAATAATTTTATATTTCAGATCTTTTCGATGTAGCTGTCCATCCTGGTGAGACCCTGCGAGAATGGCTATTTTTTGACAAACCTCGGCGTGCTTTTGAGAGTGGAAGACGGAAGCAGCGATCACTACCTGATTATGAAGGACGTGGCTGGCATGAGTCAAGGAAACAAGTGATGAAAGACCTTGGAGGATTGAAGCGCTCGTACTACATGGATCCGCAGCCTGAGGGGCACAATGAATGGCATTTATATGAATATGAGCTCACATCTTGCACTGACTGTGCTCTTTACAGACTGGAGTTGAAACAGGGTATTGCTTCTAAAAAAAGTGGGAAAGCCAGGGCACAACCACAGATTCAGAGTGATACTTCCGTTGCTTCATTGCAGCATCAAATTGGACGTCTGGCAGCAGATTTGTCTCAATTTGAAGGTCAAAAAATGCTTAGTACTGTAGTGGAGAGTAATATGGGAAGGACTAAGTCTACCCAGAGGAAAATTACAACTAAGGATCTGGGATCAGGGGAATTGGTTCCTGCACTGGCTAACCAATCATCAAGTCAGCATACACCATTCAATTACACTGCAGAGCTTCAATGATGCTAGCCACCTGTGAGGTTCTGAAGATAGGTTTCTAGATTGCGAAAGGATCAGCTTTGTTTCACTTCACTGAGCTACATCACAATATTTGGTTTCGATACTAGTTGTACCTTTTCTTGCTATAAGCAACTGTACATAAGAAAAAGGTTCCTCAAGGTTTTTCTATTAGGCTTGTGGGTTAGATTATTCCGACGTTACGCAGCATTAGCTTTAAGAGGGCAAGTCTCTCAGTCTGGAATTTGCTTCACACATCATGGTACCTGTCGTAGATATATATATATATATAGGTACACACTCACACACATAAAGCGTTTCTTCGTGAGTTCATGGTAAATCTGTCTTCCAATCTCAAGCACCAATACCATCCACTTACAAAAGTATTGACTGGCGATTTTCTCCTGTATTTTATATATGTCTTCCGTTTATCAGCAGAGAAAGCTGACAAGCGGAGAACGAAGTGGTTTCGTCGGGTAGGTCTGAACTCAAGCCCTCGTTTCCGCTGTGAAAGTCGTGTGCAGGCTTTGATTTCTTGCATGTGAGTATTTGATAAAGAATACTAGAATTCCAATGCCTTTTGTTGCGCTCTCACACTAATATGAGTCCATAGTAGAAATCGAAGTCAGGGCATGAGAAAGAACCCTCGTTAGATCTGTATCATACGCTGCAGCCAAGCCAAGCGGAATCAGGGATAAAACTTGATTGAGGTTATCGCATGAGGGAGTTCGGCGCACTATTGCAACGTAAAGGTAATGGGAATTCTACGTAGCTGAGCTTCACTGGGCTCCGGCCGTGGATCATTGATCTACTGGCCATGGATAAACTACCGAACTATCCATGGTAACGAGTCTCGGGCAGGCAGCTTCATTGAGAAAACAGGCAGTCATACGAAACTTGTGTGTGGACTTTAGGGATTAACGATGTTTCTAGCAGTAACAAAGAGACTCAAAACTGTGGAAGAAATACAAACCTCGTGTTGAGAAATACTCATAAAATCTAATTGAGTGGTGTTTTAATCGTCTCATTCAGGTTATGTACTGAAGAGGACTCTGGAGTCTGGAGTACACTTAATGCTCGACTATGCAGTCATACACATGCTGTCTGTCTTGCTTGTTCTGCCGTGGCTTCCACATTTGAATTCTGGTGAATTGTAGACATCAGCGCTTTAAATAAACTCCGCCCAAAAAACCTGTAATGCCGAGTATGTTTCCCACAGCTTACATCGGCAATGATTTCTACCGCGGCAGATGTCTACCACATGTTGAGATGGACTGCATGTTTCACAAAGAAAACTGGTGAATTGTAGTAATAGGCTTTCACTCCACAGTGAAACTAAAGCACTATTAAATTGAGGTGCACTTCAAGGCATGTATGGTCCCAGCAGATTGCGGTGCTTGAAGCTTGATTTGGCAAGTGGACACAGAAATCGCATGTCTCAAGCTGATAAGATGCTTACAGCGGAGATTCATAAGATGAACTACTCAAGGGCCTGCATGACTCTACAAATTGAGTAAAAGGTGGTTCGTTTGTCGAACTCCTCAGAAAACACGTAGATGCGATAGATTCAAGACCGCCCAATATGAAGAAAGTGATCAGCAGACAATTAGAGCATTGGGTTGTCTGGTTGAGTACTCTGCTAGGGGTAGCGGTGGGATCTTCTTATTCAACCTTGGCGATCATCGGAAAAGAGCCTCTGGTCCCGGCACTCTTCATCTTCGGAGACTCCGATTCTGATCCCGGCAACAACAATCACCTCATCTCCCTTGCCAAATCGAACTACCCGCCTTACGGCCGTGAGTTCGACACGCACATTGCCACTGGGCGATTTACAAACGGACGAACTGCTATGGATTATTTGGGTAAGTTGTCGATCATCACGTTCTGAACTCAACTGGGGGTGCAGCTTGCCATTATCTTTTAAGACTGGGGACATACACAGTATGTTATGGTTTGACGCAGCGGCAGAATTGGGATTGCCTCTCGTACCACCTTTCATGGATTCGGAAACCAAGGGATTAAAACTACTACAAGGAGTGAACTACGCCTCTGCTGGCTCAGGCATTCTAAATTCCACAGGCATGTTCTTTGTAAGTCACCTCTGCAAGGAAACTAAAACTAGGATGTTATACGATTTGCAAAACCCACACACTTCCTGGGAGATTATATGTAGGACTTACCTAGCACTAGGATTTATCATTCGCAGATCATGCATTGATAGACATGTGAGGCTGTGACAGGGGGAGCTCATCCCGTTGTGGAAACAATTGGAATATTTCCGGGATCATACGCAACCAGAAGTCTATAAGATGCTCGGTAGGAAAGCTGGCAAAGACTTCTTTCGGAAATCTCTCTTCTGCATAACTTCTGGAAGTAACGATGTTCTCAATGGTTACTACTTCCTTATCCCCACTACCCCACACGGTTTATCGATCCAAGAGCTCATACAGCTTCTTGTGTGGACCGTGTCCGTTCAATTACAGGTACAAATGGAATCCATGCCAGTATTCTCTGACAAATTTTGTTGTCGTTTCAGCCAACCATGAGTTTGAACAGCATGAGTTTGATGTTTCACGTACCTGTGTGAGCTAGGTTTTGTACGAATTTGGCGCCCGCAAGGTAGTGGTCACCGGACTGGCACCGCTGGGGTGTTGTCCCTCGCAAATTGCCAAGTACAACTTGACAACTGGGGAATGCGTTGGGTTTCTTAATGACGTTAGCAAGCAATACAACGCCGCTCTCATGACTATGCTCCTTAAGAAAAGAGAAAAGCTCAAGGATTTCCACCTTGTCTACAGTAATTTGTATGATATTCTCATGGAACTCATTGCCAATCCAGCCATGTATGGTGAGTTCTTCGATCTCGATTTACAGAAGAAGAAAAAGCTATCAGAGAATTTGTTGAAAACGCTCGTTCATGGCCAGGCATTGTGTGATGACTCACCTGAATTCATTGTGCACCAGGTTTCAACTTCTCAAACACTGCCTGCTGCGGAGTTGGTAAGCTAAACGGCAAGTTTATCTGCACGGCGTTTTCCCGTCCCTGCGACTATCCGCGGCTTCATATCTTTTTCGACTACTACCACCCCACCGACACAATGTACTATCTCATCTTCCGAAAGGTTTATTTCGAAGGACCACCTTACAACATTCCATACAGTGCGCAATCCTTAGTGCATGTACCGATTTAGGCTTCCAGATTTTATAGCCGCTACCACGAGTAGGACCGCAAGAGTTTCATACCAACTCATAGTCAGTGTTGATACCAATGCGTAGTGACATGGCAAAATACAGTAGAAACTGGCAACAATAGATCAGGGATAAGTAAAATAGTGATATAGCAGTGTACAAGTTGTCAAAAAGAACCTTTCCAGCCAGTAACGACGCACAGAGCTCACAATTCTTGGAATATAAAAATTGCTGTAGAATAGCAGCTTTTTGCACTCACACAGTTAATAATAGGTACAGTTCACGACTAAGATTAACAAACTTCAGATTAGATACTTGTCTATGCACACGGACCGTTGTCCTCCGATGCTTATTTCTCCATCTTACACTCATTTACGAACAAAGCTGCTCTCAGATCACTAAAAATCACATGTCCACCAGACATCAAATAAATACAAGAGAACAGAGACATAGAAACCATCCAGCTGCACCCTTGTTCAATTAGACAGAACCTATTTGCTTATGAAATTACGAGGAGTACAGAGCAAGCAATTGAAGAGTTTATTGCCTATCTCTGAATCATTGAAATGTGGGTTGTGAAGAAATAACTGTCTTAAGATTTTGTTACGGTTTGGAAAATGCGGTTTAAGAAATTTGGGTATCTGTCGTATTATATGTCTAATAGCCTAGTCGAGAAATAACTGGCACGGTATAAGTGCTACGGAAGACATGCATCTTGTTCCATAGTGCATGTTATGCTCGACCGTGAACTGCATCCGTTGTAAAGCATTGGGCAGTCGATTGAAGCCACTAGGTGTTAGCATGGCGCCTGACTGTTTTCTTTATTTAGATTAGGATAGAGAGTAAGATTTTCTTAAACCAGGGAGGACTAATAGGTTGCAGCATGAATGCTCTTGTTAGCTTGCACAGTCTTTCGTAATGCAGAGAAACCGTAGTGAAACATGAGCCTCTGGTTTATGTGAGAGACAGGGTTGGAATGCTGCTATGCCGGAAACGAATCCTACATTTTTCGCATCATGTTTAATGCAACGAGCCCGGCGCTGCACCACCAAGTGCATAAATGGTCACCCCTGCTGAAGTGAACATAGAAAGTGTCTGCGATGTGATACCAAAAAATGTTGAACCGAGTTACAATCGTAATATCAGACCTAAGCGTGTGAAAGTCCCGAATGTATTCTCACACAATTAATAACAAAATAAGTGCAGAGAAATACATATTAACACAATCCAATCCTCTCCTACTTGCACAATGCCGAGGTATTTAAAGGCATCCACTCGAGGCATGGTACCCACCAAAGCTCCCGCCCAATGGCCTGCCGCAAATATTTCAAGCTGCCAACTGTTCGTGAGATACATCAATTTACTTCCACATTGCAAATAATTGAAGGAAATCAAACGATCCGGTTGCTTCATTTACCGAGATCGTGATCGTATCTCCACCCGTCAAAGCTGGCAATTCAGGTCGCCAACCACAGCTTTTGCTAATCGCAGGAATCAAGCGATATGAGAACCTACCTGGGTCACGACTCTGACCACAGCGACAGGAAGGAAGGTATGGTGCATCACGACTACGATAGCAGGCCAGGTAAAGCGCCAGGGTGCTCCACAACGGAGGAGGAAACTAGCTGCCAAAGAAGGCAGACCCACATATGCAAATCATACACTCAGCACTCCATAAGGGACGGTAGTCAGGAAGACAAAAGTACCAGCCCAACAAAGCTGACCACAGCAACAGGAGGTAAAGATTTGTGCAGCTTGGCTCTCACCACAAGTGATGCAAAGGGCCAGACTCGCTCGATAAAGCACGATGCGACAAATGTAGGATACTTTAACCAACTATGCACAGAGACCAACCTTATCCTGCAGACAATATGGATACCTGGACAGACAGAATGTCAAAATCACGCTATGTCAAATAAGATACTTTAATTCCTCAATACTGTTGACTTGATCATGAATTCCCTGGCTAAAGGACCACTGGTGTCATTCTGTAACATGTCCTCCAGAGACATGCGGGCCGTTCCTATATTTTCATACAAGTTTAGGGGACAGAAAAAGCTTCGTTGATACAAGGCAAGGTGACGAACTCCGGAAAGTTTGACAGTGTGGCAGATAGTTGCTCCGGAGTTGCTCCGCTACGTCACTTGTGCCTGGATATCATACCCTTTGCCAATTTTTCACCCTTCTAACAACTGTCTTTCCCTGACATTGTCGTGGCTCCAACCCCCCGAATCCCTGTGAAACTAATCTAAGATCTGCTTTGAAGAAAATAATCGCAAACATGAGTCCCTGTAGAAATCACCAAATAATACCACCGAGTTCCTCACTGCAGACACGATCCAGTGACAGACCTTTCGTCGTCCCATGGAATTCCCTCAACAGAAAAGCCTTCGTCAAATTCCAGCAAAAAATCAAGTCCCCTAAGCAAGGACCCCCTGAAGCAAGCACAATTGCCATCGATACCGCATGCATCAATCAGCAATTGTGATACTAGGTTGCGATCCAGCCACTTCTCAATAAAAATAAAAATAAAAATAAACTCCAAAAGTAACGGCTCCAACACACTGATCCACATCAGATCTCTTCCCTCACCAATTGTATCAAGCTCCCTCTACTCCCTGCCTCGCCACGCAACCAACATCTGCTCAACACCGCAGGTTCATGCAGATGCCATCGCTTAAGCCAGAAATCTGTTGTCAACAACCACCACACACGGCACGTACACTGACGGGGTCAACCGGAGACGGGCAACGAGAGAGTGCGTGCACTGATCGACGTGCGTTATGCTAAAACGTGAGGGACGGAGGGAGCTCGGCGTCGCACGCACGGTGGGATGGCGGGCCGGGTTGACATGTCAGCGCGGGTCCCATCCACTAATCCCTGGACCTTTGCCTTTTTCCTTATCTTTCTGTTATTTCTACTTTTTCCCTTCTCTTTCTTCAGTCTCCTTTCTTTCATAAGTCTTTCACACTGCGAACATTTGAAAGATCAGGATCGCATAGCAATAAAGGATATGTTTACCTTATTTGGTTATGCAAAACAGGTTAAACAAAAATAATAACATGGTTTGCTTTTTCTTTCCATTCAGCCATGCTTTTATCTCTATGAACTATCTATATATATATATATATATATATTTGATGTCTTCTTATTTCTAATCTTAAAATTATTAAATGGGTAGATTAATTTTTTATATAATTAGATTAAAAAATAACCATGAAGTTTGATGTAACCCAATTCAATAATAAGCATCATTTATGAACATTTCGTATGGTTTTGAATAAGCTTGATTTTGAAATTTTTATATTGGAAAAAACAAAGGATCAATTTCAAAGTTGATGAAACTCAAAATTTTGTGAAATAAACACATGTCATACATGTATTACCATGTTACAATCATTGATAGAGGAAAACACAATAGCTTTGAAATATCATAGGCTTGTTGAAAAATAAAACTAATAGTACTTTTGTTGAGTGCAAAACTACTGCTTCAGAAAGAGAATTTCTCAGGAATAACCAAGTATCATGGTTTTGATTAAAAAATGAAATAATAAGTTTTCAAGATACTTATCCATTGTCAATATAGAAATTTAAAATCTGTGAATTATTTGTGGCTGAAGAATCTTACATTCTATGTCCAATTAAGCAACCACATTCTGTTGGAAATACATGCTTGGAGTAGATAAGCACCATATTTATAACAACTCTTCTTTGATTTAGATAGCCCCTTTATCTCATTCATGAAATTAGTTTTTAGAATAAATATATACATATATTTGTCTTCAATATGATATGCTTTTAACTAGTAATTATAGTTTTTGAAATTTTCAATTACATTGTAATATTATCATGTAAACTTAATACTTGTATACATTTTATTATTTCTATTACTATTATCATTGTACAAATAAAAATTAGGTGTAAAAGGTAGAGATGACATTAAATTCCAATGATATTGGTTTTGAAAATTTTTCAGAAAAAAGGTTACACGTAAACATTCTAAACTCATTGAAAATAAACATAGTAAACCTCAAATGGATATTATTTAATTATTTAATTATATATTAAAGTTGTTGACAAAATAGATTCTACCAACAGCACCTGGACATGAAACTTGGCATGGGCCAACATAAACATAAACCCACATCTCAATAGGTTAGAAGCATACAATACAAACATGAACAAGAAGGAGATGAGAAACTCTCCCAAGTATGGAATGCAAGCCATATACCCCCCCCCCCCTCAATGTAATACCTGTACTCAAGAGAATAAAACCCTCTATGCTCATGAATGAATAAGTGGTAAGAAACCAAAAAGCCATCCTCCCATCAGAACAGCGACAAAGAAGCAGGAACTTTCCATAAACAAGAGAAAAGAAGAAAGGAAGGAAGAAACAAGAAAGAGAGAGGAGGAGGAGGGAGGAGAGAGGGGGGAGAGAGGGGAGAGAGACGAGGGGGCAGAGGAGGAGGAGGAGGAGGAGGAGGAAGGGGAATAGAGAGTAAGGGAAAGGGAGAGGAAGGGGAATAGAGAGTAAGGGAAAGGGAGAGGAAGGGGAATAGAGAGTAAGGGAAAGGGAGAGGAAGGGGAATAGAGAGTAAGGGAAAGGGAGAGGAAGGGGAATAGAGAGTAAGGGAAAGGGAGAGGAAGGGGAAGGGAAGGGGAAGGAGGCCATGGCCTCGACGTCAGGTACCCAACACGAAACAGAATCCTAAGCAGCATCGACCCCCCTTCGCCCCCTTCGTTCCCTTTGCCCTTTCCCCCCAATCATTTTTCCCCCTTGTCTTTCTTTTTTTCTCCTGCTGGCTATGGCGAGCCTTATGCCGTTCCTTGTTTACACCCATCGCCGAGGAGTAGCAATAGCAGGAGGAGGAGGAGGAAGAGTATCAGGAGGAGCAGCAGGAGGATCGGGACAGGGAGGGAGTTGGGGCGTCAGGGTGGTGGCGTGTGCGGGTGCCGCGATGGCCAGGGTTTGAGTTGCAGAGACGGCTGGCGTTTTTACTGCTCATGGCCGCGCGGCGTCAGCCAGCTGCTGCGGCTTCTCCCGCTGGTGGGTTTCGTCTCTATCCCACGATTGCTACTCTTGGCGTTCTGGGTTTTTTTGGGGTTTGTGGTGATTGAATTCGGGAGGGAGAGGGCCGTGGGAGGGATTCGAATTGCGTGAGGAGTAGGAGCGGTGAATTGGAATAGCAAAACCTAGACCGAGGGGAGGGTTTGTGAGAGAAGTGGGAGAGTGTGGTCGAATGCGTTTGAGAATCACGGCCTGTGGTGGAAAAAAGCTCGTGTAAGCTGCCCTTATTGTACGAAACCTGGAGGTGGGAGCCGCGGATGGCACTGGGAAGGTCGGGTGTGTGGAAGGAGGAACTTGGGATGTGTTAGCATTTTTAGGGGATGCGGTGATATGAATCAAAGGAACACAGTGCGTGCGGTTTAGGTGGCTGGAATTGAAATATGCAGAGGAATGAAGGCTCGAATCATAAACTGTTAGATAAATTCCTTGGCTTGGGATAGCCAACGTCGTGGATATGTCCTCCATCATCTGTTCAATTAGGATCAAAAGCTTCACTCTTGGCTTTATGGCAATTCGCCGAGCACAGACAGGGGAAGCAGAAGCAAGTGTAGGAATATTTTGGGTTTGATGGTGCATTGATTGTTAGAATTCAAAGGATCAGAAGCTTTGGCGGTGATCGGTGCAGTCTCTGCTGCTCATGCAGCCGTTGAATATTTTGTGCATTATCAAGTGGAATGCCGTTAAATAGTGGAGTGTGTCCAGAGGTGCAGCAGTTTTGGAGGCGGCAGTCGTTGTGTATACAGGGCAGATTTTATAGGAAGCCGGCATGCCGCAGCTAGTTCAAGAGGTTGATTTTGAGTCCAAAAAGGGTTACAGCTTGTCATAGGAATCAGAAAGGTCACCAAGTGGCCGCAAGTTCGATCCTTACGAGTGAGGTTCTAGGGAAAATCCTCTCGAGTCTTTCAATGTCGACGAGCTGTGTTGAATCTGGCAATGCACATGTAGGATTGAAGATCAACGTAAAAGCAGGGGTGGGAGCATCGAATTTAATTAAGGAAGGTCACCCACAAGAGAGTGGGGAGGACGTCTTGGCTGAACCAGGGGACGGCCCAACAACAAACGCAGGAATGCTGAAGCGAAAACGGTTAACCCCCCCGGCCTCTCCTACTGCCAGTAAGAGGCCTCCAAGGGGTGATTCGCCGAATCCTGTGGTTGCTAACGGGGAGCTGGCGGAGACAGTAACTAGGAAAATTGCATCAAATTTTACTGATCTCAACGTTGCCAAGCACGACGTTGGGAAACCTGATGTAGTAGTTGGATCTGAAGTAGGAACAGAACTGGCGGAATTAGGGGCAGTCAGAGTAAGTGATGAGGGAAATGAGGCTATACCAAGTGCACAGGGCGAGTTCCCATTGAGCTCTGCAGCAACAGATCACCAACATGGTGTGTCAAGTGCAGCGCAGGACACAGACATGGATACAGTGCAGGTCCGTGATCAGTCGCAACAGAAGGTCAGTGGGTTGCAGGTGTCATCATCTTTGGCTGCATCGAATCCCACGGCTTCAGTGAATGAAGAACCTAAGTATCATACGATTCCTACCCATGCTGGTGAGTGGGGGAGTCCTCACCGAGCTCTTTTTGTTTCGTCATGTTTCAGTCCCTTCTGAGCTAGTGTGTACTTTAAAGGCGTTGCACCTACATTACCAACGCATTGTTTTGTAATGGCTTATCGAGTCCTTATGGCTGCTTTGTAAATCCTAAAATCCCGAAATCCTGGGACTACAGGTTGAGAACATGCATTATAGATCCCTCTGAACCTTCAGAATGCTTGAGTTGGTGATAATTATGTGCTTGTGTCCTGTTCAGTAATCCTTAATGAATGATGGACAATTTTGTAAGCATCTGAGTGGGAAAAGCTGTTTCTGTGTTCTGTCAGGCTGGTTTTCATGGTCTGACACACACACGCTGGAGAAGAGGGGTTTGCCGGAGTTTTTTAATGGAAAAGTGCCAGGAAAAACACCAGAGATGTACATGAAATACAGGAATACAATAATGAAGAAATATCGAGAGCATTTTGGGAAGGTCATAACCGTTGCTGATGTGCAAGAGCATCTTGATGATGTGGATGAAAAATCTGTTCATCGAGTCATGGAATTTCTGGACCATTGGGGACTTATTAACTATCAAGCTCCTGCTGAATTTCTGCCTCCTTGGAAGCACCCCGGTCCCATTCTGAAGTCTGATGCAGCTCTCATGCTGCGGGCTTTGCCACGGAAAGGTTCAAGTTTGTATCATTGTGATACATCTTGTACTCCTGTTATTGAACAGAATTTGGTAAAATCAAAACCAGTTAAGACAACAGAGTCAGTCATTGCAGACATGCTTGCATTAGAGGGAGGAGCTGAAGTGGAGTATCATTGCAATTTTTGTAGTGCGGATTGCAGTAAGCAACGTTATCACTGTCAGAAGCAGGTAAAATCCTCTATTCATCCGGCGTACGTTCTTTGCAGGGATACTGTAGCGTTCATCTGGATTTAGGAAACCTAGATCGGTTGAGTTTTATTTGCTTTGGGTCTTTTACGCATGCCCTCACTGACTTCGTTCTACTAAGAGTGCCCATTCTTGTACTACTGGGTTTTGGCAGGCCGATTTTGATTTATGTCCTGAGTGCTATAATGAAGGGCAATTTGGGCCCGACATGGTGGCGACCGATTTTATGAAAATGGATGTTACAGAGGCATACAATGCAAATGGGGGAGGGTGGTCGGATCAAGAGACCCTCCTGCTGCTGGAGGCTTTAGAACTATATGGAGATAACTGGAACGAAATAGCTGAGCATGTTGCAACTAAGTCAAAGTCACAATGCATCTTGCATTTTATTCGGCTTCCTGTTGAGGATCCCTTTTCAGAAGATGCAGCTGGTTTTGGATTAACTAATAATGTCCCTGCTGCGACTTCCGCTCCACAAACGGATAGCGCACCCCAGCCTGAATCAAAAGAAGAGGAAACAGCAGAGGAAGAACCTGAAGATGGTATTGCTAATAAGGAAAGCACGGACGTTGCAGTTGAATGTTTGGATGAAGATTTGGTGATGCCAACGAACCTCGCCGCATTTGCTGAAGCTGGCAATCCAGTCATGGCTCAGGTAGCTTGATAACCAAAGGTTCACAGCTGCAATGAATGTTCTTCTGGGAACATTAATAGAGCATAAAGTAATTGTCTAATCATGTATTTGGAGTATTTGTTCGATATTCTATGATGGGTTGTCTTCTTTTTCTTTTTCTTTCTTTGTCATCCCAATGCTGTTTTATTCTACAAAAACTACTCGAGCTGTGTTCCCCCTTACTATATTTCGTCTTCTGTCTGGCAGTTTTACGGTGCTTGTAGAGTTTACGTTTAAGTGCCAGCCAGTAGCATGGCTGAGACCAGGTTTTACATGGCTGAGAGTCTCTGAAGCCCTACTACATAATCCCACTCTGGAGGATCGATTCTGAGCAGGTCTCCTTTTCCTGCATAGGAAAGATCGTAAGAGTAGTTGCTTCAGTTTTCTTCACTCGATTTATTGTGTGTAGATGGCGTTCCTTGGAACTATGACTGGATCAAAACTGGCTGGAGAGGCTGCAAAAGCTGCATTAGCAGCGCTTACAATGAAAGATCCTGGGGTTTATCTTGCCGCAGGGACTGCTATGATATTAGAAGACCCAGTTGACATCGTTAAACCAAGTGATTCGGAAAATCCCGACAGGTGTGTCCTTTGCTACTCATGGTCATATTTCGTAGCTAGTATTGAGTATCTCGTAGTCAGTTGTATTTACATGATCACTCGATGATGTCTATGGAAATACGTAATTTTATATTAATTTAAATTGAGTTAGCAGTTAGATTTTTGGCAAAAGGTCTGAAATGTACGAGGTGTTAGTCTCTTTTTTTCTTTGTTCTTTTTTTACTTTTTTGTTGAATTTTTATTTCTAAACTACTTTTAAAATTCTGAAAAGGGAGTATAGTCTGCACCATCTTAGGATTTAAATTCACTGCCCATGCGTATTGGTGCTCGATGATAGTTGCCAATTTTTAAGTGTTTATCAGCTACGTGCTAACGTAGCTAGACTATGAAGTTGTGATCAGCGATGTGTTTGTAATTTATCTCAAGTGCAATATTGCATCTAAGTTGATAACAATTTATAACATGCCTCAATCCGCTTCAACATCTGTGATATGTCCTTCGAAATCAGATGACAGAAGTTAATCTTTTATTATTGAAATGTTTGGATCATGTAGATCAGTTCAGGCAGATGAGAGTATGCAAAGTGGAGATGAGACAACGTCAGCAGGCGATGCAGGCCCAAGCTCATCTAGTGGGGTCAAAATGCCTCCGTTCAATACCTCTGTCACTAACAATGATGCCCTCACGCAATCAGAACCCAATATAGGTGCCAAAATCAACCACATCTTTTCGTTTTGCATGAATCAGTGTCTTGTTTTTATTTTTATTTTTTATTTTTATTTTTTATTTTTATATTTTTAATACTTCGTGTGTTAAAATGACTTTTGTTCCCGGTGTAACGTTGAGGAAGTATATGATGGTCATATTGTAAATCAGGCAAACTAAGCCCGTATTGTCTTATTTTAATTTGGAAGTTGTGTCTATTTATCTGAAAAAGAGATACTGAACGGCTCCTGCAGGTAAGGAGCTTGTTTATAAAGGCGGTATGGCGGAGAAAAAATTGGACATCTTGGAGGAGAGTAAGGTTGCAGGATGTGTGAAGCGGGCCGCAGCAAGTGCCATGGCGGCTGCAGCTGTCAAAGCTAAGCTCCTGGCTGACCAGGAAGAGCGTGAGATGCACCGATTGATGGCAGTGGTCATTGAACACCAGGTATTCTGCTAAACATCTTTTGTGCAGGTGCATTGATAAAAAAAATTCCCCTTTCCGCGCACTTTTGATCGATTCGACCTTTTGATCTATTTTGCCAACTTTCGACATATCTTGTGCATTGCAGCCTGTAGTGCAAGATTTGTCCAAGTTGGCAAAGTCATTAAAACTACTGTTAAAACTGCTCTGGTTGTATAGCTGCATGGCACATTCCATCGGCTAGTTAGTTCAAAAAAATTTACTAATAGTTAGGACAGTTTATGAATTATCTTGTGCTCTGGTATTCTCTATTTCTCAACAGCCCTGTCTTGCACTGAGAAATGTTTTCCTTGATCTAATCTTCTGTCTATATATGTGCTTGTTTTCTAACAGTTGAAAAAGCTGGAGCTCAAGTTGAAACTTCTTAACGACTTAGATAGCGAATTAACAAAGCAATGCGAGTCAGTGGAACGTGACCGATTAAATTTTTTTGCGAATCAGGCCCGGATAGCAGCCTCCCATATGGGTACAAGTTCTAATTCTAATCCCCCCACGTCTCCAGCTAGGCAACAACAGCCTGCTGGGCAACATCACCAACCGGTTGGGCCACATCACCAGGTTGGCGGGCAACATCATCAGCCTGCTGGGCCGCACCAATTTCAACATCAACATCCTGCTGCCATGGTCCAAGGGCCTGTCTCCTTTCAAGGGCAGATGGTTTATGGGCATGGTTTTCAAGGTATGGCCCATCCTCCAGGTATTTCTTCCAATCATCAAACGCAACCCAACAATGCAGCTGCTTTCATGCAGTCGCAAATATATCAAGGACTTGCGAATTCGGTGCATGCGGGAGCTATCGCCATGCAACAAAACCATTTCGGAAGACAAATGATGATCGGAGGAAATACACCACCTCATTTGCTTCAGGGACGTCATGTAGGACCTCAAGAGGTAAACCCTCCCCCTCAAGTCCTTGGGAGGCCTTTGATACAATCTGATGATGCCCCTGGTCAAGGGCTAGGTGGGCCTATGCCAGGCATGCCAGGATTATCAAGACCTGTGCTAGGCGGTGCATCAGGCGGTATGCCACAGTAGATCCAGAATCGTGTTTACAAAGATCTGTTGTATGTAGAGTAGAAATGGATTAATGCTCACGCTTCTGAAGGTGAATTTAGGTTTTCCCATACAAGAGTTGTAACTTTGTTGAGATATCATTATCTTGAAACTTTGTAGAATGGCACGAAAACATACATAGTTGACAGGATTTCAAGACGATGTCTGATCTATCTGTCATCTCTGGCTGCACATGTGGTCATTGCTTCAAGCTAGTGCAAGGAGGTGCATTGCATTCGCCCATGTAAACAAGCCCTCTCATATCCAGAAGTTCGGACGCTTAGAACGTGCATAACCTTCTGATGAGGCGCATTAAATGAAGAGAAAAGAACTGGTGTAGGAAGTGGCCTGTGCTGTACCCTAAATAAGTGTTATTAGATTTTTGAGGATGCTAAAGCTGGCAACCTATTGTAATTAGCACAGCCATGTATAGGTGTGGTGGAAAAGAGCTTCAGATGCATGGTTTTTGCGCTTCCCTCTTCGGTAGAAACTCAATTAGTCCATAAATCTGGGACCATTCTATTAACTGTTGTAGCAGTTTCTGTTTTGCTATCTTAATGTGCTCCAAGAAGTTTAGGGTTCAGGATTTTCAGCACGAGTAACAACTGAATGTACGTCGTATCCACTAGTTTGTGAAGCTTGGATTGGCACACATTCACCAATTTTCTCATTGACCCAAAATTTGTTACAGGATCTGCTCAAGACTGGGCTATAGGAAGAAAGAAGCAAATATATTTAGGATTGGATTTTGTAGTCTACGTAAAACCGAGAGTGCAGCTTTAATTTCTTCTCTTGAACGAGATAAAACTTGCAGGCTCAATTCACTGTTTGCAGACAATTGGTCAAATCGAATAATACTTTTCCACATGATTTTAGGGTTAAGTGAAATCTGTTCGGTGGGGAATAGTTTTTGCTCCAAATCCGGAGACAGGGACCTTGCTCCATGAGTCTTATTGCTTTTCCCTGATCCACGGTTTGAAATCTCAAATGAAAGGATTGGTTTCTCTACTTTTTTCTTTTTTACTTTGGAAAAGAAACTCAAAATAATTGAATCTAGGATTTGTACACATACAATCAAAAAATCAAATATTCTTGGCAGTGGAGATATGAACAATCACATTTTTTAATTTTATTTCATTCTTCTGTTTAATATTTTTCAATTACATTTTGCTTCAAAAAAATTATCATTCTAGAAAAAAATCAGCTTGTGTTAAACAATCAAAAGAAGTAGAAGAGAAATTATTATTATTATTATTATTAATTTTTAATTTTTAATAAAAGAAAAATACTAGTGCGTGGTAGTAGTGTTACTTCAATTGGTGCGACTTACTGCTCCAAGCCTTGATGGCTTCTGTGCAATGCCTCTTTGTTTTAAGTCTTGTTAGGCCTACCTTTGTTATTATTACTTTTTTGCCTTCCATTTATTGTCCCAGTTAAATTTCCATTTTTTATTAATTTTAATGGTTGTATTGCATGATAAAACTAGTGTTAATCGTTTTACTTCAAATGTTCTATTTTCATTGTTTATGATCAAACATAATTTAAAATGAATAAATAAATAAATAAAATAGTCATAATATTAAAAAAAGGCATAATAAAAATAAAATAAAAATAAATAAAAAAGGCATTAAAATCCATTATAAATGAAAATATGCATTAAAATGAACAAAGTAGATTAAACCTTAATTATATTGGATGGGCGTTCAACATAACATGTTAAAATTACAAGTATTTAAAAGATATTGCAACATCAATCCCAACTTACACCATTGTAAAAAAACACTTTGTTTATGGTAAATGTTATACTGCAAATCATTGCTATATTTACCTTTATTAGCATGCCTTTTATTTTAATTTCAAATTTGACACAGCACATTTTTATGTGGCTTTTTAAAAAGACAACATTCAACATAATATAAAATTTGTGTTGCAAAATTCAAAAAAAAATTCATATATGTGTATAAAATAAATAAATAAAATTTTCCACCAAGAAAGTCACGTTCTAATTCAAGGATAAACACAAAAGCGACAAACTTAAGACAAAAATAAGACCACCAATCATCCAAAAACAAAAGCCTATTTTTACTTTTTCCAACTCAAGCACTAACTAGAGTTCCCAATCAAAACAAAACAAAAAAGAAAAGAAAAAAAAAGAAAAAAAAAAAAAGAGTTTTGAAAATGGAAAACAAACTGAAACCATTCCAAAATAGAAAACTAGCTAAAACCCACAATAGCTATTCAAAAGCACAATGACGTAATCATTATGGATATAAAACATATGAAGAAAGGAAGAAAGAAAGCAAGAAAGAAATAAAAAAGATATACCGTTGTGGAGTGAAACAGGGCCACATCCACACCGACACCGACAAGTCCACTTCATCATCGCATCGAAAACGACGGCCACGAATCCCAAAAGCGCCCCCTCGGAGCTGTCCGATCCATCGCAGCAGCAGCCCTTCCCCCACCTCGCACTATCACTCGATGCACCACTGCACTATCACAATCCCAGGCTGCCATCTATCGGATTCCTCCACATCGGCGCTGATCTCTGAGCGCCGTCTCGCGTCACTCCTCCCCGCGTGTCCCCTCTCAACCGGATTCTTCCCACCCACTCCTTCGTCTCCGACGTTTAGCTCCGCTTGCTTTGCTCACTACCAATCTCGACTCCTTGTTATTGTGCTCCCTGTTGTTGGACCTCTTTCTGAGTTTGTGAGTAGTTTGTGAGCTGGTCGGTGGATTTTGGGTCAGTTTGTGTGGTGGGTTTTGGTTTTTGGAGTGTGGGTTATGGCTGTGCGAGTGATGTCTAGCGCGGTGCCCGACATGGCCGCGCCATCCATGTCCACGCCGTTGTCAGGGATGCCACCATCCTCAAGTGTTGAAATCGGTGGTCGCACTGGTGGTGTGATGATGCCGATGCGCCTGGCCAACCCGCCTTGTACCCTGGCGTTTGTTTACGGAACCCTGAAGCAGGGGTTTTCGAACCACTGGTTGATTAAGGAAGTGGTCGAGGAGGGTCATGCTCATTTCATCGGCGTAGCGAGGACGAAGACCAGGTATCCGCTTGTTTGCGGGCCATTTCAAGTGCCGTTCCTTCTCCACATGCCGAATTCCGGTCTTCAAGTGAAGGGCGAGCTCTACGCGGTAAGCGCCACTGGTCTCTCTCTCTCTCTCTTCCTCTCGCGACGAGTTTCCGGTTTCCAATGTCTCGCATTTTGCTACTGGCTATGGTGTCCCTACATGTTCTCACACATATACGGTGTGGGTTCAATTCTTTCAGGTTGATCAATCTGCTCTGGAATTACTAGACGAGCTGGAGGGTACAACCAAAGGGCACTACGTGCGCCGACCTCTGGTCTTGACGGGCCTGCAGTCTCTGCAAGTCGACCATGCACCAACTGAGATATTCGCCGAGGCTTACTTCGCCGACCCGACATTGCAGCGCGGATTGTCTAGCGCGCCTCACATCGAGGCCTACACGAAGAGAGAAACGGAGAACTACGTGTACAGGAAGGACCGGCCTAAGAACCGGACGTTTCTGGAGCACGTCAACAATTGGATCGATTCCCAGGGACCTCTCTCTTACATCCACAAGTGAATGGGGTTTTGCTAGTGAGGCTCCGTCTAGATCCTCCCATGTAGGTAAATGGCAGACGTTGAAACTGATGTGGAATACCTGCAACACGTCGCCAGACACCCAACTGTATATTCTCGATGCGGGGAATTCATTGTAGCAAATTGACAACACTTGGACCTCTTGTGGTCTGATTCTAGGACAGCAGATTCATGGTATACGACACTGAAATACAATCGAAGATGCGGCGATCTTCAACTACTTGGGACCCGTCGATCGAAGGTTTCACCTGCGCAGACTAGACCGAGTTCTAGTGTTTGCAGAGCTTGGTTGAAAGCTTTGAAACCTCGACATTCTTTGTCATTGGATGTGTACTAATGAGTATTATTGTATTATGGGTTTTTCCTTCTTCTCTCAGAGCAAGATCAGTGGCTTATTTAGTCGTTGCCTTTTCATCTTTTTTTTGGTTTAACTTACAAGAGCAAGATAACAATGTTTTGCATGATTGCAGCTTGGGTTGAATCGTTGTGGCAATATTTTCTTTTAGAAAATTGGATTTGTTGCAAATATTTTGTTTTTGTTAACATGATTAGAATTGGAATTCAAACTCTAGCTTCTTTCATTATTAGTATCATTGTTATTGTTTTTTGTCTGCATAGTTGTTGCACAACAAAATGTATATGAAGTCACGATTTGAGAATATGTAGATGGAATTGTAAGAACTTGGGTTATAAAAGAGCCATATTACATTAGAGTGGATATTAAGATTTGAAAATACTGTGTTGAAATATAGTGAAATTTTGGCAGTTACTGTCATTTGATCCATTAACTTAATCATGTTTTGATACGGATTCAAGTATATGAAATTTCTCGAATGTCCTTTTCAAAGCAAAAATTCAAGAATTAGTTTATAACAAAACAGAAGGAAAAAAAAAAAAAAAAAAAAAAAAAAAAACTAGATGATAATGCCAATATCCTCAATCACTTTGATATAAGCAATTTGAGAGTAAATTAGACATGCCTGCTTGGTTAAGAATGCCCATTAGCCAATGAAGCAAGATTCTCCATCTAAAAGAAATAACAGCAATATCGAAGGATCAGTTAACGCTAGTTACATGGATGGACCTATAGCTCTTTCCTTTCTGTCAACCTATTTCAGCGCATAACAGCAAAATAGTCTCATACAAGTGTCCAAAGGTTAATAGGAGCTCTAATCTCTGTGTTCAACAGAAGCTTCAGCTACTTAGTCCCAAAGGAGATGATATCCCGAGCACATGGACCATTCAGCAATGTATGAAAAGATCAAAAAATTCGAAGCATATAAAAACCAGTACACGATTTCCAATTCAGGGCTGGGTGTCAGCTGGTAGGTGACATGAGTGACAAGCTAATATCTAGTCAAATTGAATATTGTAAGAGTAACTAGAATTGGTATTCTCAGTAACGATATTCTAAATTGAGAATCCTTTCTTTTAATCTTGATACTAGCATTTGGTCTACGTCCTTAGCATTCCAGATGGTTGTTCAATGCGTCAATATAACATCATAAACCCTAAGCAATGAAGGAAAAAAATACAATAGTTACATGTGACTAGAACTGTATGAATGAATATCAGGTAGAGAAGAGAGAGTACCAGGAAACTTACAAGAGAGCATAAGAAACTAAATACAATACATTGCCCTAAGCCTCCAAACGATTGATTAAGAGAACAAGAGATGGTAGCTCCGGCACAAATCATCTCAATGCTCAACATCTATGGCTCTTGAAAATGAAGAGGAACAAATCAAACAGGCGAGCACAAATAGTAGGTTTCCAGATGAGGCGCAGAAGAGTGAATGTTGTGTCATTAACTGATTTTATCAAGTGATATGTTGCTAGGGATGACAATTAGAATCGTGCTAGGCATTGTTAACAATTCCTCCATATTCATAAGCTGTAAAACAGGTGCAAGTCATGGTGATCCCCAAACCACTAACCCATCCAAATGTCGTTAAACTTGCCCTGCCACAAATCCTAATTGATAACACTGGCATTTACATTCTGAGCTATCCATTCCCCGCAACACTCCTCTTCCTCCGAAAGAAGAAGCTACTAAAAACAGGCACAAAGAGTAGGATCTGGGTCGTCTCAGATCAAGGGTGCCATTACTTTCTTCCTAGAAGCTCAGAAGGCAGCAACTACATGAAGTGCAACAAGTGCGGAACCGAGCATGCAAGAATTTCAAAAGAGCGAGAGGGGATACAATAAATAAATCAAACCACGATACAATGAAAGTCAACACACCCTAACCATCAGCACCATACAATTCCAAATTCACGTGGTTACGGCCAAATCGCAAATGCAAAAAGACTACTAAGTGGCAATATTATTGCAAAAAATTACCACACCCTGGAGAAGAAAAAGGGGGTCCTTCACCAGGAAATTCCAAAAATACTGCAGCGGAAGAGGGCCAATCCCTGACTGCTCGCGGCTAATCCTCACACTGACTGCTCAGGCACCTGAGAATTGCCTTCGCTCGCCACGAAGCAGTCCACACACACGACGATGCTCCGCGAGTGCCCTGCTCCCTCGTCCTGCCTCCCTTTGCCCTCCTTCGGCCGACACCACCTGTTCCACCTCCTGGCCCCACTGTGAATGCTTTCACCACCCCATGGGCAGCAAGCGAGCTGGGCATAACTGTGACTATTATAAATAGGGTGATGCTATTTCCACCACAATTTACCACATGTCACCATGGTTTTTGCTAATGTCACCACAAGCTGCTGCTCTAAATTTGAGTTGCGCACCAAGAGATATTTTTTTCAACCATCAACTTTGTTTTCAAATTTGATTGTACCAACTTATGACTCTTAATTATTCTTATCAACTGTCATTTGTGAAGAGAGCCGTAGATGGATCATCTACATTAAGAGGAGCATATCAAAGGAATCATAATAGCAACATTTGAGTGAATTATACCAAATCATGAAAGATAGTGTATTGACCACATAGCATTTAATTTTTCTATCAAACCTTGATTTTTTTATTCATATCAAGGTTGCGTAAAAGAAAACATTGAGAATTTTTGTCATTTGGGGTTTTGACCTAACCACCTCCTTCCAACTTCCACATCAACCTTACTGCAAAGGTCGAGCTGCTAATGTATTATGTAAAAATCAACCTAGAAATGCATTAGACATTAGCTATGGAAGGATTTGATCTTACCTTGAAGTTGGATTTACAATCTAAAAAAATGCACAAGGTGTTTAGAAATGCCCTTTTGGCAATCTTAAACAATTTAAGTATGCTTCTAATTATTCTAAATATACTTTATTAATTTTTAAAAAATCCTAGATATATCTTATTACACTCTAGTCAATCTCAAATAAACCTTAAATAATCCTTAATATTTCTAATTAAATCCTAAAAAAAATTCTAACCAATCCAAAAAAATCCTAAAGAAATCTTAATTAATCTTAAAGAAATCCTAAATAAATCCTAACAAAATCCTAAAAACTCTAAAGAAATCCTAAGTAAACTTTAATTAAATCCTAATCAAATCCTAAATAAATCCTAATAAATCTTAATGAAATCTTATTTAAATCCTAATCAAATTCTAAATAAATCTTAATCAAATCCTAATAAATCCTATTGAAATTCTAAAGAAATTCTAACAAATTCTAAAAAAACCTAAAAAAACCTTAATAAAATCTTAATCAAATTTTAAATATATCTTAGTAAATTCTAATAAAATCTTAAAGATATCTATAATAAATCTTAAATAAATCCTAATCAAATTTCAATCAAATCTTATAATATATTTAAAACCTCAATAATTATCAACTTAATTATTAATCTTGATTCAAAATTTTTATACTTCTCAATTTACTAATTAAAGATAAATACACAAAATTTGAAAAAAATTAAACTTACAAATTGGAAAAAAAGCTCCTAATTCACTCTAGTGTTGGTCGTTTTCTTTCTCCAACCTTGCTGCCAATCTTTCAACATCAATAGTTTTTTTTGCACCTTTCACTTGTTCTAAAAAATTTCATAAATTTTGGAAACTAATTCAACTATCAATTCAAAAAAAATCATTTTAATCTAATTAGAAAATTCCTCAGAATAGCAAAAATCCTCAATAACCTTTAAAATCTAATTTCTAAGACCTTAATCTATTTAAATTCTAATAACCTTTGATCTAACTATTAGATTAAGTTCAAATAAAAAATACACATCAACTACAACTATATTTATAAATCTACAAATTTTTATTTGTACATTTGCTACAAAATTCTCTAAAATTCTCTAAAAGGTGAATCTATTTTATTTTTCAAAAACTAGAATTATCCAAATAGAACCTTAACTTTGAATAGCTCTCATAAATTATTACAAACTCAAAAACCTCAAAACCAATGATTAAAGAAATCTTATGAAGTTTGCTTTCCAACTTCACTTTCCAATCAACAAAAGAATCTTTCATTTACCATAGGCATATGGTTTTGTGCCTTAGAGTCTGGTTTTGATTTTAGTTCACAATAGGTCCTCTTTGGATATCATTCTAAGATATTTTTAGATAATTTTTATTGAAATCTATTCTTTTTTACTTTCATTTAAAGATGCTTATTGTATTATTTTTACTAATCTCTCTTGTCTTATTTTATTTATGGTCTTATAAAAAAAATAGAAGTTTTTTTATAAAAAAAAATAGCATAAACACAATTTTTTTACTTTCTTCTATTTTTTGTCTATGATTTCTAAAGGAATTTTGTTACTAAGTCTTTAATTAAGCTTCTCTATAATATTGAACTTCTTTTGTTCTTTTATCCTATACTTGTGTTACAATATAATACTATATTTTAAAAATAAATCTATTTAAATCTATAATTAGACTATATAGGCTCAATGGCTATATATGTTAGAAAATTTATATTACAACAAAGACATGTTCATTTATCATGCATGGAAGCACCACATTGCTTGCATCTTTGCATTCTCTTTATTGCATGCTCAAAGGTAGATAAGTCACAATTAGTTGATGTCTTAGATATGAGATTTATTTTAATAATTATCTAGATATTATGAATAGATAGAAGTAGATAAAAATAGATTAATTTGATAATATCTTATAAAGAAGCTTTTTAGAAGCTTTGTAGATATGGTTTCATCTTTATTCATATCTATAGGTGATTGATAGGTTAGAAACTTGGCCAACAAATTAGCCATGTGTTGCACATGTTGGTAGCTTGTGGAACAAGTTAATTATGTGGCGCACATATAAGAAACTTATCTTATAAGTTTGACATGTATCTTGCAAATTTGATACATATTAGAAATCCTATAGAATATTGCCAAATAGCTCTTAGATAGATAATATATATAGAGGCAATAATAAAACCTTCTTTACTCTTGTCAATGCCTTTCTTATTCTTAGTCTTATTTCAAGGGTTTCAATTCTTCTTGTCTTTGATAATAGCCATTTTAGTTTAATATTATATCATCTTTGAATAATTTTTTATTCTTTTTGAGTAATATAAGAATATTTTGATACTTTGATTGTTTGTATTTCATGTCCTTAATAGTTGAAAACTTCATTCTATTATTTGTATCCTTTAATTGTGATAGAAGTGGATTTGTAAGAATTGGCATCTTATATATGTAAAGCTATGCAATTTGTGTGCACACAATAGTTTGTTGTGTAGGAAACTAATGGAGGTATTGATATTCAAGCTGGCAAAGGTCATGATAAAATCCTTGAATGTGGTTACTTATATTATTCTATACTACTTATTGTACAAAAATATTATATAAATATTAGTGCCTATAAATAATATTTAAATAAGATGGGTGCACTTAAAAAAATAGCAATTGTATGGACATTTGATAAGCCCAACATCTATTTGAAGGTATGTGTACCTACTAAAAGCAACACATTAGTAATTACAAATTGCCTTTGGGTATTCAATAACTTCAGCACATAATATGACATATGCTTTACAAGCCTAATAAAAAGTGGCTTGTATAATATGTGTGACACAATTAGATATTTTATAACCTTAGTTGTCATGAATTCAATTGTTTAATGAATAAGCATGCATACAATGTTTCTTTACATGGCATGAAAATCATTGGTAGACATTCAAAAGAAGTGTTTGAACATCAAATGTGCTCCTTCTATGTATGATGTTGTGGTGTTTCTAAGGTGGAGGCAATTGTCCATCCATGCACTCACAAATTTGTGTTTTAATAGAAGTCAAGTCTACTCCAAATATCTAAGAATTTTTGGAACATCTATAAAATCAAAATAAAGTTTTTTCCATAGTTTATGAAATTGTACTAACATGTGTGCATAACATATGATTGTTCATGCTTTTATCAACATCTTACATTATTTTCCATTGTAGACAAGTTTCTTAATCTTTGTTATCATATTTTTGTTAATATGCTATTGATAAAAATATGTGAGGGGAATCGGGAAGGAAAATTGAAATGATATTAGATAATACTAAATTAGCACTTGTGATTAAGATTGTTGGAAATTAGTTGCCAAGTTAACAGATCCTTGACTTGCATGAGAATCTATATGTACTTGTCAATAGTCTTCTCTTCAATATAAACAAAGCTTACAAAGAAGTTTATATTGCAACCAACAACAATCAACAAAGATATGCAAAAATGATTGGTTTTACACTTACAATCTATTAAAATGATAGAAGAGAAGTATAACTTTAAGGCAATTAACTTTGGATGTGTAAAAAATAGACATTGAATGTTGTTATTTGTGTTGTACTCTATCACATGCTAGTAGTTGTTTTCTTTCAATTCATCAAGTAATACCTAAATAGGTGAATGACAAGTAAAAATCTCAAGATGTTGTTTTATCTTTGCATTGTATATTGTCTTTACAATTAATAATATTGATGGGTATTCACTTTGCACAACTCCCAAAATTTGTTGTGAAACTATGTATATAAATGCTAATTACTTAATGCAATGCTCTATTATTTGAAACAACCAATAGTTCATTAAATAACTAACTATCTTTAAAAAAGAGTTGTGGTTATGCTCTTTGTTCTTAATTGACATTCTCCATTGGCCATCTCTGACAAAATATACTACCAAAGTCTTCAAGCAACCAATAAGACACGTTGATTTATTTTGCTGTTGGTTGTCATCATCAACAATATTATGCTTCTTATATTATTTGCCACAATCACAACCTAGTTGAAGGCAATTTGGAGAGACATTGGAATGTTTTATTATGATTGCATATCTTACATCCATGTCCATCTTCTGCATGTTAGATGCCACATGGACAATGTACAATCTCTCATCATACAATTCTTTCAAATACTGCTATTGCTATTCTTTTTATATGCTCTTAATGTAGGTGATCCATCCACTATTTTTTTTATAAATGGTGGTTGACAAGAATAATTAAGAGTCAAGAACTAGTACAATCAACTTCGGTAACAATATAGGTAGTTAAGAAAAGTGCCTTGTAGTGTGCAACTCAAGTTTAGAGCAGCTTGTAGTAGCATTAGCAAAAACCATGGTTACATGTGGTAGATGGCAAGTTGTGGTAGTAATAGCAATAATTGAGGTGATAATAACATCCTATAAATAAGGTATTGCTAATGCCACCATAATTTTTGCTACTACCACTATAACTTATTTTTATTTTTTATTTTTTTATTTTTTTATTAAAATTAAATTTATTATTAATATATATTAAAAATATTAACATAATTTTTGATTGAAATAAATAAAAAAAAAACTAAAGAAATATGTTGAGTAGATGATAGGCTATAATGGCAAAAAAAAAATTGTGGTGGCATTAGAAAATCCCCTATAAATAATGTGAGACTACAATCCAAAGTCACCATATAAGAAGGTTGATGCCAATGGCTAAGGATTGTGGTAGCTTCAAACTAGTCTCAAGTTTGATTTTGGCCACCTATACAATAGACTATTTATATTACCATAATACAAGCTGAGTACCTATCCCTCTGTAGCCACAAGAATGTTGGCTTGCCAAATTCTTGTACTTTACACATCCATTTTACTCCAACAAAACTCTGCAAAAATTCGATCTTTTGTAATATAATCCATCTTCCACCTCTGGTCAAAAGTAGTTACTTCCACTAAAACTGCACATATTAGATTTCCTTTTCCTTGTGTTTTTTTCAACAACTACTTTATCTCTCATTTTCTCCAACTATTATCTTCTAATAGAAAGTATTAGAGAGAAAATATGCAAAGGAAATAAAATTCTTGATAAAGGACATGGCCAATGGATTGGACATCCCTTAGTACGTCTTTTCAGATACTTCACAATTCAATTGAGGACCCAAAAGCAGCCAATGCTCAACTTTACAATCACTCCAAAAAATTATTGGAACAATGCGCATTCAGTATCATAGAAAGAAGTGTATTCTGCAATTATTTCACAGATCATGCTCACATATTCACAACACTTTGTGAGGTCCATTCTTCAGCTGCATTCTGATTAGGTCCATTCTTTTCCTTGGACTTGGAATGCACAGTGTAACTGCTCTTGTGCCCAAAACTTGCTCCTGAATATGCAAAGAAAAGGTTCCTCTTTTCTTTGTTTTTGTTTTGGTGGTGGTGGTAGTAGTTGTTGTTGTTGTTCTTCGTCTTCTTGGAGCACGAAAGCTGTGGTGGAATGCTCCACTGTGATGAAGTTGTGAAGCCCTAAGTGTGAATGGGATTCTCACTCTCTGCTTCTCAATCTAATAGCACTCGCAGTTGCAGCCACGTTGTGGTAGGGTGTAGACATCGTCTAGTCTCCTTAAGAGGAGCGTGGAGCTTCCACCAACCATGTTTAAGAAGTAAGCTCCAGCGATCTCTCTTGTTTTTCTGCTTAAGCGATGCACTGCTCTCGTTTTCTGCTGTTTCTACTACCCGGAGTTTGATGACATGTTTGTGGGTTTTGACTTGTAGATTCTCTTCCGAGGAGGTGTCAGCGCAGAACCAAGTGAAGGCCTCGGTGCAACGCAAAATTCGGCAGAATATCGCCGATGAGGTGGGTGCCATTTAGCTCCTTGCATAAAGGCTCGTCCAGTTTGTGCCATTGTCATCCTTGGGTGTTGCGTGTTGCTGTAAGCGGAGGAGGAGGAGGAGGAGGAGGAGGTCATGGAGTTCGATACTGAGCTGGATTGATGTTGGTGGGAGTAGTACCCTGATTTGGAGCCTCTGCTGGACGAGATGCTGCCTAAGAAATCGCCTCTCATAGTTGCGAAGTGGTGAGTTATCAGACCCATGGATAATAATTTAGGTGTTTTTTTATTATTTTTTTTAATATATAATTTTATAATTGTTATACTGGCGAAGTTAGGTCACAATTTGTCCTCCATGAACGCCTTGTGTTAATGCGTCACCTGTGGTTAGGCCTTTCTTTGACTGGAAGTGTTGTTGGATGGGGTTGGCCAGCCAGAACCATATCAACTTGGTCGTGGTGAATAGCGTCCCTCTCTTCTTCAACGTGCGGGATGGGCATTATATGCCTACATTACGACTTTTGCACCAATGTAGGTCAAAGCATTTATTCTCAATTTTTTTTCTTCACCATCGTGGACAGACATCTGCTTCATGTTGGCACGGGTTGCTTGTTACAGCAACTCATGGTACACGTACTTCCGCGAGCACTGGTAAATGTACTTTTGAAGTGAGTCAATTGTCTTTGTTATGTGATCAAAGATCCAGGAATCATGAAGAAATTCCGTGTTGATAGAGGAGCTATTAAGTTTGTTTTGGCGGGTGCCAATATCATGTGCCCAGGATTGACATCTGCTGGTGGTGATCTTGATGAAGAAGTGCCTGTAGATTCACCTGTGGTGAGCTGAGTCTCTCTCGTGCGCGCGTTTTTCTTTCTTTCTTTCTTTCTTTCTTCTTCTTCTTCTTCTTCTCCTTTTTTTTTTTTTTTTTTTTTTTTTTTCAAAATTTTAATTTTAGTTTTAATTTTTTTCAAAAAGATATACGCAAATGTGTACTGATTTGAGAAATGTTTAGTTTATTTAAGCAAATCAGCCGCGTTGTATTGCTTGTAACGGTGCAGTGGTCATGTTCTACCAGGCAATCATGGCAGAAGGCAAAGAGCATGCTCTGGCTATTGGTTACACCAAAATATCTGCGATAGACATGTATGTTTCTATAAATTGGTCTCCGCTTCATTTTGCTTTTTATTTCCTAACTGTGCTAGTGCCCGTAGTGGTTAAACACTAAGACTGCACATTAGTTGGTGGAGATTGAGCAATGGATTTTAACTGTCATGTTGCCATGTTGTAGTAAGAGCATCAACAAGGGCATTGGAGTGGACAACATGCACTATCTCAATGATGGACTTTGGAAGGTGCCTACTTTTGCCCACAATTGCTTCTGTCAATACTAACAACACTTTCATTCTAGGACTTTTGAATGTCGTTCATTTTGTTCATTGATACTGTGCAAATAGGGTTGATGGAATTCCTCGGTATGCTAGAAAAGAGATCTCATATTTGTTGTCGTGCTGTCAGACATTACATTTCGACTAAATCGGGGAGATACATGACTTGGTAACAAGGTGTTCCTGCACAACCCTCCGAAGATTGCTGGTGGTGCACAAACGCAATCTTGAGTTTGCTCAAGAGATGGCAACTCAAGTTTACAAGAAGATTCAATACTCAATTGTGTACTAGTTGGGTGCCAAGTGAGAATCCATTGTGTTTTAGCGTTTTGAATCATAAGGTTGTGAAGTTGTCATCAAAATATACAGTACACCTGGGTATACTTGTTAAAAGATTTTTGGTTCTGTCAACAAGTCTTGCAAAATTTGTTTCAGTTCAATACCGGTTGTAGGCAGTTGACACTAGGGTTTTTTTTTTTTTTTTTTTTTTTTTTTTCCTTTGATGGGTGGCAGTTCAGTGACTTCAGTCTCACAGCCACGCTAGAGTTTCATCTCGAGTATATATCTTCTTCGAGTGAACATAAAGATCTAGGATGTGTTTCTGGATAGAGCGTATGAGTTGTGGGTATGTGTGTAACCCTCTATGCACTGATGAGTTGTCATGGTTAACAATACTAATCTCTCTCTCCTGAGTCTTCATTCAGACTCTTCAATCATCAACTTAAGCCAAATGCTTCTAGAGTTCTATGTGCTGAATGATAGTGGCTGTTGTTGAGGTTGTTCTTTTCTTCTTTTTTTTTCTGTGAAACTCTCATGTTTATGTCATTGTTTTGTCTGAAACCCATTTCAAACTGGCACCGTGCTTTGGCCAGAATTTGTTACAAGTGTTAGCAGTAGTCGCCAACATCAGTGAGTGAGTGAGTGAGTGAGGGAGTGAGTTCATAGGAAGGCTGTTGGGCATTTTCTTCTGTGGGACATGAAAAAAGAAAACAAAGAGTATTTCTTTTTTGAAGAATGATAATATCAAACATGTATTATCTTCTTTATTCAACTTTTATAATTTTTTTGAGGGACTAATGATTTTTTAGATTTTGAACTAGTTTTCTTATTCCATGAAATAAACTTAGTCATATTTGAAACTTTTGTCAGTATTTACCATTACTGAGTCCATGAAATTTGAAATGTTCATCATAAATTTCATGAATATTAATCTAAAAGAATGTAAAAGTAATTAAAGTTGCATGTTTGTGGTAACTGACTATGTTAATAGGTATTAATACATAAAACATGAGTATTATACATTGATCAATTTACATCATTAATGATAACTTAAAAAATACATTATACAAATGTCAATATCTGTATAATTACAAGCATATGATCTATTAAAAGTTTCAACAAAATTAGCTAAAACGTAAGTAATATCTTTAGACAGTTTATCTTTTTGATCTCAAAGAATCAATTAAATAGTATAGGTAATATTACACACTACAATTTGAAATATGAAGTTTTTATTTATACATATATACATAAATTTTGCTTTAATCTTTCTAAATGGAGGAATTTTATCTTTCTTTTTAAAATGTGTTTGATATAAATATAAATATAAATAATTTTTAAAATTTATTTCTATCATATTTTTAATTTTGCATTATAAATGCAGCTACCATGGTTTGTTTTTTAAAATGTCAATTAATGTGGATAGCACTTGTTTAAAAGTATGAATAAAACAACATATAACTCAAATAAATTTATAAATGATTTTACTAATTTAAAAACTTCTATGGCCGTATGCAATAAAAATAGATTAAAAACTTGTGTAGAATATAATGTTAAAAGTTATGAAGTGGATAGGATTATTATACATTATTCTTTGGATCATTAATAAAATATATACAACCCCTATTGAATACTTTTAACCAATCTTAATTAAAATTGATATTATCTTCGACTTCACTACCATATAGCAAAATTCTTCAATCAATAAAATTTTTGTTATTGACACACAAAATCAACCTGTATTTTGTTGATGATTGAGATTTATAACAACAGCCTATGAGAATCTTGCTCTGAGTAATTTAAAAAGAAAATTGATGAATAATATTTACATCTACTCACACCATGTGTTTAACATTATACATTTATATGAAACATATTGCTGAATGATGAAACAATAAGAATGGAGAATGAGAGTTGAAACAAGTTTAAAATAAGTAATGTTGATTGGTAGTGCACATCTTTAAAATTCGTGTGATGAAACTAACTTACTGAAATTAAAACAAACAAAGCAATCTTTTGGAGAAACATATGAATAATGTAGTTGTTGGTGATTTTGGAAATAAACAAATAAATTTATCAATTTTGTTATATATAGTGTAACTGAATAAGATTTCTTAAAAATAGATTACCCATGGTGAATATAAAATATTTAAATTGACCAAACTATTAATTTAATATTTGTCTTAGAAACCTATTCAACAATCAGATAATGTGATCAACCATCACATGTAATCAAGCTACATTTACCAACTAATTAATGAAATCAATGTTGATATGTTCATAATAATCACAGTACTAAAAAATAAGAATCACTGTAATGATACTACAGGTACCAAGCTCATGGAAGCTAGAGCTGACATGGCAGAGTCCAGGTCCACTAATCTGGAACCCAAACCCAGTTCCCCAGCCAACTGAAACAGATAGAGACGAATGAGGATGAATGAGAACGGATGAGGGGACGAATGACGACGAATGAAGGGAACGGATGAGGGGACCAATATCGACGATTGAAGGGACGATGAAGACGGATGAGGATGAGATTCGGCCATCATCCACGCGTGGACGAAGTCCGGCGGATGCTGGACCCCACAGGGGCCCAAAAGCCTTGGTTGCGCTTCAAAGGCTGGGGCCTTGATCCATTCCATCTGTGGGGCTGCGCTGTGCGCCTGGTTTCTGTGAGCAGCAGAGCTCACTGTCCCCGCGCGGACCGCATCGCATCATCGCATCGCCTCGCATCCGATCACCACCACGCCACCCCCCATTCTCTCTTTCGTAGCTCTCCCCTTCTTTTTTCTCTGTAGTATCCATTCCCTTGCTTCGCCGCCTCAATTTATACTTCTCTCGCACAGGTATTCCCTTTAAGGGAATGGTGGGAGTTGTTGCGTGTTGATCGATCTCCTCTTGGGATCTGCTACCGGCGTCTGCTGTCTGGCACCCCAACTCGGAGCTAGACTCTTGACGTGGGTTCTTGCTTGTAGTCATGGCGTCGGGGAAGGTGATGGACCCGGAGAATTTGAATGAGAATGTGAAGAAGACGGTGTATGCGGTGCGGGGGGAGCTTTACCTTCGCGCCTCTGAGCTGCAGAAAGAGGGCAAGAAGGTACTGGATTGTTGGGTGATTGGTTATTTGCGGAGTTGGGTTTGATGTTTTGAGTTTTTGTGAATTTTGGTATGAATCGGACATTTTTTTTGTTCGCTCTGGGGGTGGGTGACAGATCATTTTCACCAATGTTGGTAACCCGCATGCTCTTGGTCAGAAGCCTCTCACGTTCCCCCGCCAGGTAACTGCCTCCTCTCCCCTCCCTCAGTACCTTCTCTGTAAGCTTGTCTTTGTCGGATGGTTTCTTCACAACAATTGTGTAAAACTTACATGGATTTGAAGGAATTGTGCATGCTCGCCACCCTAGATTACTCTGAATATTATAGAATTTGTGGGGTGTTGGGGGAGCAAATAATCTTTCTGACCCGCAGTATCTCTGCCGCAGGTCATGGCTCTGTGTCAGGCGCCCTTTCTGATGGATGATCCCCACGTGGGACTACTGTTTCCCGCTGACGCCATTGTCAAAGCCAAGCGTTATTTGTCTATGACCTCAGGGGGCGTGGGTACGTCATTAATCTCTCTTCTTCAAGCTTGGAAAAGCTACAAACCTCTGTTAAAATTGAAAGAGTTGTTTTGATACCATCAACCTACAACAAGGAAGTTCGATGCTTTGCACTTCTGCCGAAAGTGTAGTTTTACTAAGCGAGAACTAGAACCAGGAAAATCTTGCCCACTTGTGAAATGAGGACTTCATCACCTCGTCCTACCGTAGAATTTACGTAATCACTATCTCACAGTAATGTTAGTATCCGTCAGGGAGAATCTTACTGTCGTGCTAATCACTTGATCGGCTTTGCAACATGACCTGTGGAAGGCATTACAGATACAAATGTTAGAACCATTCGTATTTACGAAGTCTTGATTTTTCCGTTAATTACATGAACAGGAGCTTACAGTGATTCCAGAGGACTTCCTGGGGTGCGGCAGGAGGTTGCAGATTTTATTCTGCAGCGTGATGGATATCCCAGGTGAACCTACTTTGGCTGTTCAATCAAAGCGTCAGAGATTTCGAGTGATACTGCTTCTTGAATTCTTCACCGTTTGAAGAGTAACAAATAACAGTTTGGTGGAAGTGCAGTGATCCAGAGAATATCTTCCTCACTGATGGAGCTAGCAAAGGTGTTGCGCAAGTTTTGAATGCTCTCATCCGTGATGAGAAAGATGGAGTAATTTCTCTAACTGTTATCTTAAGATTGTTTGCTTTCTCGATACACTGATTGCTTTGGTTGAGATCAACGCTAATTTCGTGATAATTGTGCCGTTGTGAAGAATGTAATAACCTCCTGATTGCAACTAGGTGAATATTATCACATTCAGAGGTTTTCATGTAATTTTGTGTGCATTTGTGGTCGTTGCCTGCTTTTCCAATTCAATAGTGATGCATAGAGAAATTATTGTTGATGAATCAATGAGTCTTAATAGCGACGCGGATTGCATGGTGCAGGTGCTAGTTCCCATTCCACAATATCCTCTATACTCTGCAACAATTCAGCTCCTAGGAGGCACACTGGTGCCCTACTATTTAACTGAAGAGGAGAATTGGGGAATGAGCATTAATGAGTTGCGTAGATCTGTTACTGAAGCTCGGAGGAAGGGAATTTGTGTAAGCTTTCTTTCTCGTGTTTACAAAACTCTCATGTGTGTTGTGGTCCTCAGCCGTCGAATCTTTCGGAAGAGGAAAATTCATTCAATGTCAGAAATGCTCTGGGGCGGATACATGGATATTGAACGATAGTCATTATAGTCCACTGAATACACTAATACAAGTGATGAAACTGGTTCTGCCAGTGCGATATTAGCTGTACACACGGCTGGACATCTTCTACAAACCACGAGATTAACCACTAATCGTATGGATATCTCTTTGGTCCAAAATCATAGTTTCATCTGTAAGGACTTTTACTTATAGGTAGCGTAAGGAACTTTGTATTCCGGTGTATTCTGATTCCTTGTTTTGAACCATTTCACATTCAGGTGCGAGGATTAGTATTTATAAACCCAGGCAATCCAACTGGTCAATGTTTAACAGAGAAGAACTTGAGAGAACTGATCGAGTTTTGTATAAAAGAAAGAATTGTGTTGATGGCTGACGAAGTTTACCAGCAAAACGTTTATCAAGATGAGCGGCCCTTCATCAGCGCGAGAAAGGTATTCTGTTGCAGTATTATCACTTCTCCTCTTATGAATACATTAAGGCTTCTTCTGTGATATTTGATTTTGGTATGCAAGGCTCGTAGTATTGTTTAAACATGTCTTTGTTCTTTGGTGATGTAGGTTCTGATGGGCATGGGACCCCCAGCCAGTGAAGCCTTGGAGCTGGTTTCATTCCACACAGTATCGAAGGGTTTCCTAGGAGAATGTGGACAGCGCGGTGGATATTTTGAAATGACCAACATTCACCCCAAGGTTCCTTTTACTTATCAAGAGCTTTTTTTCGCACTACGTGAAGATACATATCTTTCTTCATTGTTCTCGTATGGGACTTTTAATGAAGCATAGGCTTTCCATGTGTATCCATATCAAAATCTGGTTATCCATCTAACTGTTGTTACTGTTGTTTTGCCCAGACCGTAGATGAGCTCTACAAGGTTTCCTCGATAGCCCTGAGTCCAAATGTCACTGGTCAAATCATGGTAAGTGGTCTAAGCTGGATAATATCTTAATATGTTGATCCTCATCCTTTACACTATTCGCAGTCATAAGGTCGAGTTACTGGTCCTGAATTGAGTATTGGATTTTTCTGTGTTGTAGATGGGGTTGATGGTCAATCCTCCGAAACCAGGTGACATTTCGTATCCTCAGTACAAGGCAGAAAGGTATCTATTTAACCCCATATGATTAATACTAAGTTCTTTGATTCCTCTGTTTGTTTTTGTTGGTGACATTTACAATTCGACCCCATCCTTAAACGAATTCGTGCAAATCACTCCTGTCGTTTAATAAGTGGGTTGAAATCCTTCTTATTTGATTTCTGTGCGTGTGCACGCTCGCGCATGCACACAAGATAGATAGATAGATATAGATATAGATAGGATGAGAGTGAGAATGAGAGAGATAGAGAGGATTTTGACTATTTGAGTTGGATTTTCATTGCAGTGAAGCTATCTCGTTGTCCTTGAGAAAAAGAGCGCATATCATGACTGACGGCTTCAACGCGTGTGAAAATGTTGTCTGCAACTTTACCGAGGGTAATGATCTAACAACATTTAGATTTATTTTATCGGTTCAGTCGATTTGAAAAACCGCTTTTTGGGTTTGATTTATTGTCATGCATCAGTTGTGAATGCCCGTGACTCTAAACCCATCCTTGCAAGTATGTACTGGATAACTATGCAAATACTTCAGTTTTTGAGAAATAATTTTGGTCCAAATGGATACACCTAAATTTCGATTTTGGTCTTGATTGATGTAATTCTTGACTATGAACGTGGTTGCAGGAGCCATGTACTCTTTCCCCCAGGTAAAATTGCCTCAGGCAGCTGTTGCGGCTGCTAAGAAAGCAGGGAAAGCTCCCGATGTTTTCTATTGCCTGAGGCTTCTCGAGGCTACCGGAATCTCCACTGTTCCAGGTTCAGGGTTCGGCCAGAAAGAGGGGTACGTTTTCTTGAAGTCGACCTTATACTGCATCATGTATTGGTGCATATTTCTGAAAGACTAATTTTCTATACATTGCTTTGCGTTATTTTTTTGAAACTATTTACTGGAAGAATCATGATTGCGTGTGCTGACGTCCTCCTCCATCTTTTTGTTCTCTTGGTCGAACTAAACAGTGCAGAAGTAGTCGTTTAAAGGAAAGATTTTTCCAGTTAGTGTTTTCAAGAAAGTTTGTCGTAATTTTATGTCGCATTTTTGTGACAAAGATCACGTTGCAAAGTCTCACTGAATGGTATTGCTCAGGACCTTTCACGTGCGAACTACAATCCTGCCATCTGAGAAAGACATGCCTGGGATTATGGAAAGCTTCAAGAAGTTCAACCAGGACTTCATGGCACAATACGCCGATGCCAAGTCCAAGCTCTGAGGATAAGGAAACTTACACCACCTTCATTACCAGTCCTGGTGGTGCTGCTTGTGCATGCATCACCTGCCTCGTGTAGTTGATCTTGGGCCGAATGATTGCATATAAATCAAGGACACGCATGAAAACGAATACCGGAAAGATGCAACTCCATGTAGACATGAAAATACTTCTAGTCTTATGTATTCCTCTTCTACTTTGAGGAGTTTAAGTGGGTACCTTCATCTTGTACCTCACCATTTATGATACTGTAGAAGTTGAACTAGATGTAGCATTATAATTAACAGCAAGATCACGTTGGAGTGAAATTCTGTATCTCCTAGGGGACCATGCTCAGCTTTGCTCTGATTGCTTGGTTCCTTACAAGTGAATCAAATTTTTTAGGTACATCCTCTGTTTACTCTCACAGTCACTTTTATCACATAGCCCTCTGCAGGTGCTGAAAGTTTGTAGTGCTGCATGGTTTATTGGTCATCTGAAATGGGTGCACAAATTTCTTTGGTTTGTGGTTTAGACTGGGAAATTCAGAGCAAAATTTGGTGGAAATGTGGTCGAAGGTTGGCAGACATTCGGATGCTGCTTGTCATGAATAAAGACAAAAAGCTGGCTATTGTCAAGATCACATTTACAGAACATTTAATAAAAGGAAGATTTTGAGAATTATTCCATTTTCCTTAGTCTGAGGGCCCTTTGGGACATTCCTCGCTTTAACCCCTGAGATGCTGGTCAATTGAGACAGAAATCTACACCTTCAATCAACTACATCAAAATAGAAGAGTTTTTATTTCATCACTTTACTGAAGATATCCGTGGCGCAGTAAGGCCTAGATAAATGTCAACCCTAAAGTGGTAGAATTACATGCATGTGGTGAAAACTTGTGTTAAAATAAATCCTTCCCTCTTCACTGATTTGAGCCAATCAAGTAATAAGATCAGGGGATTGTGCGGACAAAAGTATTCAAAAGTTTGACTGATGTTAACTTTCAATGAGGTGAATTTGCCAATAATTTGCAAAATTATTTACAATTGGTTTTGTACATGAAAATTTAATGAATAATTGGATTCAAAACTGGGGCCCACATGGGAAAGAGCCCAATGAGAACGCAACAAGAGAACCTAGTGGAACATGAGGAGAACAGTAGCCAGGGACTGGTAGCGTTTGTGCTTTGCTTGTCATCAGATGCTGTAGTTGTCCTGGGTTGCGTTGTTGCCTCAAGACCTCTTTTGTTGTTTGGATTACTGGCCCCAGTGCGCAATCTAAAAGAGTCCTGCACGCCGCTCCGGTTTCTCAACTTCTCGTGCTCCTACCCTATCCGAAGCGCCTCTCTGTAGGTAGTCTGGCTTTAAGTTGTTTCATGGTTGCGCGATTTACGTTTTCAAAAGGTGATTGGTGTAATTTGTGAGGTGGATTTGTCGGGGAGGAGAAGTTGGGCACCATGTCGTATGCGTACTTGTTCAAATACATCATCATAGGCGACACAGGTAGCTTCCCACTGACTTTGTGGATGTTGTTTTGCTTATTTGTTTTTTTGATTGTGAGGAGCCGTTTTAGGGTTTGTTGGAAGATTTTGAAAAGTGGGTAATAGCCGTGAATTTGGAGTGATTTTAATGGTGGGTGGACGTGGCAGGTGTTGGAAAGTCATGCCTTCTGTTGCAATTCACCGACAAGAGGTTTCAGCCTGTGCATGATTTGACCATTGGCGTGGAGTTCGGGGCTCGGATGGTTACCATCGACAACAAGCCCATCAAGCTTCAAATATGGGACACGGTATGTTCGTTATCGTACCTTTGACACGGTGATTATGAGCCACTTAGGGCGCGACCTGGTCTATCGCTGAGGAAGATGAACGGGAAAACTTGGAGGTTAATGACACGTGAAACTGATCACCGTGGTTGGAGGAAAAATAACAGCTACTGAATCATTCAGGATGGAATTATGAACAGATCAGTCGATAGATTGTTTTACAAGGAATAGATATCGTGCTAAGTTAACTTATTTCATTTATTTGAAGACTATTTTGTGTGTACGCATAAGACTTCCTTCCTATTATCAGGGTTTAACCTTGTGGACTCTAAATTACTTTGAGAATGATATTCTAATGCTTTTGTTATGGTCGATGTAATTTAGCAGATAAACTAGTCGGCTACACCAAATTAAAAATATATTTTCTGTTTAGGCATGTTATATACTTAGACTAAGGGAACATTGAATTTTTTTTGCTTCTCAGGCTGGCCAGGAGTCATTCCGGTCTATCACGAGATCTTACTATCGAGGAGCTGCAGGGGCTTTACTTGTTTATGACATCACCAGGTATTTGGCTGGTGGGCGTCTAGCTGTAGATAACGGGATCGTTTGCACTGAAGTTTATAGTTCTAATGGATGTATTAAGCTACTGAATCTGATTGCCTGCTGAATAAACTAATCTTTGTGTCGTCAAATTGCAGGAGAGAAACATTCAATCATCTTGCAAGCTGGTTAGAGGATGCCAGGCAGCATGCCAATTCGAACATGACTATTATGCTCATTGGTAACAAGTGTGACCTGGCACATAGAAGAGCTGTCAGCACTGAAGAAGGTGAACAATTTGCGAAGGAGAATGGTCTGGTATTCATGGAGACCTCTGCAAAGACCGCTCATAACGTGGAAGACGTGAGTTGATATTACACGCCTTGCTTCTTTTGTTTAATTCGTTGTTTGTTACTACCTCTAGGTGTTTAACTGGAGATCAAATTTTTTGAACAGGCATTCATTAACACCGCAGCCAAGATCTATCAGAAGATTGAGGAGGGAATTTTCGATGTCTCCAATGAGGTACCGTAATTTTCACCACAAGGCTAATATTGTGAGATTTTAGGATTGTTGTTTCGTGCTCATATCCTTCCATTTTTTCTCAAACAATCTATTTTTTAGGGTTTAAGAATTACTGATAAATCTCGAAGTCTAGTTACTCTCGTATCTTAGAGTTTGTATTCTTGAATTTCTAATCCTAGTCCTGAGAAACGTGAGCTGGAGAAATGCATACAATGAGATTATGAACGAAAAGGATCTGTTGAAGAGGTGGAGCAATAAACCTAATGAGGAGTCACATTTTCCTGTGATACAACTTTCTGTCGGATGGAAACCTTCTAAGCTACCAGTTTCTAGCCATGCTTGAAAAGGGTGATTGTTCACTAACGCTGGAAATATTTTTTGGCAGTCATATGGTATCAAGGTTGGCTATGGAGGCACTGCTAGTGCTGGTACTGGAGCTACGGGAGGCGGTACTGTCGTTCAAAGAAGTGCTTGTTGCGGTTGATATGAATCAGGCTGTTCAGAGTACGTGTTTTATTCTAGGGTTAAGCCAGTTTGAGATCACAGGGGAACCTATTCTTTCCATTCTATAGGCAATCGTTCCATAATTCCCTGTTATACATAAGCTTAAGCATATCTCAAGCGTAGCTAATCAAACCCTGACATGTCCAGCGAGCACATTCTACGACTCGTTGGACATAACAATCACGCAGTTGTTTTTCAGGTACTGTATGTAGTTATTGTACTTTTTTGGCCACTGGTAAGTCGCTGTTGTGATTCATGACCTTAAGGGCATCCAAATCTGTCATTGGACATTGTCAATGCTGGAAGCAACCTGAATTTCATTTGTTTCCAGGAAGTAATCGTAAAGGCTGTGCTTTGGTGTAGCTGAGGTGAACTCCTCAATAAGGTTGTCCTCGTCCTGGTCTCTGTGAGGATGGAGGTGTTGGCTTTGGGGTTTGTGGATCAGGGTGTTGGGTTACACTCGATATTTGTTGATTTTCAAGATTTCTAATGAAATTTCAAAGCAGTTATTGGCTCTGTGGAGCTTTGTTTAATCGATTACTCACGAGTTACGTGATTTTCCTTCAAGACTATGAGGTTGAAGTGGCCTGCTCAAGTTTTCTCTGAAAGAGTTCTTTGACGGAAAGGAAATTCAGTCAATCTATTCCTGAATACCTGATCGTCTCTTTGCATCCCTTCAGAGAAGAATGCTTTACGGCTTATAAATTAAGAACAAGAACAGTGGTACACCGAAGGGTAAATTCTTCTGTCTATCTTGCGTTTAATGCAGACTTTGATGGAGAATGTGGAGATGAGATGGAATGAAATCACGATCACTTCAGCACGGGCGTCAGCCTCTGCTCTTCATCTCCAATTTATGGAGGTTAGATATAATTAACAAAAATTCTTTAAGAATAAAGTCACTCAACCTGTGGGCCAAATATGCCTTCCTTAAGATGAAGCACTCAGGAAATGATAAGTTTTCAACATGATTCCTCCCTTCACACCATCAACGAGTTGCTTACAGCAATAAATCTAATTATTGACTTTGGTGCGTACTTTGGAATAAGTCGCGTTATTTTCTAGGGTTGAAATCACAATTAGTCTACTTAGCTGCTTAACTGCTTTGTAATTGGCTGTCTGTGTTTTCCATTCCTCATGTACCACTCAAGGAGTTACTTATTCTTTCAAAATTCTCCTATTCACAAAACGAACAAACAGAAGTTTGATGTCGGAACAAATTCAACTAGAAGCAAATGGTGAGGGGAACTGTGTAATGCTTTCGTCGCTTCCTTGACTTTATCCCACACATTATGAAGCTAATCAGGGTAGCTGATATATACGAAACTGTTATATTTTGACCTAGAAGAACTTAGAGCTTGATCCTCATCACACTTTTGATCATTTTTTAGTCTCCTACCCTTCAAAAACGAGGAATTCAAAATTTGATATCTTCATTTAGCGTTTAAGAGAGAATACCTGAAAGTCGTTCACAGTCGATTACTACATGGCATGTATTTCCAAAAGCCAACTTAGAGGAAACATATTCCTCATTTTTCGGATGAAAGTGAACATAAATGGAAAAGAGTTTGGAAAGGAAAGATTATGTAGGGTCAAAGATTCATTTCCTGATATCTTTTAATGAGACAAAACACTATACCACTCTCAAAACATGCAGGGCAACGTAACCACCTCAAAACTCCTGGCATTAATCTCCAAAGAATATTAACATCTTTAAATTTGAACCTCTTAAATAGTTGGTTTTATAGTGAAAACTACGATGAGATAAAAGTTCACTTTTTTGAACAGGTAAAGTGTCTACACGATTCCCAACATCTATTCCCTTCGTTACTACGGAACAAGAGCTGAATCCACTCCATTATCTTATGTGAGAATGACAACAGTAGAGCCTATTTATGTCGAACCAGCCATGCGACCTTTTTCTGGTTGTTAGCTTCATCGCCTAAAGCACAAATCCAATCTAGGCACGCCAGTTTCCAGGCCCGAAACCTTCCGTCAGTCTACACGAAGGCCAGAAATCGTACCAACCATGATATGGTAATGCAACTGATCCATTTGGAAAGACGGTCAAGGAAGCGACGAAGCTTGCAGACAGATTGCACAGGATATGCTAACCTGTCATGAAGCCTGTTCATAATGCAATGCCTGCCTCCCGGTTTTGGGTAAACCGATTTTCTATTTTAAGTAGTCACACGAATCGGTAGAAGTTTTAGAGGTTTCATATTGGGTTTTCAAAATGTCGAATCAATGCTCAGGAATATAGGGTCTAGTTTCCTGCAATGGAAATCAGAAGCTCCCATTCAGAAGCTTTCCGTAACAGTGGAAGCATGCCCTAAACTGTAGGATGTGGAAAAAAAGGACTTCCAAAAGATCGATGAAACAAGGGAGGTGCATCCTAAAAACCCTAAACCCGGTATTCAAAGCAGTGAATGAGACAAACTTGCACCAAACACAACCAAAGAACGCTGCCAGGATTTAAGTTTAATCGGCACCGTGGCCACAGAGCAGTGGCTCAACAATGTGTAAGATTTCATCTATCATGTAAGTAAATTACAGCATCCGGAGGGTGGTCTACGTGAACCTAATCCATGGCAGTACTCCTATTCTGAAGCTTAAATCTAAAGCTGTTATGAAGCCATCTATCACCCAAATGAATCAGACTATTCGTCATAATCACACATGTTGGAGTTCACAAACTCCATTAAAATGGCTGGATTTTCCTAACCAAACGCCTGCAAATTCGTGATCTGTTCGAGTAAAGAATGAAGCAAAACTCCAGAACCTTACCGGAAAGAAGATTGCCCATTTGCAGGCTTCATTTTCGACCGGGGTTCTCCAGGATCTTCCTTCGTGTGATTGGAGTTTGGCACTGCATCTGCAGCTCTTTAAACCTCTCGTAGTCAAAGTTTTGCAGCTTGAACAGCTTTTGTTGCCTGGACTGGAAAATCCTCTGCATGAGGTCTTGGTAACTAGGGTCACGGGACGTGAACATGAAATACGCGTAGCCGCAAATGATACCAGTGGCAGTAGTGAAGAAGGCGATAGGCTCCATAACGTCCCACGAAAGATCCCAGAACGTGAGCCGGAAGAAGATCAAGACTTGAAATGTAAGGCTAAAAAGCCCCGACCACAATACCAGTCGCATTTGTTTATGTGCTTTCCTGTCGATCTCCTCCTTCTTTTGCGCCAACGCCATCAACTCCATCCGCCGCTGGTCGTCTTCACCGAGAAGGGAAAGCGGAAGCACGTTCGCCACAAGCTCCACGATCTGCCACATAAACATAGCCCACATGTACATACCTGAAACCTCGATCACACTAAATCCCACATACACACCGATCAAATAAAATTGAATTGGCTTGAGTGAGAAACCGAAACATGACTCTGGATAAGCCGCAAATCCCTCAAGTCATTGCAATCCTACGTATCAAAAGAACGAGCTAGCCATCACTGACCTTATCAGGATGTAAATGAACCTTGTCCCGGAATATTAACACAACACCCGCCTGGTTAAGCACATCCACCATCCTCGTAGCATCTTCATCCGAAGGGGCCATCCCCACAGACCGACATAACTCCAGAAGCTCCTGATAACTGATTGTATCTCGTGAGTCGTGTCGCAGCTTCTGCGTGAGGAACGACACATGCACATGCTGCACCAGGTCCCTCACTTCCGTCTTTGCAACTTTCGCACCCGCAGCATCCTTATCCCCAGCGCCATTCGATTCGCTTATTTCCACAGCATCACATCCTTTGTCCCTTGGAAACCCATCATCCTTGTCATCATCCTCCCTACAACTCGTGGAATGCACAGACCTCTCGACCAAATGCCGCCATGCCGACCACCCGCACTCTCCCGATGTACTCGATCCGCTCCGTTGCTCCACTTGCGAAAATGAAGAAAACACGCCATTCCAGCAATACGAGGAAGAGAATCCTGAAAATGAAGAATGTGAAGACGAGCCCAATTCTGGGTGCGGCAGAGCATTCCCAAATCTGCTAACGCTTAGCAACAATCCAGTTGTGGTGGTCCTCAACAGCAGCTGCGCACAACGGAGGCCGTGCAGACCTCGATGACAGCCGGCCATCGCTTCCTCACCAGTTGCTCACCACGAGCGAGGCTCGCAACCATCAGTGAACCGGAGGCGGCGAATGTACACGAAATGTAGATGCCCCCCGCGTTGCCACCACCGTTGCCGAATCCCGATCCGAATTTCAACACGGGCCCTGCATCTTCGGAAGCTGAGCCTTCCGATGCAGCACGCGGCAACTTCGTTAATTGCGGGATGCAGCGTCCTTGGTCCAGCACAGATTTAGGGTGCGAATCCGGTGGATTACTGCGCGAGAGGGGCGGCGGGAGCCAAGGAAGTGAAAGTTTCAGAAGAAGTGAGGAGTGCTTCACGTTAACATTGCATGTTCCACTCGCGAGCATGCTTACGACATGTTTTCATTCGTATGCAGGATGGACAACTTTCTGGGCGGTGAACTGCTTGCGTTGCAGCGCGTGCACGTTATTATTCTGCTCGTTCTTTTGGTGTAGTTGCCGCAGATGAAGGAAATTATTAAATCTGGTGATAAGTCCAGGTTCCCCGCGAGGCTTGCTGCAGCACATCCGAGGATCATGAGCAGAGCTGGAGACCTGAGTGCTTCAAATTTTTGTGCTCAGCCCCCTGAACAGATCTTCTGCCTTAAGGATTGCTGGTCACACTTAACACTTCGCACTTCTGCATTTATACAATACAGGAGTTCTGAAGATCGGAGTTAAGCACATTGCAGCTCATATATATATATATATATATATATATACATATATATTTAATCAATTTATAATTGCATGGTGACAGTTTGTCTTATTTTCAATTTTAAAATGCATTTATGACATGCGAATGCGAACAGGGAACAAAGTTATAATTGCACATTGCATTGTTGGAAATATTGTGTTTTCGGGACATATCATGAAAAAAAGGTTGAGGCCAAAAAAGTTTCCTGGTAAAAATAGACTGGAGAAAGTAAGTCCACCTTTATCAGTGTTGTTAACGATGTTATCCTAACCTTGTACAGTGTGAATGCAGAATATGATGAGGTGAAAGGAGGCTCAAAAGCCCCACATTCTTAAGGGTGATCATGGATGGCTCTTTTCAGGCTCAGAGCTGTGGTGGAAGCATATGTGCCTACAGAGTTGAATGAGCTCTTGTTCATTTTTCCACGTTGAGAGTAACGGTGGCAATGCTCTAAAGGTCTCATGAGAGTCATACTCATCAGATACACCATAAAATATAACTAAACTGGATTATCAGGGGGCAGTCAATCATACTATAATACAGGTTGAGCTCCGTGCACTAAGAATCAGGCAAAGTCGTCATCCTCGCCATCATCTTGATCGTCGTCGTCCTCATCGCTGTCATCAGACACATACTCATCGGCGCTACTCTCATCAGATGAATGACCTTTTGAAGCAGACGTGCGCTTGCTAATTTTGTGAGCAGCAGTGGTTTTCGGGCGCTTATTTGAAGAAACTGGAGCTACAGGCAACACAGTCGCAGGAGATTTTCTGGACAAAGGAGGACGTCCACGAGGCCGCTTGGGAGGTGGAGTTACAAATCCACCATCATTGAGCCCGTTGGAGTTTGGCTTACTGAGTCCGTTGGAGTTTGGCTTACTGAACACATTGGATCCTGGCTTGCTAAACCCATTCAGGACTGGTGGGGTCTTGGGGGCACGAAGCTCTCTCGTAACAGGTGAAGCCAAGGACCTTGCCTGAAGAGAAGGTGTAGAGTAGAGAGCCGACGATCGAGGGAAGGAGTCGATAGGCGCGAGTTTGCCATCAACCTGGCAGGTGAAGGTAAAGGATACCTACACGAAGCCACAATTTAATTTAGACAAACAATAAAGTGAAGAACTTTTCTAGAATTACTAGACAAGAGCCACCTTGAGACATTGTTTGATGCGATAAATACCTGACCAGAAGAAGCAGCTCGCAGAATGACATCAGGAATGGTCGAAGAGTCACTATGATGAGCCCAGCTTACTAGGTCTTCTTCTGCGGGTGTTCCAATCTGAGCAAGCAGTTCGATCGCTACTGTTACAATTCTTTAACTTTTTGAAAAATAATTAAAATAATTAGAAGGAACATTTAGAGGAGGAGAACATTCCATATTACACAAGAAAAAATAATGAATCAACCGTGATGATTAATAGACAGTCATGCATGACATTATTCTAAGCTAAGAAACGTTATGCACACCTGTCGCTCCCACGGCCTCAGCTTGCCTACGCAGCCAGCGACTTTGGCAAACTCGCCAATGTCCTCAACGTTGTCAGCAGAGTTATCAGGAGTTGTAGTCTTATCCTCAGAGTCAACGTCAGCGTCAGCGTCACACCGTTCACAAGTAATCGAATCGTGTGTGTCAGATCTGTTAGATTGCTAAGTTAGAAACCTTGAAAAAGAAACAGACGATAACTTGAACCAGATGAACTAAAGCCCACACAAATAATATTTTCCTTGTCCAGGATCATTACCTGATGTCTTCACGAAGTGTGAACAGGTCTCTGAGATCATCTGTGGATAACATGTTCATCTGCATGGATTGATTACAGAAATTATCAAAAAAAAGGTTTGATACCAAAACAGTGAGCAAAACAAAAGAGGTTGCACTTTGTTGTATCTCCTTAGTATCGGTAACACAAACCTGAGCTTTGGCATCAGTTGATTGTTCTTTGTCAACCACTTTTTGCAGTCCCTCTTTAGACATCTGGCGTTGAAATACCTGGGATAATAAGAAGCACATCGTGAGGAGATTCATCAGCAATTCCTCCGCAAGAATACTCACAATGCCTAACCCTCAAATTCAAACATTGTTTACTCTGATTCGTTCGTACCTTTTCTTCTATGCTGCCACTAGCTAGAAACCGATAAACGTATACTCTTTTCTTCTGTCCATCTCTCCAAACTCGAGCTGCCGCCTGAGGTGGAGTAACGACATGGAACTTTGATGAGAAACACGGGTTACAAGTACAAAACACACAAAACATAATTCTTCTTGCAATACTTCAGTGAATGCCATAAGTGGATCGGTATTTCTGAGCAAGAAATTAGTCGAATTACCTGTTTATCAGTGGCAGGATTCCAATCAGGATCGAAGAGTACCAACCGGTTACCTCCAATCAAGTTCAAACCACAGCCTCCAGCCTTACTACTTAGTAAGAAAGCAAACTCATTCTGCACATAAATAAGGAGTCGGTCAGAATTCTTAGTCGGACCAATAAAACAAAAAAATAAGATTGGAATGGACTCCTGCCGAGAAAACTTTCCCAACTATTTCTTTTTTAGATAAACAATTTCTATTCGCCAATTTAACATACCTGGTTTGGGTCGTTAAACCTTGATACCAACTTTTGTCGTTTACCGATGGAGGTAGTCCCGTCAAGCCTTACAAATGGGTAATTCCTCTCCCGGCAGATTTGTGCGAATAAATCCAGAGTCTGTAAATAACAATAAAGCATAAGTCCACGACAACAGTGGATAAGCTGTTCTTTCTCTGTTCTTTTCTGATTGTGTATCAAGCTCGTTGGTACATATTGTAATTGGCTAAAATAGGATGCTGATACAAAAGCTACGCACAAACCTGAGTGTAGTTGGAAACGAGAACGATGCGATCATCAGTCTTGCAACGTAGCTCTGAAAGCAAGCGTGCTAGAACTGACATTTTCCCAGACAGATCAATCCAGTCTGGCCATGAATTACTCCTGCTGGCGATCAAGTGTTGCGGAAACAATTTAAGGCAGTCACCGAATCCAGCAGCATCGGATCCACCAGCACGTATCGTATCATAGATGAGCTGCAGACACATAATTACAAAATCAAAAACCGTGTTAGATACTCATTAACAATGTGCGGTTAAAACGAAAGACTCTGGTTAGTTCCTCAGTGAAATGAATATCTATCACTAACAGAGTATGAATCTATCAAAGTTTATGATTCTCTTGCCCAAACCTTTGATTCTACAATGTAGTTTGAGAAGCTTATGTGCAGTGCGGATAAAAGTGCATTATGCTGGATATGTTAATGAAGATACATGAGAAAGCAGACAGAACGAGTACCTTGGGATGATTGCACAACTTCTTAAGTGCTGTAATAGATGCTAATACTTTTGCACGCTTTGTGTTGTCTTCCAAGGCTTGACGAACCTATTGCATTCAGCAAAAGTAGATACTCATTCAGCAAAAGCGTCAAGTTCTAGTCGTAAAGAAGCAGACTTCGAAGCAGCTTAACAAGCAAGAATCTAAGCCCCTCCACAACTCCAGTATCTAAATTTGGTCTAAATGTATTAGTTTAAAAAGTACACCAAATTCGAATGTACTGCTGAAAGCTATTCCAAACATAATAGCCATAAAATTTGGTTAATAGGACTCACATTCTTCGATCTTATAAAATGTCGATAAAGATTTGTTTGAAGCTCTGTCATTTTACAACAAACAACTTCTACAATCTGCACACATTTTGCATAATGGTAAGAAAGTTGGCCAGACCTTTGTTATGGTTTCTAACTCTGCGGCGTGTTTTGCAAATCAAACTTTCAAAGGGACGCGCAACTCACCAAGTTAGAAACCATACTACAAGAAAAAAAGATCCCAACAAAAACATCTATTTCTCTGCACAGCCTGCAATAATTCTCTGGAAAATTACACTGAAACCATTAACATTATATTTCTGCAGAAAAGCCGGTGAAGAAATGGCATACCTTAGGTGGCAAATGTTTTGATAGGAGAGCATTTGTCCGCCGCAATATAAACTGTTATATAACAACGTCAAGTCAGACACATCCCTGCATGTCATTTTTAGGAACTTATCTGTGTAGAAATTTCATTTCGCAATAAGCAAGGGCCATAGGTAGATATTGAAAAGATACCTGATTAACTTTCTCACTAAGCTCTGCCGATCGTTCGATACTAAGTGCTCTGGCATCGTCAGTGGCATCAGGCTCCCGCCCAGTCAAAATTGGATTCTGACAAGCAAAATATGTGCGTAAGGTGTATTGAATTTGCAAAGATAAATGAGCAAAAGGGTCAGCCTGGAAGTAATATTCAAGAGGATACAAGAGACGTACTTCATAATATTTTCGGAAGGTGCTTGCATCACCAAGAACTCCAGGATTTGTGAAATTGACCATTGCGTAAAACTCCTCCAAATCATTCTACAATTCAAGAAATAAGCAGGCTCAGATTTCAGAACCCGAAGGAACCAAATGGTATTTGTCACAAAGTGCTTTCCGAAATTCTGGAGGGTTTCTCTAGATGAATGGCCCGGAAATTAAAAAATGAACTCAGAGCAAACAAAGACAGATATGATAATAGCATTACCTGCATGGGTGTGCCTGATAACAATACGCGCCTAAAACAAGGAAGAGAAGCAAGAGCCTGAATTTTCCATTTCCGATTCCAACATTAGAGAACGCTAAGCAGAAAATGATAGTTCCATTCCATAACCGAACACCAGAAGCTACTATGTAAAGGCAAGATTCAGTATTGTTAAGCTAGCTGTAAAACAAGGAACCAATCTGGCAGCGAAAGGACCAATTCGCAACATGAGGCACATGATCAAGCATCACGTCATCGAACATAAATAACGTGGAATGTCCGGTATACATCGTCCGTCCATTGGCAATTTAAGGACATACAAACCTGGTTGGTTAGAGTTTTGTCGTTCTTAAGCCTATGAGCTTCGTCGCAAATGAGAAGGTCACAACTGCCTTCTTTCTCAAATCGTGCTGCATGCAGGCGGAAAGTTTCGTATGAAATTATGAGAACCTGAAACAATTTGTTGACGGAATTAGTAGTAAACCAATTACACTTTATAATAGTGTACACTACGACTTCATTGGTATTGGTCTTCATACGACATGTAAAACTTCCACATAAGACTTCAGAATTTGGGTAGTATTAGCTTCAGAGGTCACAAAATAATAAGAAAAAATTATTTATCTCCACTTCATTTTCAATTCTTCTCTTAACTTGAACTATACGCAACCAACTCTGGCCAGTCACAAAAGGTATAATAACGCAATTCCAGAGTGAACACCAAGAAGGAAGACCGAAGTCTGAATCACCTGATAAAAATTCTGCGGTGAGAGAAAGGTCGAAATTCCCTGGAGGACATCTGCACGGGTGGACTCACACATGGCTAGTACATTCACTTTGCTGTGGCTCAGCCATTTGGTAATTTCCTGTTCCCAGTTGCTGACAAGACTTGTGGGGGTAATGATCACAACTCTCTTTGCCATTGGGTTACCATCAAAACCTTGTTTCAACAACGTCCACATAAGCGTGATGGATTGTAGAGTTTTTCCCAATCTGTGACAGAACAAACATTTCAGAGCCCTCTTCCTTGATCATTAAAATCCTCCACAAACAATCAATGAATTCTAAAGCTCGTTAATAGCTTTGGAGCGGAAACAGTTTCTAGCTACAAAAATATCTCGGAGAGCGTAATGGTGTACCCCATGTCATCTGCAAGAATACAACCACCAGAAGTGGTATTTGCATTTTTCGATATTGCCATGCCACGAAGACCAGCTACACACTCGAACATAAACTGAACACCTTCCCTGCACATCGATACACCAATAGGTTCATAAATTACAATCGCCTGAGGTAGTTGCTGAAGCATACCCAAGAGATTGACAATTTACTAAACAAATTTTCACAGCCACAATTTAAGGAAATATGAGTACCTTTGATGTTGTCTCAAAAATTTTACAAGGTGTGGATCCACAATAATGGGCTGGGGTTTATCTTTTACAGGCTGTCCATCTACAATCTCCTCATCGATGTCATCTGCCTGCCACAAAACCAGAGGCTCGACCCCTGGAGGGAGCTCAACCTTGACAGGCTCCTCCTCTTGCACTGGAGCGAGTGGCAGTGGGACATTTGTTATAGGAGTGAATGGTAGCCTCGAACAACCCCAAGGAACGAAGCGCTTCCGAGCTTGCAGACGACGAAGGAGCTCTGCGTGAGAGGCAGGAGACGCATTTGGACACGGAGACTTGAAAGGTCTCCTGATCACTACTGCTGCGTCTGAGACAGTGAGGACTTTCGGAAGAAATGCCTGTCTGTTCACTTGCACGTCACCCCTGCCACACGATTCCTTCACAATTCAGCCCCTGACATGTCTGCTGTAACATTATGTACTCTCTAGTCAAATACCCAACGGGCCTCCACCGAACAACAAGCACGGAATCACGATGCGAATTCTACAACCCTAATTAACCGTGCAAAGGATGAGATACTCTAACCCTCACCTCAACAAAGCGGCGACATTCTGAGCTTTCTGAGACTCCGCTTCATCATCCTCTTGAGGCACATGCACTAGTTCCTCCTCTTCCTCTTCTTCCTCTTCCTCTTCTTCCTCTTCCTGTTCCTCCTCCTCCCCTCTGCATGCATCCTCCCATCTCAATCCCTCTTCGCAATCATAATCACTGTCATCAAATCCTTCTCGCCCCATTCTGCTCTCAATCGCACATAACTCGAAAACCGGCCACACCCTAGCGCTGGATCCTAAGAATCGACACTACTTAACCAGTCTTCAGCAGCATTCAGATGGCCCATCAACAACCTCCCAGGCTACTGTCAGCCTCGCGACGAGACCAAAAAAATTGAATTAGTGATTCGGGAAGGGTGGCGAACTGCTCAATGCACTAGCTCGACACACCCAATGCAACGCACATCAGTGCGCGGCTTCAGCAAGAATCCCCGAAAACTGCTAACCCCAAGGACTGAAAGCGGTATAGTTCGAAACAGGCGCCAAACTTCTCAAAATGCGGTGGTCCACGTGGCGATGTCAAACATCGAATACAAACCACGGTTCGTTCCTTTCCGAAAACTGGGCATCATTTGGTCCAGCCTAGAATTGCAGGATCCCTACACAAGAACTTAGTAGGAAGCTCGCTCCTCGAGAATCTGGTTGGACAAGTCACAGCAAGTGACGAAAAACGCCGGCGGCCTGAATCTGAGGAAATCGTAGATTTTCAATCCCAAACGAGGCTTCATCAACACGCTTGCGCAGGGACGCGAAAGTTCGAGTGAGGTTGGAGTTCGACGTGTCGTTTTGCGGACCGCTGTGAGGTGACGGCTCTCGAGACCGAGTGTCAGAAGGAGCATCGTCTCGAGGCTGTATTTTTGGAGTGGATGCCCCTGCCAATGAATGGGTTGTTGCAGCTGCTAAAGCGCCACGCTGTGCTTAAGCAACAGATTAGGAGTTGAGGTAGGTAGCCATGGATCCTGGGAGCAAGGACCGTTTGCTTCGCAACATCACCATAGCTGCCACAGCCTTGTCCGCCGCGCTTCTCATCACTGCAGATTACGGCCCTAACCCGCACGTCTTCTCGTCGTTCTCAGCATCTGCACGCAGCATCAAGGACTGGTTCTGGACACCATCCCCAGCGGAGCAAGAGGAGATGCAGCGGCGTCTCCCGCGACAACCAGTGGCCAGCGATGGCGCCCGTGGCTCTTCGCGTGGTGCCGAGAAGCAGCAGTAGATGGGCGTGCGATTGTGCATCGGCGCCGAGTTACCGCGAGAGTTTTAGGTCAGCAGTGTGAAATTGAGCCACTGATGTGTGTGTGTGCAGTGGATTCTTTCAGATTTCTCTTGTGGGTTTTGCTGTTTCCCCATCAGCACTGGATGTGCGGCGCCCCCATGTTTGGTTTATGGCTTTGTGTGAGACTTTTGGGAGGTTTTCCTCCACTTGGCTGGCTTGTGACATCTCGCAACTAGGCCATTCAATGCACACAAAACACACACTCACACACTCACACAGAGACTCAGAGTGTGAGTGTGTGTGTGTGTGTGTGTGTGAGTGAGAGAGAGAGAGAGAGAGAGAGAGAGGATTGCAAGCGACGTTGATGCACTCACATTATCTCAAATAAGAGTAATAGAAATGTGGGTGTGTGAGGATACTTTTGTAAACATGATTTTGTACGAGATTTGTTTAGGGTTTTAGTTAAGTGTTTTTCCTTTTCACTTGGTGTTTCTTGGTGATGCCTGTTTGACGTTCTTTTGTGGTACCAATAGGATGCAGTTGTGTGAATGATTTGAGAGTGTTCAGAGATGTTTGGGCATTGGTTTTGTGATTGCATGTGTTCGTATTTGCAGTAAGTAAAATCTTAAAAATGTGCAGACAAGTTTTGTTTATTTACTTTGAATGTGAAATTTAATTTAGTGAGCTGGTAGTAGTGGTTGAATTTAGGTTGAAGTAGATTTAAACATATTTTTGCGAATTTTTTTATAATTTAAAAAAACACAAAAAAAAAAAAAAAAAACAAAAAACAAAAACAAAAACAAACAAACAACAGGGTTAGATGAGAGGCAATGATTTGTAGTTGTCAATTTCATTCTTTCTCATTGTGCAATAACTAAAATTAAGCAGTTGTGAATGTTCTTATCAATCTACCATTTTAAAATATTAAATTGTTCGATAAAATTTAAGGAGACATGAACTTGTAATTTAATTCTAAATAAGAAGATTTTTTTTTTACTTTTGATTTTTATTCTTAGTTCATAAACATCTTCCCTTCTTCTGTAATTTATTAACAGAATTAGGTATTATATTGTGTCTTTAGATATGATGAACTATTTATATTTTTATATTGTTGTTTTATATTATTTATATTATTTTTATGAGTAAATTATGTCACAAAGAATGTATTGTATTATTTGATTTGATTCTATAAATAAATTTGGTGTGGATTTCTCAACAAAGTTTGTGAAATCTAAAAATGATCTAAGAATGAAGTCCTTTAGCCAGTATGAGTGCAAAATGGAGGTAAGACACAAAACCATAATACGAGATAAGTTTTCAAAACTCTCAAAAAATAACAATAATAATAAACTCAAAATATTATATTTATTAATTGCATGGTAGTAATATGTTAATTTTACAATTGATAAAAAATAGAAATTTGAGTTTAATCAGTACCATAGAATTGGATAATTTTTATCAATTTCAAAATTGAAGTGATGAATGATAGTATCAATAACAAATTCAAAATATTATCAGTAACATAAATAAATAAATAAATTTCTAACATGATGTTGCTTATTGCAAAGTCTAAAAAATAAATAAATGCAAAGTCAATCTACTGCAAATTAAGTAAAATACTCAATATTAGATAACTTTTCTTACTTGGATGATATTAATAAAGTAGATGCAAATAAGATTAAGTAGATGTATAACCAATATAAAAAAATGAATATATATTTCTTTTAACTGTAAATTTATTTTTATCACATATTAGTTTTGACATTTTTATTATTTTATAAGCTTTTTTATACATTATTTAAATAATTTAATTGTCAAAGTTTTGATAATATTAATTAAAATATTTTAAATAAATAAATTACTGAATTGAATAAATCAATTTAATAAAATTATAAATTGCATATAAAAATATTTGGCACATATTTAATAAATATTCAAAATAGTATTTCTCTAAGAATTAGTTGTATAATGAATCCAAATAGAGTTAATAAATCTATGATCTATTATTAGATTTAAAATTATATCTATGAAATAATATAATGCTTTTGAATTCAAAATTTTAATAATTATTTTATAAAATTATAAAAGTTTTAAATTTGATTTGTAATAAATTGATAGACATTATAAATGCCAATATATATCAAATACTTTTAAAATATTAAATTTAGTGTTAATAATAATAATATTTAATTTTTTGATAATATTAGTAAAAAATAATATGGTGATTATTTTATTTTGAAGTAATATATATATAGAATTTAAATACTATTGTTGATAAATTTTAATTTTTAAATAATATTTTGGACATGATTCTAAAATAGTTTATTAAAAAAGAAGTAGAAGAAATATATATATATATATATATATATATAAAATAAATAAAAAAAGATTAAAAAGATATATATTTAACAAACAAGTAGATATTAAAGTAAATATTTCTAAATACAAAGAATTAGAGGATCTTAAATAAATATTAGAATATAAAAATATAATAAAAATATTAATGAGACAAAGAATAGATTTTTATAGCTATCAATTAACAATAGAAAAAAGACTACATTTCAAATTAGGTATGAACATTTTGATTATAATGTCATGTCTTTTGGACTTATTAATGTACCAGCTGCTTTTCAACATCTTATGAATGATGTTATTTGTGAGTTTGTTGATGATTTTGTTGTCTATTATTTAGACAACATTCTAATCTATTTTAAGAATACAAAAGAATATGAACTTTATATTTGTCATGTGTTACAAAAACTTAGAGATGTAAGATTATATGCCAAGATGAAAAAATGTATATTTCATATTATTTAAGTTGATTTTTTAGGATACATCATTTCTAATGATGAATTCTAAGAAAGTTCAGACAATTATGGATTGAAAAATTTCAAGAATAATAAAAAATGTGCAATATTTTTTGGGATTTGTCAATTATTATCGAATCTTCATTAAGAATTTTTTTCAAGTTGTAGCTATATTGACATGCTTAACTTGTAAAAAAAAACTTGAGTGGAATAAGAAAATAGAAGCATTATTTGAAGTTTTGAAAATAATTTTTATTTTTGTACCAATTTTATATTACATCAACTTCTTCAAAGTATTTTTTATAGAAACTTTGCCTTGGATGTGATATTATCACAAATAGGAGTAGATGATAAGTTTCATCCAATAGCTTTTTATTTAAAAAAATTTTCAACATCCAAAATTAATTACAAGATCCATGACTAAGAATTTCTTGCAATTGTGGATTCTTTTAAAAAATAGTGTCATTATTTAGAAGACGCTTCTAGTCCAAACACTTTGTATACATATTACAAGAACTTCAAGTATTTCATATCAACACATATTTTAAATTGTCGCCAAGCTTGTTGGAGCATGTCTTTGTTAAGATTTGAATTTATTATCACTTATCAACTAGAAAAATAACAAAGTTTGTCTAATGTCTTTTTTAAATATTCTTATCTTGCATCAAAAAAAAGAGATGCACCTTTTAATCAACAAAAAACAATCTTGTTGAAGCCAAAATAATTTCATTTTCAAGCAATGAAATCAACATTGATTATTAATTTAACTTTTTTTAAGCAAGTCCAATCAAATAAGTCTTCAGATTGTCTTGTTTATAATATTAAGAATAATTCATTTAAATTTTTTGATACTTTTAAGTTTGAAATAAAAAACAATCTATTCTATTTTAAAAAATATTTATATATTTCAAAAGATAAAGTATAAATACATCCTTTTAAAGCTTATTATAACTTCTCTACAACAAGTTATTTTGAGTATAATAAGACTTTGAAATTAATATCAAGAGATTTTTGATGGCTTCAAATATGAAAGGCAATTAAAGAGTTTGTGTAATTATGTGATATTTGTTCAAGATCAAAAATTCTTTTTCATTGATTTTACAAACTTCTTTAACCATTATCTATATCAGAACAGCCATGGTCTTTTGTATCTATAGATTTTATCATAGATCTACTAATTTCAAGTTCATATAATTTTATATTTGTGATTGTAGATCATTTTACTAAGATAGTATATTTTATATCATGTACAAAATCTATCACAAGTGAAGAAACAACTAAATTCTTTTTTGACAATATCTATCACTATTATAGATTGCTAAAGGATATTATATCAGATAGATGGATATAATTTATATCAAAATTTTGAAAAATCCTTTTCAAAATATTGAAGATAGACATAAAACTATCTTCAACCTTCTACCTTTAAATTAATGGACAAATAGAATAAATAAATCAAGTTTTAGAATAGTATTTGAGATATATAATTAATTATCATTAAGATGATAAGATAACTCTTTTACCATTAGCAGAGTTTGTTTATAATAATTCAGTATATTTTTCTATTCAATAAATATTTTTCTTTGCCAATTATAATTATTATCCATAATTTGATACTTGTCACTTTTTACAAGTTATTAATCTTATAGCGAAAGACTTGACAAATTAATTATTAGAGCTACGTGCAATAATAATGTCAAAATTAAAAGAAGTTCAAAAATAACAAAATATCAATACAGATGTCTATCATAAAAAATATTTTCAATATCACATTGGTGATACAATATGGCTATTTTATCGTAATATTAAGATTATTTGTACTTGTGACAAGCTAGATTATTGTAGGCATAGACTATTTTTAATTTATAAATAAATCAATCCAATTGCTTATTGATTACATCTATTAGAGTCTATGAAGATCCATCTTGTATTCTATATATTTCTATTTGAGCCATATGAGATAGCAAATATACAAGAAAGAAGACAAATGCCATCGCCTCTTATAGAAGAAGATAATAATAAAGAATTTGAGATGGAAGAGGTCTTAGATTTTAAGTAGCACCAAAATAGATTAATACATCTTATACATTGGTGCAAATATGATATTAGTGAATGCACATGGGAGCTATCTAAGAATCTAACAAATACATCAACTAAAATCAATACATTTCATTGACAACATCTATTAAAACCAAGATGAAGAAAACCTTTCTTATAAAATAAAGTGGTGTTGTATTACATGTTGTCTTGTTTGAGAATGCATCGGGTACTTGGATGTAGAAGGTGAGATTGTGGTTTACAAATATTCAAGAATGCTTAATAGATTTCATCCGTATAAGAAGAACATGATTCAAATTTTAATATAAGATTGCTTAAGTTAATACAAAGTGCTTAAAAACACTCTTCTTGATAACTTCAACCACATATAAAATCCAATTGCTTTGTTACTTGTTACAATTAAACAACTAAGATTTTCTTTGTAAGTCCTAATCTCAATCAATGAACTTTAATAAGCTATAGTTTTTAATTTGACCATCAACTTGGTGTAAAATATAAGTTTTTTATATGCTCAAAAAGTTTCAGTTCAACCCAATTTACAGTTTGTAGAAAATCAACCAAAATCCGCACTGATGTCATTTAGCTACCAAGTTGAAAGTTGATGTAGATATCCTAACAATAATCTCTCCTTCTCCAATTGTTAACTTGAGCTAAAAATTAGTATGTAATTTAAACTTTAAGTCTTCTAATTTTGTGTCAAATTTCACCTTCATTTGACTAATAGATCTTTAGATGTCCTCTAAAGATCTTTAAGATTGTTTAGATCTTTATTAAGTCCTCCTAAATCCTACAAAAATAAATCTAATGTTTCTAGTACAAGCTTAAAGCTTGCTCTTCAATCCTAACTATTGATCTCCAAATGATCCAATATCTAGCCCTTGATGGCAGATTTTGTAGCTAGAGGTCTAATTTTGATCTTATCTCATACATGGTCAACCCGTGGATATCAATTCAACTTATTCTAAAGATTTTTAAGCTTGATCCTACCCTCAACTTAATTCTAGTATCAACCATATTAATTATTTATCTCTTTTATTCTATTTTTTATTAGCTTATGGCTTTTTAAAAGCAGTAAAAAGAGTTTCTATAATCTAGAAGGAAAATTTAATAACTAATTTTTATCTATTAGCTATTAAAATAAGAAAATAGCCTAAAAGACTTTCATAAAACCTTTTCTTAAGTATCTTAAGTTCTTATTGAACAAAGATAATTGAATATTAAGTAGAAATTATTCTTGTTTATATTTTTTATTATATAAATGTGTTACAACATGACATCTATTCCCTCTGAACCTACGCATCTTCCATATGTGCCAAATGAGCCATATATCATAGTTGGCATCACAATATCTCTTTATTTTTTGGATCAAATTCTTTATCATCATATTCATCATCCATTTCAATATTATTATCTTCTTCAGAATCATTGATATTTTCAACATGATCTTTCATATTGATTTCTCCATCTCATCTTTTAAAAATCTTCATTCATTTTCTAACAATAGGTATTTTCAACCTTATACCATCTAATTCCCTCAATGAATATGTGACATTGTCATAGACCATTACTACTACATATAATCCAAACCAATGTTTTGAAAACTTCCGTAAAATATTATATTGATTATCTAAACTGCTATAATAAATAAATATCCAATTACCTTTTTTAATTGCTCTAGGCCTCAATTAATGTTGTTTATCAAATTGAGCCTTGTATTTTAGCCTTATTTCTTATAATTGTTTTAATATTAACTCCACATCTTCTGATCTTTGTTTAAGTTGCCGAATTCTTATACCCAATAATTCTTCTCTTCTTAATCCATCTTTCCAGGATAGCATACTCCAAGTTGGCATATGTTTTTCAATTGACATAATAGGTTTTTGACCTATTATGAGTTCCACTGGCATATATCTCATCATTGAAATATATATTGTTCGATCAACGTATAATGTATAAGATAGAAGTTAAGACCATTCTTTTACTCTTCCATTATAAGCTTTAACCAAGGCTTTTATAATAAGTGGATGTCCATGTTCACTCTTTGCATTCCCCTCTAGATTATAAATAGTAGTGAATGATAATTTATTTCTGCATCTCTTAAAGAATTCACAAGCTTCATGTACATCCAATTCTCTATGATCTGTAGTGATCTTTTTTACACATCCATAGTGACAAATAACATCTTCAAGTAAAAATCTACAGATTCCTTCTGTAGACTTTGTTTTTAATACCCTGCCTTCCATTTGGTTTGATAAATCTTCACGAGCTAAAATTAAATACCTCATTTATCATAATCCCATTGATATAATAATCAAATCCACAATCCATTTAAAATGAATAGCCAAAGGATATATTGGATGCAGACCATCTTAATGACGTATATTTGAATACATTTGACAAGTTATACAAGATTTTACAAATAAAGTTATATCTCAATACATATTCTTCTATCAATATCATTCCTTCAATTTAGCAAAAGTAGCCCAAATTCCTCTATGCCTTACTCATAGACTATCATGAAATTTATTGAGTAGTTTTTGTTGATCTTTTTTGATACCTACTACTTGTTGCAGCATTCTAATGTTTGATTTTGGCCTCTTCCATAGAAATCTTCTTTGTAATATAAACTTTTATGCCTTTTTTTTTTTATTTATTTAAATTTTTCAATAGACCAACTAATATATTTGGTTAATGTGCTCAAATAATGTCTAATATCTAATAACTCTCCTTCATAATTTTCTTCATGAAATGGCTTATAATCTTTATTCAATTATAAAATTGAATAAAAATTTGTATCCACATCATCAATATCCTCAATCATCTCATCTTCTCCATTATATTTTGCTTGAGATAGCATATTTGCTATTGGATTGTCTTTTCATGCAACATGCCTAAACTCCAGATTTAATGACTTGATATAAACAATCTATCTCAATATTGCAATATCTAATATTATACAATTAATAACCATTCCAAGTAAAGACAAAAACTTAGTTTCAATCACCATTATTGCTCTAATTAAGTAATCTTTTTCAACTTTCATAATTGAAACAACTTCCCATAATTCCCTTTTTACGTGTGAATATGCTTGCTGATAAATACTTAGAATCTTAGTTCCAAATCAAATTGCAAATTTGTGTCCATTTGAATCATCTTGACCTACATCATATCCAATAGCAATTAGATAAGTATCCATTGTAAGAATTACTAGTCTATTATACTTATAATCAATTTTTTTCAATATCGGAGGTGATATCAATAAATCTTCCAATCTTTGCATTACTTTGATATATATATATATATTTTTCTATTTAAATCTATAATCCTTGCATAATAATTCATATAATGGATCTACTATGTAAGCATAGTCAAGAATCCAAATATGATAAAATACACATATATCCAAAAACCTTTGCACCTCTGTTAAAAAATTACAATTTTTTTTCATTCTTCCAATTACATCAACCTTGGTTGGATTTGATTTCTTTTTATAAAATTCACATAAATGTCCAACAATTACAACTTTTTGTACTCCAAATATAAATTTTGTATCTGATAAGGTAAGATGAATTTCTTCAAGCCAAGTCAATATCTTTTCACAATCTTGTATATGATCAATAACATACTTGTGACATCTTCTCTTATCTAAAGTTTCATCCTTTTCTTCTTCTTTGCACCTTTTTATAGGAACATCATCTAAAAAAGGTATAGTCTTCTCAAGAATAAAATCTCTCAATACCTTATTCATCCCATTCATCATATGTGCTATTAAATTGGTAGCACCTTGAAGAAGAGTATTTATTCTAATTAGTCTAAGTGGCATTCTCATCATTATTATATTTCTACTCTCCATTATAAGTTCAAATTGATCATAGCTTGAATATAATTCACCTATTGAATAGATTACTCTTCTTGCAAATCTTTCAACAAATTCATCTACTATTGATCCAATTCATGTATTCTTAATAGCCATTGCATTTATTGATTGCATATCTTGATTAAATCATAATGATTCATTTTTTTAAAGCATTGTAAACCATTGACTAGAATATGATGCAAAAGAGGGCTTCAAAAATCTTCATCTTCATCTTCTCTTTTAATAATTCTACCAAACTTGGCAAATATGCCTTCGATATTGGCATTGGCCTCAAATTCCAAGATACATATCATATAATAAAAATAACCATTAAAGTTATAACATTTGGATCTACACATCCAATTTCATGAGATTCAAAGGCAAATGATTTACCTTGTTTTGTTAATATCTCTTTGAAGTACTCAATTTCCTCTAGCAACAAAGAACCATCAAAATCAATCTTTAATTTTTAAAAAGTCTCTTTAGTAAACTTGTGTTTAATAATCCTTAGATTCTTTAAGTTTTTTTTTATTTTTTATTTTTTTATTTTTTTTATGCTTTTTCCATCTATTCTTTAGAATCTTCTTACAAAGGTCTGGCAACAGGTTTCACCTTCTTATCTACTGTCTTATATTTTGTTTCAACCATAACCTCTGGTGCTTAAAAAGATTCAAATATAGAATAAATTTCTCTTAAATGAATTTTCACAACCTTATTATCATCTCCTAATCTAATTGATGTAATCAATTTCAAAGAATCTTTCAATCTATTTTTTTTATAAATACCAAAAATCCTTTCATCATCTTCTAGTATTTTCAATTCACATAATTCTTTTTCAATATTATATAGTTTTTTTTTTTGAATAAAACTTGTATCAAAGGCACTTACATCTTACGAAAGTACTTCCTCTTTTATACCTCCATAATCCCATTTTATAGTGGTATTTTCCAAAAATCTATAAATTCTTCAACAATTCTTGGCAATGGATTTGTCTTGATTGCGTTCATGATTTGGAGGTATAGTCAAAAACTATACTACCTTTCTTCCATCTTTACTACAAATCCATGCATAAGTTGAACCATCATCAATCACTTTTGTTTCTATTTGAGTTGCAATAATATATGGTTGTCTCAAAATAAGAGATAAAATGTTGCATCTTGAACAAATGAATTTTGCTCCATTGCAACATTATCAATTCAAATTTTCACAAATGTGGATAAACACCATATAATTCACCTCGTGTATTATTAGCTGTCTATATTATCCATCCATGCTCCATATCAATTGGTCACTTTTGCTTTATATAAAGATATTTAGATATAAGATTTATTTCCAAACCATGGTCAATCAAAGCAACAATCGATTCATCCATATCTCTATATTTCACTAATGCCTCTATAGTTGCTTTAGCCTAATACTTTTAAATATAATGATTCAAAATCTCTTTTCTTTTATCACTTTGATTATCAAAACATGCTCTTTAATTATGACTCCGTCTTCCACTTGTAAATTATTTGTAACAATTACCAATTTCATTTTCTTCATCCTCACATACATGTATATCAATAGCATGATTAGATTTAGCTTCATCTATTAATTACCTCTTCTACTTAATACTATCAATAATGACATCAAAAAATTCTTTCTTTGTAATTCTCAAAATCTTTTTTAATATAAATTCAACTTTGGCATTGAGCACACGCTCTTCAAACACCTCCTTTAAATCTGTTGCCACTTCAATATCAAAGAGCAGTTTATAAGTTGTCAACTTACCTTTTTTTCTTGAGTCTTTTGATTTTTCATTTAATGATGTTGAAGCATCCTTCATTGATAACTCTTGTAAAGCCATCTCACAAGCCTTATCTCCTCAAATCTACTTCTTGGAAGAATTTCCTTTTCTTATCTCATTAAAATCTTATCTTCTCTTTTCTTCTATCAAGGCTTCATTTTGGCTCCTAGTAATATAGGCATGTACTAATAAAGCTTCCACAGGATCCTTCCAATCTATAATTCCACAAATTATTGAAGAGTTATCAATGAAGGCTTCCCGTGGTATCTTCTTTTTATACTTTGTAGAAATAGCAAAAGACCAAAGTCCACTTGGTTTAATACTTCCAAAAAAATCTTGTTTGTCCTCATCATCCACTCTAATACCATAACTTGTAACTTCCATTAATGTAATCCCATTTACTGCCAAATAATCTTTAATCAGTGCTTTCATATCTCACTTACCAAAATTAATTTAGAAAAAATCACCAGTATTTTTTAATGCCACTTTTTTATCTTTCTAAAAAATAATGCCTTGTTACACCATTTCATTGAATTCACCACCATCTTTTTGAGAATGAAAATCATCATCACATCAAATATATCTTTGGTCATACCTTTGCTTAAAAGTAGCTTTTGAATTCATTGTAGAAGTCTTCTCTTCAAGCCTTGTAAGTTTGATTTGAAGATCCCGCATTCCACATATAATATCTTCAATTCCTACATCTTCTTTCTTTGATGTAGTCATTGAAGGTTGGATAATAGGAATCATTGATCATGAAGTAGGCACTTGAGTTGTAGGTACTTGCACAATTCTTTGAATATCAATCCCATTCTTTCTTCTTTTCCTTTTTGTAAACAATCCCGCTGCATCTTCAACTTCTTTCCATTTTATTATCAATCCTTTATCCTCTTCTTTATCCTCAAGAAGAATTTCTAACCTCTCTTGCAATTTCCCATGAATTGCTTGAAGAAATAATTCAACCTTGTTCAATCTCAATATTATCTTTTCCACTTTTGATAACTGAAAATATTGCCTCTTAAATTCCATCAATAATTTGATAGCTTGAAATTTCTTATTGGACCATTTAATCCATTCTAAAAATAATTTCTTAGTGATCCAATCAGAGTCTTCCAAGAAATACTCATCTCTCAGTGCGTGAGAGAATGTTTTGTAAGAACTTCCAAATTCTCCTATAATTGATTTCACATATTCTCTTATCTTCCACATTATAGCAAGTTCAAATAATAAAATCATATCCTTTTCAAAAATTCAATTCAATTCCATTTTCCGCACATAACATCTTAAATATTTAAAAATATCCCTTCCACAAATTGGCCAATCTTGTTAACCATTGCTTATAATGCTTTGATTGCCAAATTCTCCTTACAATCATTGCCTTGCTATTGTTGCATAAACAATGTAAATACTTGAAATATATTTGTAATGTTTGAATCTAGATATATACTTTGTCCATTAGAAAAAAATCTACTTGAAGCTCCACTTGAAAATCTACTTGAAGCACCATCCATAATTCTATCAAAAACTCCAAATTCAACCTTCTTATCTTTTTGTGCCATCAATTCTAAAAAACCACAAATAAAATCCAATACCTTTCACTCCAAAATTTCACGTTGGCTTCACCACTTATGTTGTATTATGTATTGTCCTGTTTAGGAATGTGCCGAGTACTTGGATGTGGAAGGTGAGGTTGTGATTTACAAATATTCAAGAATCCTTAATAGATTTCATTCATATAAGAAGAATATGATTCAAATTTTAATATAAGATTTCTTAAGTCAATACAAAGTGCTTAAAAAAACTCTTCTTGATAACTTCAACCATATATAAAACCCAATTGCTTTGTTACTTGTTACAATTAAACAACTAAGATTTTCTTTGTAAGTCCTAACATTAATCAATGAACTTCAATAAGCTATAATTCTTAATTTGACTATCAAATTGGTGTGAAATTTTGCACATGTGTGCAAATATAAGTTTTTTATATGCTCAAAATATTTCAATCTAATCCAATTTACAGTTTGTGGAAAATCAACCAAAATCTGCACTGATGACATTTAGCTGCGAAGTTGAAAGTTGATGTAGATATCCCAACAGCAATCTCTCCTTCTCCAATTGTTAACTTCAGCTAAAAATTAGTGTGTAGCTTAAACTTTAAGTCTTTTAATTTTGTGTCAAATTTCACCTTCATTTGACTAATAGATCTTTAGATGTTGTGAAAACCCTAAACAATCCTAAATTTCCAATTTTTGGTATATCATTATATTAAAGATCAAATAAATCTTGATTTCATTGTTAAATTGTCACAAATTTTTATTTAATCTTAGTACACTTAATTGCCTACATATTATCAAATTTTGAATTATAGATGTTATTCCAATTGCACACAATAGCTTAGAGTACTAGTCCTAACTTTATTGCATAAAAACCTAATCTTCAATACAAATCTTGATTTTAGAAAATAATTGTTAAATTCTCCTAAATCCTATAGAAACAAATCTAATATTTCTAAAATAAGCTTAAAGCTTGCTCTTCAATCCTAACTATTGATCTCCAAATGATCCAATATCTAGCCCTTGGTGGCTATTTTTGTGTCTAGAGGTCTGATTTTAATCATGTCTCATATACAGTCTACCCCCGGGTATCAATTCAACTTATTCTAAGGATTTTTAAGCTTGATCCTATCCTCAACTTAATTCTAGTATCAACTATATTAATTATTTATCTCTTTTATTCTATTTTTATTAACTTATGGCTTTTTAAAAGTAATGAAAGAATTTCTATAATGTAGAAGGAAAATTTAATAATTAATTTTTATCTATTAGCTATTAAAATAAGAAAATAGCCTAAAAGACTTTCATAAAACCTTTTCTTAAATATCTTAAGTTCTTATTGAATAAAAATAATTGAATATTAAATAAAAATTACTCTTATTCATATTTTTTTCTACATAAACATGTTACAACACAACAACGAGTTTAATGGAGATATCTTGTATCATTATTTTTTTATTTTTTTTTGGATTTTTTAATACTAAAGAGATGGAGAATCTATACCTAGCAAATTCAACTCAAGAACTATCATTTGTTGACTTACCAAACAAGATATTACAACTATTATAACTTTCAAGATAATAGCATAGAAATGAAGATTATTAAAAATAATATATTCTTCTTTAAATTGATGGTCAGATACAACGTGTATGATATCACAACCTTGGAAGAGACTTCCAATATTTAGTAATACTTATTGGTAGCAACTATTTTTAATGGTATTCTAAATGTTTTCTTTGAAAAAAGTTATGAAGGCATCAACAATGATCAAATATCAAGGTGGTCCTCTTGCTTTAGTATAGAATATTATTGATGGCTGAGAAGACCTTCAAAGGGAACAAAGATCAAAGTATGTAACAAATACAATTTGACACATCTTAGACTTCTTCAATATATAATCATTGTTTCTCGTGGAACTTGTCCCTAGAAGGGGGGACAATGTCATAGACATAAAATTTATTCTAATAGTTATTTAAATAACATGGATAGATAGAAGTAGATAAATATAAATTAATTTAATAATATCTTATAGAAAAGCTTCGTAGAAGCTTTACAAATACGATTTCATTTTTATTCATGTCTATAGATGATTGATAGGTTAGAAATTTGGGCAACAAATTAGCCACGTATTACACATGTTGGTAGCTTGTAGAACAAGCTAATTATGTGGTGCATACATAAGAAACTTATCTTATAAGTTTCACATGTGTCTTGCAAATTGGACATGCATTAGAAGTGTTATAGAACATTCCTATATAACTCTTAGGTAGATAGTATATATAGAAATAATAGTAAAGTTTTTTTTATTCTTGTCAATGCTTTTCTTGTTTTTAGTCTTGTTTCAAGAGTCTCTACTCTTCTTGTCTTTGGCAATAGCTATTTTAGTTTAATACTATTCTATTGTTGAATGATTCTTTACTCTTTTTGAATGATACAAAAGTATTTTGATACTTTAGTTGTTTGTGTTTCATATCCTTGACAAGAGTGGTCGTCTCTAAATTTCATAACCTATTTTAATTACTTGGTTTTTTTATTCAAATAAAAAATTAAAATAAACTATTATAATAATAAATTTTATAAGTAATAATCTTACATAACTTATATAATTTAATTTCCACAATAGCTATAAATTATCTCAAAAATAATCATATATAATTATTTTATGCATAGAATTATGTCTTATTTTTTAACAATAAATAAATTTAAGAATTTTGTAGTAATTTGAATAATTTTTTTTAATAAAATTTATACACAATTTCTAATAAGATTGATAGAATAATTTCATACTAACTATTTACAAAGTAATAATGTCTTAAAAAATATCTTTAATTAAACTCTCTATGTATCAAACTTAGCTTTATTAAATTTTGGAATATAATTAACATTTCTCTATTCCATTATTATTAAAAAAATTACACTTCTAATACCTTTAAATCAACTAGTACATTGAAAAAATATATATTCTTACCACATTCTTTATCCTTATACTTACCTCTTATGTGATTGTTTATATTATTGTTAATAATCCTGATGTTTATCCAATCAATTTTATCTTCCACACATCAAACAATTCGAAGTATGACGTCTTGCGTCTTTGTTACAATAGAATGTTGATTCATTGACCTGACAATCTTTGATATAGCTATAACAAATCTATTCTTTTTGGCAATACGTTTACTAACACTGAGTCCACTTCTTAATCCACTTCTGGTATACCACGTCGAAAATACGTGCAACCGCATGTGAACAATAAAAATAATGATAACAATACTACAGGCACTGTGTATCGTATCTCGTATCCTGCACAAGGAGAGACGACGAAACAAAGCGGTGTATCTCCGACATACTTGTGGTATTCTGCATCTGTCCAGTGTTCCTCTCTCAGGTTGAATTTTTGGGCTCGGAATCTATTCGTGGCACTTTACGAGCGGCGGAGACAGTTTGGATAACGACACCACGAGATCCTTCAGCCTGACTATGTTGCTTGCATCCCAAGTCCACTACTGAATATCAAACTGGCTTTGATGGATAGATAGCTAGATTTAAATATAGATATACAAAAATAATGCAAATCTGCGACACCGCACGGGAGACTGAGGTCAGCTGGCCTAGACCGTACATGAATATGACTTTGTTATGTTGAATTTGCATGTTGAAATTTGGGGATGGCATCCATGTGTGTTTGTGGGGCTTCACAAGTGGCACAGGAAGGTTGAAAATCTGTGACATCGCAGCAGAGAGCGAGGTCAAGTGGCCTTGGAGCATGAAGTTTGCCTTCGCAGGCTCTCTTATCATCAGCACCGATTTTGACCCTTTCGTGTGTCGATTTGGGGTTGTCGGTACCACAAGTGGGAATTGCCCATCTGGGAGAGGGAGATTAACAAGGGCGTCGGGAAGGCCGGTGAGTGGGCGAGCAAGAGTATATAATGGCCTTCCTGCCAAGCGTTACTCACAATCTGTTTCCGCATCGTGTTGTGACTGACCACCTCGTGTTTTCGCCGTAAGAGACAGCGTTGGCCATCTTCCATCGCCATGGGGTCCCAGAAGCTGCTGCAGTGAGTGTTCTCCTGGACCGATCAAAACCTCATTCTTACATGCACTTGGGAGGCTTGAAGCAGACCATGCAGAAAGCCTTGCAATTTGTTCACTCGACTGACCATTGCGCTGTCATGAATTCTCCTTGCGCAGGTCGCGGCTTGTGATCGTGGTCGCTGCCACCATCTTCGTCGCGTTGCTCTTGGCTCAGACTGCAAGCGCGGCTGATTACTATACGAAAGGAGACGTGTGGCTTCGTGACTGCGACAAAGACAACGACGGAATCGCGGACAACCCTCCGACGTCAGACAACAGCAAATGTCTACGCTTGAAAGTAGTCCCGAAGGGCAAGAAAGTGTCGGTTTATTGCAGGCGTCAAGGGGAATGCGTATACGGGGACTGCTGGTGGCTGTGGGCACAATACGGTTCGACCTACGGGTTTATGTCCGACTACTGGGTAGACTGCGGTGGCAACGTCTGTCCGGTCCCTGTTTGCTAGTCGATCCTTGGAGAGTTCAGAGTTTCTGGTCAGCATGAAGTGTAAGAAGTGTTTGCGACTGTGTTTTGCATTTGCCTCCCATCCGGTGTGCGGTGGACGTAGTGTTGATATGTAGTGCTGCTTGGATGGAAGCCACCAACCCAGCAACACAGCTTGGAAGTTTGCTAAGTAAATAAGTGCCGCACTTCGGATGATCGATGAGCGGCGCAACGTTGTTCAGAAGACTGCCCTGGCCAGGTGCCATGGACGTTCTGTTTCTATGTATATCTATTTACTTACACTGTTCCGTGTCATGCACTGTGCCATGTTCTTTGTGCCAATACTTGCAGTCTATGCTGATGACGCCAGGCATTGTATCTGTTTGATTCATGGGTTTGTGATTGCCGATTCCAGCTTCGTCTGTCGAGATTTGTGTACTAGATCCTCAGAATTGCATCCAGGCTGACGCTCTTCTACACCACTTGCAGTGTTTTTTTGTGTTTCATTTTGACACTGAAGGGGTATACCGGGTGCATTGCTCAGTAACCTTACACTGTAGAACGTCCAGTGTTTTAGTTGGTCTTGAGGGGTAGGATGCTAGGTTTATAGTTCATGCAGCCTTGACTTTTTGTAGTAGCTGGATGAACAATTAGGTCACATTTGGATGTGATGTAACATCAGTAAATGAGTTTTATATTTGCATCTATTAAGGAGGAATTGAATCACTATTTATTAATCTATCAACAAAGAGATGAAGCTTTGTAGTTGCATTTTGAGCTTGATTTGTATTGAGATAAATTGTTTTGTTTAGTTGGTTGTACTTTTTCACAAAAAAGCAGATGGTTTCTACTTTTTTATAGGTTTTCCAATAAAATACATAGAAAAGTGCATTACCATGGCAAATCCAAATGGTCCACATATATTCATTTTTACGTAGAGTCCAAATATCTTTGATTCTTAAGAAGTTGGGAGATTATTTTATTACTCTAATTATTAATACTAAGAGAAGATTTGTAAAGAGCTAGCTTTGTCTTTATAAAGAATTTATTTGTTTATTTTGAAAGATGTTCAATTGCATGGTTTTGCTCAAAATATTCAAATTAATAAAATATGGATTTGAAAGATATTTGTAGGTAGTTTGTATATACATTGCTTCCAATTCTAGATACTTTGGTTCTTGATTCTTTAGTATATTTGTTTTTTTAGTATTTTTAGAATTATCTAAATTTCTTATATATAAAAGACTTAAGTTATGCATTTTTTAATTAAAATTTATAGTCCAAAGATAACTATATTATTAACTTATTTAAAATAAGATTCTTCTTAGTAGCTTGTAATTATAATAGAATTTAGATAACTTTTGTTTTAAAATTTAGTAATTCATCTTTAATAGATTATTAAGATTTATTAAAAGTAATAAAGAAGTGTACTATCATTTCATAATATAATTTGATTTTAGCTTTTTATTTGTTTTATTTTTGATATCCAAAATTATAATTTGGTTTGTAACTTTATAAACAAAGATTATATTTATACATTTAAATATCAAATGCTTGTTTAGGCATTTATTGTTAAAAATTAATAAAAGTTTTAAAAAGTATCTAATTATTATTATGATTTTCTATTAAATAAAAACTTATGAATTAAGCATTATCTATTTTGTAATAAAATTATATTTTTTATCAATCATTTGGCTTTTACATACTTAATCAATAAACGTTAAGTTTTAATATAGATAAGTTTGTGGCTTCTATTATCTGTAAAGATTCAATAGTATTTTAATTTATAAAATGAAATACTTCCATAGAATGCTTGTTATCATGAGTCAAAAAAATACATAGAAAATATTAAATAGATATGTACAACAATAAAATTGATTTTATTTTGTTCTATATTCAATTAGTATAGATGATTAATATCTAATATTACTTATAATGAGGTGAAGAAGATTTAACTATGTTCTAAAATAAATGGCTAGTTATTATTTAATAAGCTATTTATAAAAAGAATATCATAGTAGCAAGCTATAAACATGGTTCTATGTAGTATTAAGGATATGAATCATGACAAAACCTTGAAAAGACAATATATTCATGTATTACTTAAGAAAGAAGAAAGTAAAGAAAGAAGATATATTTAAAAGATAAAAAAGAACTAAATTATCTATTATTAAGTACAAAGAGATTAGAAAGTCTTAAACTAAGACTAGAATACAAGAAAGATATTAACAAGACTAAGGATGGCCTCAATCTTTTCTCCATATATATTAGCTATAAAGAAGGTCTTATAGAAGCTTCTTATGAATCATAAGGCTTGTAGTTTAAGCATCTAGTTGTAAATTGCTTCCAATATGACTTCTTAAAAGTATGAAACTTATGGTACTACTTTCAATAATCATATGGCATATCTTCAAAAATTCAAATATCTAATCCATATCTAAGAAATTTTCTTAAAGCTTCTTAAAAAATATATTATCTCTCCAACATGTTTTTACTTATTTGATCTTAATTCTATTTATTTATATTTATTTAAGTAACATAGATATCTATTACATTATCCTCTTTTTTAAGCAATAAGTTCCATAAAGAGGGATCAAATTGTCAAGGATATAAAATACAAACAATCAAAGTATCAAAATATTCTTGTGTCATTTAAAAAGAATAAAGAATCATTCAAAGTTGATATAATATTAAACTAAAATAGCTATTGCTAAAGACAAAAAGAATAGAGATTCTTAAAACAAGAGTAAGAACAAGAAAGATATTGACAAGAGAGAAGAAGGCTTTACTCTTATTTCTATATATACTATCTATCTAAGAGTTACATAGCAATGTTTTATAGGACCTCCAATACCTATCTAATTTGTAAGACAGATATTAAACTTATAAGACAAGTTTCCTATATATGCACCACGTAATTAGTTTGTTCCATAAGTTATTAACATGTGTGATATGTGGCTAATTTGTTGGCCAAGTTTCTAACCTATCAATCATCTATAGACATGAATAAAAATAAAACCACATCTACAAGCATGGAGGAAGCAAAAATTAGTATGCTTAAGAAGTTTGATGGAACAAGATCAAAATTTTGAGGATTTTTGCAACAAGCCAAGCTTTATCTAAAATTATATCCTTTCCAACATCTTAATAGATTTACTTAAGTTGGATTCATAGATGCACTTCTATCTAAAAGTGTTTTTTATTTATTTACACCTTTGATAGAAAAGGATTCATAACTTCTTTATAATTTAAATTCATTCTTAAAAGTGTTTATGATCATATTTGGAAAAAATGATTGAAAAAGGATAGCAAAGGCCCAAGCTCTTATCTTTACAATAAGGATCATAGTTAGCCACAATCTTTATTGCCAAATTCCAAAACCTTGCTTGTGATGTGGAGTGGAATGACAAAGCTCTTATCAATCAATTTCATTATAGATTGAAAGATAATATCAAAGATTTATTATTAATAATATCAAAAATAGATTCTTTGAAATAACTTATTGCTCAAGCAATTATATGCAACAATGGTGTCAAGAATTATTTGAAAGGCATCAAGAATATAAATTTAGTTGAAGAAGAATAAGCCAATTTATAACAATAGCTCTTAAGTTTTTAAAAACTTATTTAACTAAGCCAAATCTAATACAAATTGATACAGTATGTTTTAAATTTCTTACCAAATAAAAAAAGATTTGATATTATTCAAAAGACCTATGCTTATATTGTAAAGAAGCTATGTACATTATTTAATATTGTCCAAAGAAGCAATGCAACTACAAAATGAGAAGTATAGTTTTTAAAAAAAATAATATATCAAAAAATAAATTTTTTTAGCTACAATAAAGACTATTAACATATTGCATATCATCTTATTTGAAAATACACTAGACACTTGATTATAGAAGATACACTTATATATTATAATTAATCAAAATCTAAAAATCCTAATATAATCTTAAATAAATTTTAATTAAATTTTTGTTAAATCTTAAATAAATTTTAATCAAATTTTAATCAAATTCTAATCAATTTTAGTCATACCATGATTAAATTCTAAATCAAATTCTAAATCAAATTCTAAATCAAATCTTAGTCAAATCTTAAATCAAATTTTAAGTCAAAATTTAGTCAAATCCTAAATCAAACCTTAAGTCAAATACTAATTTAAATCCTAATTAAATCTTAAATCAAATCCTAATCAAATTCTAATCAAATCCTAAATCAAATCCTAAATCAAACTTTAGTCAAATCTTAAACCAAACCTTAGTCAAATCTTAAGAAATCCTATAGCAGATTGAAACTTTAATAGTTAATAATTGAACTATTGAATTTGACTCAAAATTTGTTCACCTTTCAATAACTAAATTGGCAATTTATACAAAAAATTTGAAAAAGATCCAACTTGCCAAATAGAAGATAAATCTAAAATTCTATTCTAATATAGGTCAGCCTTCTTTTCCAAGCTTGATGCCAATCTCTCAATACCAATATCTCCTTTTTGTACTATTTAATTAATTTCAAAGTTCAAAAATAGGTAGAAAATTAAGTTTGCCATCCACTTAAATAATTCTCACCTTAATCTAATAAGTAAATGGTTAGATTTCTTAAAAATCCTCACTAACTTTTAAAATCTAATTTCCAAGACCTTGACCCACTTGAATCTCAATTATCTTTTATCTAATCATTGGATTAAGTTTAAACTCACAATAGAATTTTAACACAATTATATGTCCAAATCTACAAATTTTTACTTTTAGATCTACTACAAAACTCTCAATATATTCAAGAATAAAAATCCACTTTATTTTTCAATATGCAAAGTCACTCAAATAGAACCTTGACTTTGCATAGCTTTGACAAAGTCATTATAAATTCAAAAACCTTGAAACTAATACTTAAAGAGGTCTTATTAAGTATGCTCTTCAATTCCACTTTCTAATCAATAAAAGTAGATCCCATCTACCATAGGCATACAATTCTATATCTTAGGGTCTGATTCAATCCTGGTTCACAACTGGCCCTCCCCAAGTATCAATCCAAGGATTTCTTAGATAATTTTTGCTGAAAAATATCCTTCACTTTGATCTTAAGATACCTATTGTAGTATTTTTACTAATCCACCTTGTTTTGTTTTATTAATGGTCCTATAAAATAAATAGAAGTCTTTTTTTAAAAAAATAATAATAATAATATTAAATATTTTTATTACCTCTCTATTTTTTTTTATTTCTATTATTTTTTTAATCTATATTTCTTAAAATGATTTTATAACTTTGTCTTCAACTAAGCTTCTCTATGACATAAGTCTTCTTTTGTTCTTTCATCCTATAGTTAAATTAGAATAACCAGAAAAGTGCCTGTCTTTTTTTGCACTCTAGCTCGCATCTTTTTGATATATACAAATCATATCTTCAACTTTGGCTTCATATCCTCTTCATAGTCTTCATCAATTTTTTTATTATTTTGTTATCAAATCAAAACCATTTTTTAACTTTAGAAAATTGAAGTCTTCAACAAGATCTTCTATATTGGCTTTTGAATGTCATTATTTAAATATCTTTACTTACTTTCTAGCAATTGGTATTTTTAACTTTATTTTATCCAATTCTCTTAGCAAATAGGTTGCATTATCATGAACCATTGTTATTATATATAGTCTAAACCATTATTTAGAAAATTTTTATAAGGTACTATGTTGATTATCCAAATTACTATCATAGATCAAAATCTAATCACCTTTTTCAATCGCATTAGATTTTAATTGGTATTGTTTATCAAATTGAGTCTTATTTTATAACCTTACTTTTTAAAATCTTTTTAATGCTATTTGCACATCTTTTGATCTTTTTTTAAGTTTTCAAATCCTAATAGCTAAAAGTTCTTTTTTTATTAATCCATCTTCTCATAATAGCACACTCCAAGTTGGTAATTTTTTATTAATCATCATAATAAGTTTTTGACCTATTATGAATACAATAAACATGTACTCTATTACTAAACTATAAGCTATTTAATCAGTCTACAATATAAATGGCAAGAATTAAGGCCATTCTTTTACCTTTCTATTACAAGCCTTAATTAATGCTTTTACAATCGATAGATGACCATATTGTTGTGTAGTGACACGGCCATTAGTTGAAAGAAAGAGGGAATAACTATAATATATGGAAGCTCAAATAGAAATATTTGAGCAAATTTATCTTAAAATTATAGATAATAGAAAAGAAAATAAAAAAAAGTTAAAAGGCTAATATTGCCTTTTTTTGTGATGATTTCCATATTTTGTATATTATAAATAAGACTAAAACCAAAATATATTAAGAAAAAATAATATATAGGAATCATTAGGGAGGAATTAAGAATAGATTTGAAGAAATTTCACCTCAAAAATCTCAAAATAGATACCTAGAGAGGACCAATTATGAGCTAGGATTGGAATGAGACCCTAAGGTACAAAACTGCATGCCAAAAGTGAGTCGGAAGTTCTTTGGTAGATCAAAAGGTGGGATTAGAGAGCACACTAGAGGATCTTTTTTTGAGCATTAATTAGGAGTGATTTGAGTTTGTAACAACTTTGCAAGGACTTTGCAAAATTAGGGTTATTTTTGGTAATGTGGATTTTTATAAAATATATTGGAATTTATATTTTTGAGCATTTTGTGAGATTGGTTATAGATCTATGGATTAGATTTTGTGGATTGGTTCATAAGGTTGTGCTTGTAGGGTGCTATAAATTTAAAATTTATTTAATTATTCAATCAAAGATTATTGAAGTTTATATGGGTTGGGGTCTCAGAAATTGGAAATTGAGGGTCATTTAGGTTTTCTAAGATTTCTAACAATCTACTAGTTGGATTAGAGTTAAATTTAAATATATGTATATAAGACTTACTTTCTTATATGCATGTGAAATTTGGAAGCAATTGAATGGTGTAAGAAGGAGATATTGGCACTAGACAATTAACATTAAGCTTAGAAAAGGAGGCCGACCGACACTTGATTGAATTTTTTGATAAGTTGTACATGACTATACAAATAAAAGCACATCTTGATACATATTTTTCAACCAATATTGTTCTTTAAGTTTTGCAAACATGGCCCAAATTTTCCTATGTCCTGCCTATAGACTGTTGTAAAATTTTCTTAATATTTTTTTTTTGTCTTTCTTATTGCCTATTATTTTTTGTGGCATCCTAATCCCTTTTTTTGGTCTCTTCCATAAGAATCCTTCTTGAAACAAAAATCTATATGCTTTTTTTCTAATTTTAATTTTTTTTTTTTTTATAGATGGTACTTGTCTAATCAAGATATTTAAAAATAACCGCCCGTATCCAACAATTCTCCTTCATAAAAGTTCTTCAAAAATAACTTGCTCTTTAACATTAAGATTTGAAATCAAATAAAATTTTTCCAACATCATCAATGACTTCATCGGCATCTCGTCTCTTCCTATTATCATATCTTACTTGAAATAACATATTTGCTTTACCTAAATTATTTTTTTTTAACAATATATCTAAACTTTGGATTTAATGATTTGATATAAGCAATCTATCTTAGCATCACAATATCTGGTGTTATACAATTAATTATCATTCCAAGCAATGGCAAGCAATTTGTTTCAATTACTACTATTATATCAATCAAATAGTCTTTTTCTACTTTTATTGCTGATACAACTCTCTATAGCTCTATTTTGACTTGTGAATATGCATGTTGGCAAATATTCAAAACCTTAGCTCCAAATCAAATTGCAAATCTATTTCTACTTAAATCACCTTGACTTACAGTCTGCTTAATATCAATAGCACTAGTATCTACAATAAGAATTATTTATCTATTGCACTCATAATCAACTTTTTTTAAAATTGGAGGTGATAATAATAATGCCTTTAGCCTTTGTATTGCTTTAATATGCTTCTTCTCCCATTTAAATCAATAGCCTTTCCATAATAATTCACATAATAGATCTATTATATAAATGTAATGAAGAATCTATATACAATAAAATACACATGCATCCAAAAACCTATATACTTCTATTAAAGACTTACATGTCTCCTTCATCCTTCCAATTGCATCAACTTTGCTTAGATCCAATTTTCTTCTATAAAATCCACATAAATATCCAACAATCACAACCTCCTATATTCCAAATATTTTTACTCCAAATAATATAAGATGAATTTCTTCAAGTCAAGTTAAAATCTTTTCACAATCTTGTATATGATCAATGATATACTTGTAATATCCCTTTTTATCTAAAGTCTCATTTTTTTTTTTTTTTTTCTTTTTTTCTTTTTATATCTTTTTATAAGAACATCATTTTAAAAAAATATAATTTTTTTTGGAATGAAATCTCTCAACACCTTATTCATTCTATTTATCATATGTGCAACTAAGTTAGTAGCACCTTGTAAAAAATTACACATTTTAAATAGTCCAAGTGGCGTTTTCATTGTTGTCATATTTCTACTTCTATATACAAGTTGAAATTGATTATAGCTTAAATATAAATCACCTATTGAATAAATTGCCCCTCTTGCAAATGCTTTGGCAAATATTAATGGTCCTACACTTGTATTTTTAATAGTTATTGCATTTATTGACTGCATATTTTAAATGATAATTTTTCTTGTACAAAAATATTATATTTTTAAAAATACATTATAATATGTAAATATATATATATATATATATATATATATATATATATATTTTTTTTTCTTTGTTATAAAATATGTTTCTATAAAATATTTTTCTTATAATCTTTAAAATTAATCTTAATATTGAGTACTCATTCCTCAAATATCTCTTTTAAATATGTTTTATTTGACAATCAAGAAAACATATTATATTTTTTTAAAAAACATAATATATTTTCTTATCCAATCAAAAAATATCCAATCAAGAAATATCCAGACCAATATATTATAAACCAAGTATGGATATAGGTACTTTGACTAAAGAGAAAAAATAAAAAAGGTTTAATAAGGAAATGGAAAGACATGAGGCTTTGTGTAAAGCTAATATGGAGAGACAATTAGAATATAGTATGAGATTAGCTGAGAATTCTATAAGAATTAGTTTTGCTAATAGCTTAGATGACGCTGATATACATAGTCCTAAAATAATAAGACCAGTATTAAAGTATATTGTTCCTTCATGGATGAGAGGACCTAGGCCTAATAAGGTAAATAAAGAGGCTGATGAGGATGCTGGAGATAGCATGTGTATGAAGTTTCTTTTAAATAAAAAGATCCTTAATCTTAAATATGGTGTTTACGATTCTTTCTTTGATACTGTAGATAATTATCTGAATGATATTACAGTCAGGAATCTGAGTCAAATTAGAAAACTAATGAGGATAAAGGAAAATATAGAAGTACCTATTAGAAAAATAAAAGGGTTTGAAAAGTGTACAGGGTTGAAGATAGTGGTATATGAAAATAAGCTTGTGGATGGAAAACTAGTAGTCTTATATGACTCTGAGTTTGTTTCTGATAAGGATCCAATATACCTTGTATTAAAAGGTTCTTACCTTACATATAAGGATATTAAGAAGAAGTATGCTAATTAAACAATGTTTCTATTGTATAGATTAAAATCACAAGGAAATATTTTTATTGTATACTTACTTCTTATATTTAAAGCTTGAATATTCTTACTACCTCTGAAAGTTTTTTTAATCTGACTATTTAATATGTGAACCTTGTTATTCATCATACTTCTTAGCATATCTACAGAATGTGCTGATGGTAGTGCATCCCAAATGTTGATTAATTCTCTATAGTTATTAGTCTTGATTAGACTTGTTATATATTCTATATTATCTTTATGAATATACTTATCAGAGCTATATACTCCCTTGAATCTAAATTTTAATATCTCTTTTATATTATCTTTATGAATATACTTATCAGAGCTATATACTCCCTTGAATCTAAATTTTACTATCTCTTTTATATTATCTACTGTTATATAATTAGCATAAATCTTCTTAGCTATATAGATGCCTCTAACACCTTTTGAAAGCTCTATTTTAACTTGTCTAGGCTTATCTCCAAACAAACTAGAATCTATCTTATAGAGGTCTTTAGATCTAAGAAATAAACTGTCTGTATCCATACCATACTTAAAATCAATCATTGATATAAAGTTATCATACATGTATTTTCTAGCATAAGCATATATTAGAATAGCTACAATAATTGGAGACTTGATTTTAAGTTTGTTTTCATCATTCTCCCTTTCTAGTAACCATAATCCACTTCTTATTGCTACTACAGATATATTTTTTTTATCTATTAATAAACCTATCACATAATTCTATATTGTCACATTAGATATTATCTTTCTTAAAGGATAATTGTCCCATCTTTCCACTTAGAGAATTCATAATAAGCTTGAGACATTCTCTTAATGTAGGATTATAAAGACTACTATTAATACTCTTAAACTTATCTTATTCTAGGTTCTATTTTATGATAGGTTCTAAATATTCTTTAAATATAGGTCTAGTTTCCATGTTGTAGATATATCCTTTATGTATTTTAAATAATCCATTATATCTTCTAAGAAATTTTAGACCAATATTATCACTCCAACAAGTAAATTCTTTGTTATAATCCCAGTATAGTGTACCATCTTCATTTCTATATGGTATTATCTTATCTTTAGGTTGTAATATTACAATAATTATATAAATATCTATTTTTGTATCGTGTAGATAATTACATTTAGATACTAGCACTTTATCATGGTTCCAAGTATTACTACTAGAATCTAACATCTTAGTAACATATGGGTAATCCATGTTTATCATTACATATGGATATAAGGATACTACGTCTATAGATTGTACATCATGACCCCTCTTCCATAATATTAAAGATTTGACATCTACCTCCTACTAGAGCTTGACGTATTTTCTTATCAAAATTAGGATCTTTTATAATAGGAATTTTATATTAGAATGTATAATCTTCTATATTAAATGGAGTGGATAAAGAAAGTTCAAAAGCTTTTATAGACATCTGAGAAAGTGTTAAAGATTTGTCCATTAATAGATTAGGATCTATAGATTCAAATGTACTTTTAGCTCTGAAATATAGTTCTTTTAGAGATAGTGCATCCTTCATAGCATATTCTTGTACCATGTTATTATTTTCTTTCATATAAGAATTAAAAGACTCATTATAAATATTACGTTGTACTTCTATATGATTAAAGTACCCTTTCGTAATATTACACCTGAAACCAGATGTAGCTTTAAATAGAGACATAATCATAAACTTATACAGATCTTTAGATACAGTATTGTTATATCTAAACTGTAAGATCCTTCCATGGCTATCTATAATAGTACTTTTAAGATTTCTACTTCTTTTTACTAATATGTCTCTGAAAATATAATCATCAAATATACCATTATTATAACCTACTAATAAAACCTTTCTATCTCCTATGTACTTATGCATAATCTCAAATATACTTTCAGAAATGTCATCTTTCATAGTTGTCTTTCCTACAACACCTTCGATCTGTTTATTATCTATACAAAATACATAAGCCATTACATATGGTATCACACCAAAGCTATCAGGATGAGCATAGGTTTCCATATTGTAGAACATATAATCTTCATAAACCATATCATCTTTATAATTAAATTCTATACTATTTCTAATATTTATAGGATCTATTAACCTTTGATATATAAAATAATGAGCATTATAAAGTATAAGTTTTATTTCAAATCTAGACATAAACATACTATTATAAATTATAACAGGCGCATTATTAACTATATTATCAGCATATACAGTTATCTTTATATTACTAAACTTTTCAAATCTTCTTATGGACCTTATTGTAACTTGAGAATTATTTTTAAGATTCATCTTCTTTCTTAAAAGAGTTATATCTAGAAAGTCATCAAGATTCACCACATGATGTATACAATCAAAGAAACAATCATAAGTCCCATAATAAACAAGAGCTTTGAGTGTTTTAATATATTTTATATGAATAGTATTAAAAATATAGCCGCCCTTACCTATACTAGGTTTATCATAAGGCATTTCAAACATAGAAGTAAGTATACCAAACTCTTCCATGTTATATCCATATTTATCAAACCAATTCTGCTCAGACTCATCATACTCTTCATATACATGAGAATACCTACTTTCATTCAAGTAAGACAATATAATATCTAAAGCCTTATGTAGATTGCTATCTACAGACAACAATCTATTTCTAATTAGAAATATTTTCTTAAACATATTATGATTAGTAGTAATACTAAGAACCAAGTTTTTAAAGGACTTTCTATTTATCTCAAGCATATGATGAACTACCTCTTCAAATTCTTCTAATGGTATATCTTGACTCCAATCTATTCTAGATACCCTATTATATACAAGAGTAGATCCAATATTTTGAGACAATATATGAAATTCCCTTTCAAACAGAATATCTTCTGTACTATAACTAGCTTCAGAAGAAGACATATTTCTAGAAGGACTATCCATATTATTTCTAATATAATATGTATTATCCATGATAATAATACCAAAAGACAATATAATAGAAAGTAAGGCATGGATGTGGTACAAATAAGAATAAGTAATATAATTAATCAATAACAATCATATATCTCATAGATGACATAAAGTAATCTATTTAATAACCATATTTATACGATAATAGTAATTAAGTAAGACCAAGGCTAAAATTTAGAAATATAACAAAGTACAAAATAAAAATATTATCTCAGACATCGCAATACACATCTCACACAGTTGTGTGCTAACCTCCAATTATGTGAGATGTGTATTGTGGTGTTTGAGATAATATTTTTACTTTGTAAAATATTATGTTTTTTATAACATATTATAAAATATTTTTTATTTTGATAATTTCTGATGACAATTTAGAGGATCTCAACACCCAACTACTATTTCTAATTGTGCCTTCCAATCATGAGTGGAATTGAGACAAATTGATAAAGAATCCATTACCAAGGATTGTTGAAGAATTTAAGGATTTTAAAAAAATACTATTATAAAATGAGATTATGGATGTACAAAAGGAGAGGCATTTTTATAAGATGTAGATGCCTTTGATACAAGTTTTATTCATATTTTTGAAAATAGAAGTATTATATATAAGAAGGTTGAAGATTTAAAAAGAAAAAAAAGAAAAATATATATAATATTAAAAAACAATTATATGAATTAGAAACATTAGAAGATGATGAAAAGATTTTTGATATTTATGAAGAAAATAAATTGAAAGATTTTTTGAAATTAATTTCATCAATTGGATTAGAAGATGATAATAAGATTGTGCAAATTCATTCAAGGAAAATTTATTTTATACTTGAATCTTTTCAAGCATTAGAGGTTATTATAAAAACAAAATATAAGATAGTGGATAAGAAGGTGAAATCTCTTACAGGACCTTTGCTAGAGGATTTTAAAGAATAAATAAAAGAAGCATTAAGAGAAAAAAATTTAAAAGATCCAAAAAAAAATATTGGACATCAGTTTATTAAAGAGACTTTTGAAAAACTAAAGATTGGATCTAGTGGTTCTTTATTGTTGGAGGATATAATATATTTCAAAGACATACTTGAAAAAAAAAGTAAATCATTTGTTTTTGAACCTCATAAGATAATATGTTTAGATCCTAATATTGTAGCTCATGTGGTTATCTTCACAATACCGTATGTTCCTTGGAATTTGACACCAATTCTAGTGCCAAAGATTTACTTATCTAAATTGGTAGATTTATTAAAAGAAAAGATACAAATGAGGATTTTGGAGCCTTTTTTTACTCTATATTCTGGTTGTTGATTTACAGTGCCTAAAAAAATTAAATCACTATGATTTATCTAAAATATGCAATCAATAAATGCAATAACTATTAAAAATACAAGTGTAGGACCATTAATATTTGCCAAAGCATTTGCAAGAGGGGCAATTTATTCAATAGGTGATTTATATTTAAGCTATAATCAATTTCAACTTGTATATAGAAGTAGAAATATGACAACAATGAAAACGCCACTTGGACTATTTAAAATGTGTAATTTTTTACAAGGTGCTACTAACTTAGTTACACATATGATAAATAGAATGAATAAGGTGTTGAGAGATTTCATTCCAAAAAAAATTATATTTTTTTAAAATGATGTTCTTATAAAAAGATATAAAAAGAAAAAAAAAAAAAAAAAAAAAAAAATGAGACTTTAGATAAAAAGGGATATTACAAGTATATCATTGATCATATACAAGATTGTGAAAAGATTTTAACTTGACTTGAAGAAATTCATCTTATATTATTTGGAGTAAAATCTATATTTGGAATATAGGAGGTTGTGATTGTTGGATATTTATGTGGATTTTATAGAAGAAAATTGGATCTAAGCAAAGTTGATGCAATTGGAAGGATGAAGGAGACATGTAAGTCTTTAATAGAAGTATATAGGTTTTTGGATGCATGTGTATTTTATTGTATATAGATTCTTCATTACATTTATATAATAGATCTATTATGTGAATTATTATGGAAAGGCTATTGATTTAAATGGGAGAAGAAGCATATTAAAGCAATACAAAGGCTAAAGGCATTATTATTATCACCTCCAATTTTAAAAAAAGTTGATTATGAGTGCAATAGATAAATAATTCTTATTGTAGATACTAGTGCTATTGATATTAAGCAGACTGTAAGTCAAGGTGATTTAAGTAGAAATAGATTTGCAATTTGATTTGGAGCTAAGGTTTTGAATATTTGCCAACATGCATATTCACAAGTCAAAATAGAGCTATAGAGAGTTGTATCAGCAATAAAAGTAGAAAAAGACTATTTGATTGATATAATAGTAGTAATTGAAACAAATTGCTTGCCATTGCTTGGAATGATAATTAATTGTATAACACCAGATATTGTGATGCTAAGATAGATTGCTTATATCAAATCATTAAATCCAAAGTTTAGATATATTGTTAAAAAAAAATAATTTAGTAGAAAATATGTTATTTCAAGTAAGATATGATAATAGAGACAAGATGATTGAAAATATTGATGATGTTGGAAAAAAAATTTATTTGATTTCAAATCTTAATAAGAAAGATAAGTTATTTTTTGAAGAACTTTATGAAGGAGAATTGTTGGATATTGGTTATTACTTAAATATCTTGATTAGACAAGCAAATTGATCTATAAAAAAAAAAAAATTAAAATTAGAAAAAAAGCATATAGATTTTTGTTTCAAGAAGGATTCTTATGGAAGAGACCAAAAAAAGGGATTAGGATGCCACAAAAAATAATAGGCAATAAGAAAGACAAAAAAAAAATATTAAGAAAATTTTACAACAGTCTATAGGCAGGACATAGGAAAATTTGGGCCATGTTTGCAAAACTTAAAGAACAATATTGGTTGAAAAATATGTATCAAGATGTGCTTTTATTTGTATAGTCATGTATAACTTATCAAACATATTTAAAATGTATTGTATCAATTTGCATTGGTTTTGGCTCAGTCAAATAAATTCTTAAAAACTTAGGAGTTATTGCCATTAATTGTATTGTTCTTCTTCAATCAAATCTATATTCTTGATGCCTTTCAAATAATCAATTATCATATGCAATGACTTGAGCAATAAATTTATCTAAAGAGTCCGCTTTTGGCATTATTAATAACAAATCTTTGACGTTATCTTTCAATCCATAATAATATTGATTAATAAGGGCTTTGTTGTTTTACTCCACATTGTAAGCAAAATTTTGGAATTCTATAACATATATTAAGGCTTAATATATGAGTGATCCTTGTTGTAAAGATAAGAGCTTTGTCTCTGCTACCTTCTTTTGATCACTTTTTCTAGATGTGGTCGTAAACACTTTAAAGAATGAATTCAAATCATAAAAAAGTTATGAATCTTTTTCTATCAAAGGTGCAAACCAAGAAAGAACTCTTCTAGATAGAAGTGGGCCTATGAATCCAACTTGAATCAATCCATTAGGATATTGGAAAGCATGTAATTTTAAATATAACTTGATTTGTTATAAAAATCCTCAAAATTTTGATCTTATTCTATCAAACTTCTTAGGCATATTAATCTTTGCATCTTTTACGCTTTAGAAGTAAGATTTTTTAAATTTGATTGTAAGGCCAATTTACTTTCTTCCCTCAACTGTATAATTTCTTGACATAGGCTCTAGACTTCTTCCATAGAGATAAGAATAGTGCTTCTATGATTGATATTAGTGATTTATAAAATTTCTATCCTAAGAATGTTAATAAGTTCTTGAAGATTTGTAATAGTTATAAATCTATTCTCACTTCTCCTAAATGTAGCATCCATGATCTTTCATTCTATATTAAGCAGCTTAATAACTCTATAATTCAAATTAGAAGAAGATAATCTACAACTTCTAATATCAAATAAAAATTTCTATAAAGAAGAGTGATCTACTCTCTTTTAAGAAAGCAAAGTATGTTAGTTTAAAGGTAGATAGTTTACAACCTTCAAATACAACAATAGAAGTGAGAGAATCCATTCACTTTTTAAATACAAAAACAAGAATAATGAATCTTCAGTCTTGTCAAACTGTCAAGGACATAAATCATACATAAAAAAAATATTAATATACTCTTGTGTTATTCAAAAGAATGGAAAAATGACTCAAAAGTGGAATAAAATTAAAACTAGAATGGCTATTGCCAAAGATAAGAAGATTAGAGACTCTTCAAATAAGACTAAGAATAAGAAAGGTATTAATAAGAGTGAAGCAGGCTTTGCTCTTTTATCTCTATATATACTATCTACCTAAGAATTATGTGGCAACATTCTATAGGACTTCTAATACATGTCCAATTTGCAAGACATGTGTCAAACTTATAAGACACATGTCAAACTTGCAAGACAAGTTTCATATATGTATCCCATGTATTTAACTTATTCCACAAGCTATTAACTTGTTCGCCAAGATTCTAACCTATTAATTACCTATAGACATGTATAAAGATAAAATTATGTCTATAAAGCTTCTAAGAAGTTTTTCTATGAGATATTATCAAATTAATCTACTTTTATCTACTTCTATATATCCATAATAACTAGATAATTATTGGAGTAAATCTCATGTCTGTGACATCCTCTAAATAACATCATAGGATCAATTTGGATGTCTGTAGGAAGATGTTGATTACTTCCATTTGCTATATTAGTACTTAAATTAAAAAGGATGAAGGTTCTATTTGAGATTCTAAAAGATGGCCTCTACTTTGTTTCATTCAAACTCAAGCTTGTGCCATCTTCTTACAAAGTTCTTCTAACATATGAATTTCTACAACTATAGATCCTATCTCTTTTTAGTTTTGTAAAATATGTCCAAATTGTAAAACATGATTAATAAAAAGATAAGCTACCTTAGACTTAAGCTTAGGTGGCATATAACTAAATATATTCTTTCTAAGTTATTCACTTAAGATAGAAGAAGACCTAATAGATGATTTGACAACCAAAATAAATTTAAAAATTTGTAATATATTTAACTTATTTTATGAAATAACATAAAAAAAAAAAATTTTATCTATTTGTAAGGCATATGGTTTAATTATATACTAAGATGAGATTTTGTGTCAATCTCAAAATAGCAATATTATCCAATAATTAAATCTTTCTTACAATTGATGTACGTGTTCCAACTAAACATCAAATTAAGATCTTGTGCCAATCTTAAAATGGCAAAATCATCTATTAACTAGAATTTGTTTCACAACTAGAAATTAAAAAATAAGACCAAGGATAATATAAGTAATTTTAGGATTTTAACACATGGATATCCATGAGTCCTAAATTATGCACTAGAATTTTATTTAGTTAATTTTTGATGTTTTGATAAGATATAATATTATTTATTTGTTAATTATGAAAAAATAAAGGCTTTTGGTCTAAATTATATACCAAGGCCTTAGATTATCAAATTGATTGTAATAGAATCTAATTATAAAAATTAGATTTTAAAAAATATTATTTTTTATTTAAAATGAAATTGTCAAGAAATGTGGAAATAATTGTAGTTGGAGTATGGTGAAAAAGTGATGGAAAATTATTCTATTCTTGAAGCTACAAAAGATGATGAAGGAAGAAGATGAAGAATTACTCTATTCTTGAAGGTACAAGAGATGGTGAAGGAAGAAAATTGAGAATTATTTTGCTCTTGAAGTCACAAATAATGATAAAGGAAGAAGATAGAGAGCTATTTTATTCTTTAGCCATTACTTCTATGATAATAAATCAAGTTGATTCCTAACAAATTCTTCTTAAAGGTTAATATTTCTATTAATAAATTAATAAATTATTTTATATAATTTTTAGCTAATTAAATTATTAAGAGTTAAAACTTATCTATTGATTGATATCTATGGTGATTTTTCATCACCTTGTAGCAAATAGATGCCAACTATTGGTCCTCTCTAAGAATAGCATTAGTTGGAGATTATAAGAGGTATAGGTTGACTTCCTAATAACAAGTGGTGCTAAAAATAATAGCTGATAGTTAAAAATATTTAAAATAAGGTAAAATACCATGCAAGTTATATCACTTGCTCCAAAATTAGTTATCATTTACAAATTACTAGCAATAGTAATTGTTGATAAATGGCTTGAGAACTTGGATATATAAGACCTTCTCAAAGCATTGTTCATCATTAATTTTTCAATTAATTTCTCCATCAATCTATCTATCTATGTATCTCTTTCTTTTTCTCTCACCTTTGATTTAAGCCTTTGGCAAGGGCAACCTATTGAGGTATCAAGAGTTATATTATTTTGTTTGTTATAAACTTGTGTTCAAACTTGTTATTTTATATCCTTGCTGGTCCTTTTGAAGCTCATTGTTAGTGGAATTATTTTTTTATTTAGATATATTCTTTATATAGGAGAAAAAAATTAGTAAGATTAGATGAAAGAATCATCAAATTTGGAGTCGAAATGGAAAAGTTATGAGGGTTTGAAGTTGGGAGGTTTTTATTTTGTTGCTGCTGGTGCTCTATCTTAGAGCTATGCCGATTTTCATCCAATAATACCATTTTCATCCAATAGTATTATTTTCATCCAATAGTATTATTTTCATCCAATAACATTGTTTTCATCTAGCTATTTTGTTTTATCTAATTTCTTTCATCTAGCTACTCTATTTTATTATTTCTATTTTTTATTTTATTTTATTTTATTTTTATCACATGTTCTAAGTTAAATTAAATAATAACCATTGCTAGGAAGGTATTATCTAAAGAGTTGAAACTACAACCACTTGATTAATTAATCAACTATTAAAGTAATCACACAATTAATCTCTACTACCTTTCAAACTTATTGTGTAGCTATTTTTCTTCTTAAAGTGGATAGGGAAGAATTTCAACTCACAATACCATAAAAATTAGATAGACTAGATAAAAGACAATTTGTAGGACAACCTATAACAATTAACTATGCCTCATAGAGATCATCACCTCCCACAAGTATAGATTTAATGCCAAAAAGAAGTCATGTCAACCATCAATCCAACTTCATTTTTCTACAAAATGTATAAAATTGAAGCACCTATCACAAACACAATCAAGTTTTTTTTAACAAAAGAGGTAGATTGTAAAAATTCTTAATACATATAATTGAATGTTTTAATATTCAATTATATTATAAGGTAGTAGAATGGTTAAGATGTTACCTTTATAACAACAAGCCCTGTTGTGTTTTTTTCTAAATGTACCTAAAATTTCAAATTAAAAAGAAGAACTAAGATTTAAAATCCACAAAGTTTCTCATAGCTATGCTCCTTCTTTGTTTTTTTCTCCTAAAATTTTAAAAAAATTGAAACTACAACCACAATCCTTCCTTGCTTTTGTCTAAAATTTCAAATAAATTGAAAATCTAAGATTTTGAACTTATCAAGATTAGTTTTTATCTTTGAAGTTGTACTTGAATTCCACTGTTTATGCTTTTGAAGTGACAATCAAGATAAAGAAAACTACCAAATAATACTAATACTAATACTAATATTAAACTAATCAAATATTATTTAAAGTTATAAGTAATAAAATTATATAAAAAATCATTTAATAAATAGAAAAAAATATATTAAATTTATCTCAATATATAAAATTTATTATATATATTAAAAAAGAAATAATATTAATAAATTAAAATAAGAATAAAAACTAAATAAAAAAAGAAAAATTAAGATATAAAGACATAAAAAAATAAAAAATATAAATATAAATTTAAATTTAAATTTAAATATTAAATTAAAACTATTAATTAATTTTTAATTTTTATCAATTAATAAAATAATTATTTTAAATTAATATTTCTATTTTTATTTCTATTTAATTTTTAATTTATTAACATTGATATTTTGATTTTTTAAATTTTTAAATTTTTTTAAAAAATATATATGTATTTTTTATTTTATTTTATTTTTTATTATAATTTAATATGATTAAGAAAGAACTTTAAATACAAAATTTAAAAATATAATATAAAATCAATAATATAAATGGTTGAAGAGATATAAATTACTAACCTCAATTTTATTCCACTTAAGGCAACAATCTCTCTCCACTCCAAAAATTGTCACAAATTCAATTTTACTTCAATAGCATTGAATTTTTCACTATTACAAATTCAACTTTAAGATGCTTATGCTTAAAATTTTCTACTATTAAATAATTACTAAGTACTAAAAAATACCTTTTCAAACATGGAATACGTGAAATTACTAAGGCAATGAACTCCTTTCTACTTTACAAATTTAAATCAAGTCTAAATTAAATTTGCAATAGCTTTTTGAAAAGCTAACATCAAGATACACCACCTCAATAAGTTTCAACTTAAAAGATGCAATATATGAAAATTGATTGATAAAAATCCAAAACAAATCAATATTCAATTCAATAATGAAATTTTTAACTATCTTATTAATTGGAAATTTAAAAAGCTTTGTATATACCAATAAAAAAGAGATATAAAAAACTTACTAATGATGAAGACTAACTTTGAATTTCTCACTTAAAAAGACTAAGAAAAATATATATTTTAACATATTAATTTCACATTCATGCACATACTTAGAAGCACCACCTTTTGGCAAATGTACCAAAAATATGAAGGTAATTTCACCCCTCAACCTAAATTACAAGATGGCCTCAATTAAGAGTTGCTTATAATTAGTGGTGTGAAATGAAAGAAGCAAATAGCAAGAAAAAAAGAAGAACAAACACAAAACAAGTGAAATATGTGTAATTAAATAATTACATATTATAAAATTAATCACAATTTGTTCATTGAATTTTTATCAAATAAAAATAAAAATAAAAAATAAAAGTTATATTTTTAATTAGATATTTTTTTTTATCTTTCAAATGATATAAAAAATATATAAATCCAAGTTACTATGAATAAGTTATGATAGTTTAAAGATAGAAGGTAAATAATATAAAAATTAAATGAGTAATTTTTACCTCAAGGTAATTTGCTTAAGAGATTAAGAATTTAAACCTCACCAAGGCTCACTAGTATATAAAAATATTCTAGAGAGGCCACAAGACCTTAGTCTTATACTCCTACCTATATCCAAGGTATTATAACCTATATAGGACTTATGTACCTCTTTTTCTACAAGGACTACACTAGCTATTGGTCCTCCTATTTTCTATTAGTTGAATTCATTTTTTTTTCATTTTTGACATCACTATGGTATTTAAAAACACCCAATTAATCTATGAATCTTGCAAGACCTTCAAAACTTGCTCCATTTCTTCATAATGGCTCCCAAGGTGGTAAAACTCATTTTTACCAAAATCTTCAAATTTATTCTAAAAATTCCGAAAAAATTCTAAATAAATTTTGAATAGATTTTTAAAAATTTATAATATTTTTAAGATGATATTATCAATATAAGGCTATTTTATTCTATCTTAGTGGTTATTATAATAATAAAATCAATTTAAATCAACCTAAAATCCTATTTTTTATATAAAAATATTTAAAAAGACATGAGGTTTATTTTTCATGCTTCTTCTATCTACTAAGTAATATTTATTTGTTTTTAATAAGTGATACATATAGATAGAAGGCCAATATAGATATTGGTCTCAATAACTAAATATTAATTTTTTTAATTTAAAAAAATACTAAACTAACTAAGATAATTACCTCTAAGACTTATTAAGATTCCAATTTTATGACTTTTCTCTAATAAGACTCTTGTAACTTATAAACTCTTCTAAATTCCAATGAATACTTAAATGATCAAATAAAATCTTTAATCTTAATATTTTGATATTTAAATAACTTAAAATTATGATTTTAACTAATCCACTAATTAAGATTTATTGATAGGACTCACATCTTTCAAACAATATGATGTCCTATCTTTTGTATTATGGATTATCTTTTACATTATGAACAATACTACTATTTTGAATTATCTTGAAGAATTTTTTATTTTCTTTTGATAGAATTTCTATTCTATCAAATGTATTACTTTCTACTATTGTCATTAAAATATAAGTTTATTTTTTTAACTATAACATAGAAATCAATAAAAAAAAAAAAAAAAAAAAACATTTTCTATTTGTAATTAGAGACAATTCTATAATTGTAATATTATGTGTCTAATTGGTATTTTTTGATTTTATAATTCTATCTTATGATAAAATATTTTATATAAATAATAGAATATTATGGATTTTTGAAGTTTTTTATTATTAAAAAATTCAACCAATATAAAAAATTATAATAAAAAAATCAGTAATTAACAAAGTAGTCTTAACAAGGTAATTTGGTCAAATACCATCAATTCTATGGATGGTAATGAATTATTGTAGAGCTTATCAATCTTTATTTTTTTTTGTTTTACCTCTCAAGTAACTCTAATTATAAATATTGCCTATAATATTTTACAACAGCCTACATAGCTTGAAGCCAACTTATTATATTATATAATCTTTAATATTCACATTTAAAAATTGTGAACCATCTTCTACAACCTCCATGGACTAACATGCATATTGACCCTTGGATGTAATGGAAGAGACATCACATGTAATACTGTCCTCAAAATTGTCAGATTAGATTGATATAGGCACATTAGAAACAGTAGAAAAATGACAAAGAGGTTCTTGTTGTTTAGCAGTTGGGTGTTGAGATCCTCTAAATTGTCATCAGAAAAATCTGAAGTACACAATTCATCTAATTCAAGAGTTTCCCTAGCTTGCTGAAAAATGTGACATCATTACTATCCATCAGAGGTCAAATTTTCTATGGTCAATTGATGACAAAGAAGCAAGGATGTCATCACAAATGGCTTCTGTATGGAATTTGATCACTTGAAATTTTAGTATGTCATCAAAAGCTTTGTGCTGATTACTCCATTCTTACCAATTCAATTTGTGGCCAACTTTCTCTTTGTGTAATTGTTGATCAAAGGCATTCTACACATGCACATCATCCTAGCTGCCTTCTCCAATTCTACCCTACAAACAATCACCAGCCATTAGGAATTGATTCATTTAAGAAAAATTCAATGCAGCTGGATACAAATCAATTATAACTGGATGTAATGGACAAGCTCTAAAATTGCACTTGTGAACAAAAACAGTCTATGATCATGCATTTGCAAAACATAATTATGAATATATATAACTCCTACCTACTCCATTAATTTAAATATTTCAAAATAATTTATAACTTCTACTAAATAATACATATTATGATTTGATACAATACAAATTAAAACTATGTATATAAATCATATAGGTGAAATATTAATCTAAAAAGTTAGTTCTTTTAAACCTATTTTTTAATTAAACAATTTTATTTGTTCAAAATAACATATATATTAAACATGCATGTTACCAAGTTTTTATATTTTGTATTATATATAAAAACCTAACAAGGACTATTCATAATAACTTATTTTTGTTACATGCAGTAATTAGCAACCCTATTCAATGAAGAATACATTTCTGAATATATTTTTTTTTACTTATAATCGTATTCAGCCAAGTTAAAGTTGAGAAAAAATTCAACCTTTATTTGACACAAAACAATGGCATTACCATGTCATGGACTTAGTAGCCTACTTGTCATTTTTACTTTAGCCTCACCAATGTGGTAATAAATCCTAAGTTTTACACTGACTTTGTTATAACATTAGTATATTTTTTAGAATATATAAAACTCAAATTCAAATAAAATCCAAAACATCTTACATGATCATAAAAGAACTTATTTTACCATATCAATTTATTTGTAGATGGAAAACATAAAGCAAACAATCTTATTTGACAGAAAAACTTCTATTAATATTTTTTAATACATCTATAAATAAATTTCAGAAGATCCTTATTTTTTATATTTGGAATTATAAATCTCTTATTTATTTATTTTTAAATCTTATTATAAGTTTTAAAGTAAAAATTCCTTGGAAGTATTTATGTTATTTTATAATAAAAATACCTAATTGGAAGGATTCAACATTTCATATAATTTACAAAATATTTTAAAAAATATAAAATATTTATCAAGATTTATTATTTATAATGAAAATTTTAAGTTTCACATAACAAAAGAGAAACTTGATTAAAACAAATTTTAAGATAACATTCTGTTAAAAATGTTATAACTAACTTACATACTTATTTTTGATAAACTAAAACACAATTTTATAAAAAAATTAATTAAAAAGTTCACCTTGAATATTTTAATGATTTTTACTTAACATTCAATTGGTGGTGACAATCCCAAAGAATCATCACATCAATCTTTATTTCTCAAATAATAAAAATAATGAATCAAATTAACTTTCCTTTTAATTTATATTTTAATTTATTTTATTTTGGATTGTAAAAATATTGCTACAAAATCATTAGCCTGAAAATGTTGTAATGATATTTAGCAAAACTGTGGCATAATTCCTGTTCTTTAATAAAGTTTTAGAATCTCAAAACATTCTAAATCCAATTAATGTGTATTTTAACAGATAAATTTCATTATTTTCTTTAAATAAAAGAATATCATATAAAAATAATAATTTGTAGTAAAAAAAAAGTAAATAATATAAAAACTACATCACATGTTTATGATTTTTTAGATTAAAAATGCCACTAAATAATTTACCAAAATAAAAAATAAGAAAATTGATATATATATATATATATATATATAAAAGGAAAAAAAAAAGAAAAAAAGAAAAAAAGAAAAAAGACATCTTTATATAATAAATCAATATTTATAAAGTCGCTATTGAAATTATCTTAACTTTTGATTTTTCTTTTATTTGATATTATTTATTTATTTATTTTATTTAGATGCATCTTATAGATTATAAAATAATAATTTTTAAACCTGTCAAATTTTTTATTCTCAATTTTGAAATTTTTATTAAAATAAAGAATAAAATTTTATATATTATTATAAATAGAAGCTTGCTTCAAAGATCTTTATATTATCATTACTTTGCATATATATATATATATATATATATATATATACAAAAATATATTCTTTGCTATTATTTTATTTTTAAATAAATACCACACCAATTTTTAAAATAATTATATATGTATAGAATTGAAACAAATATTGAATATTTGACTATTTCAAAAAAAATATTGATTCTAGTATTTTTTAAGTTTTCAAATGCTTCTTCTTAAAGAAGATCTTATATCTATTTTCAATCAATTTGTTTCTACAAAATTAATGGTTTAGTCAAAAGACTAAAATATCTAAAAAACTAATAGTAATAATTTATTAAATACATAAATATTTTAAACCTTAATACAAGTTTAAAAATAAAGATTCTTTTAATTCTTTTAAATTTTTTTATATAATTGTAAACCTTTGAATAATCATGTCCTTTAAACAATAAAATAATTTATACTTTCTTTGATGTAAAAAATAAAAACTATGCTTATAATCTTTTAAAAATATACTATAGGTATTTTAAATCTTCTTTTAATATATTATTTATATAATAATGAATAAATAACAACTCTTCAAATTTTTAATCTATGATACAATAAAATAATATAAAAATATTTTGCAAGATATATGGTAAGAACTTCTAATCAAAAAACAGATATATATATATATATATATATATATACATAATGATATTTAATTTTTAAATGCTATCTTTCTTTATTGGTATTACCATAGCACATGTATATTTTTTATATAAAAGCCACATCAATCTAACATCCAATTTTTATTACATCTTAAATTTAATCCATATCTCTTTCAAAAATTCTAAGTTTTAATGAGTGTCTTTATATTTTATGATTAGCTTCCAATTACATCATAACCAACTTCTTTAACTCCAATTAATCTAAATCCATCTTCTGTTAAAGCCAAATTTATTGGTTGTACTAATGTACTTTGAAATTTTTAAAAAAAATTTCTTCCAACATTTTGATTTTTGATTTTTTGATCTTTTGATTTTTTACCTCTTAATCTTAGATTAATGCTACCAATATATATTAAGTTTGTAGTTCATATTTTATAAGCCATTTTATATCATTTTTAATTCTCATCTCTTTAAAAAATCTCACTTTATGATTATTTGTTATTATGTCAAAATTTGAAAAATAAAGAAATTATCTTTTATCTAATTAGAATCATAATACTGTTTATTATTTGGCTTAAAATATATGTCTTTGGATGTCCTTTGAAGCTGCTCTTACAATGTTATTAGACCATCTAGAAAACACCTAGAAATCAAATTATAATTGTGAGGTTTATTTTTTATTTAAATATTTAATAATATTTTTTCACTATTATATCAAATTTTCTTGTGATTTAAATTAGATATTCTATACTAAATTGTTACTTATTAAAATTTAACTCTTTAAGTTTTTGTGAATTAATACAAAATACCAAATTTAATCTATTACCATCATATTATATTTATATACATATATATATATATATATATATATATATATATATATATATATACATATGTATTATAAAAAATATCAATTAAAAATATGATGTATTATTAATCTTTTTGTATTACAACTTAGATATATTGCTTCTTGTCTAAGATATAATAAAAGTGTCTCTTTTTTATTAGCCAAAAATCTGCAATATTAATAAGATATTATATACATGCACCAAATTTATCTACTTTTATTACAATTCATGAACATAAGATTCTAAAGTTACGGCATATATATTTGCTAACTTCTTAATATATTAGCACACTATTTAAACATCTTTAAGAATTTTTATATTTTCAATTCCTAAAGTAGATACATTTTAAATAACATAAGTCTTTGTTTTAGTTTGATAATTTTTCTACCAATGCCATAACCATAATAATTTCCAAAATAAAGCAAAGGATGAATCTTTGACTCTTTCATTTAATAATATTTGAAAATATCTTCTCATCTTATATTTTTGTTTATATATATATATATATATATATATATATATATAATTTTTATATGATTATATATTGATAATTTTATTTTTAATATTGCAACCAAAATTTTAATAAATATAGTATGAAATTCAATTAAAACTATACCTATTCAACTATTGTAAGATTGTGTATATTTTTATAATTATATTTTATTCTATTATGGTTTTTATTTATACCAACTTATCTACTTTCTTATTGCTGATATCAATGGTTTAGTCCCATTTATAAATCTATATTTACATAAGGTCTTTTGGATGTTTTTTAAACTAGCCTAATTGATTAGATTTTTATATATTTAAATCTAATAAACTAAAGATAAATTCATTGTATATATTATTTTTAAATAAAAAATATTTTTTTATAAAAAAATATTCCTATATATATATATATATATATATATATATATATATATATATATATATATTCATCATATATATATATATATATATATATATATATGTTAAAGATCAATAAACTCTTCTTAAATAATTATCAAGGATGCAAGATAGCAAGTTAGCCAAGAACCAAGGAGAAGAATTCAGAACTATAATAACTTGAAGAACAAAGAATTGGATAGACAGGAACAAAAACTAGATCAAGAATAAGAAACTAGATTAATATTAAAAACAAAGCAATACTCTGGATCGCTCCGAGACTTTTGTTGGCAAGACTGACGTACTCCTTAGTCTTATCTCTTATTTATACTATGAGGCCTTATGTCCTATTAGACCTTCTAAGAGTATCTTAGAATATTTTAGAAGCTTGAGGAAGATTTTAAAAGACTCTAAAAAGTCTACGGGAGGCCCTAGAAGGTTGAAGAAGATTCTAGAGGATTTTCAAAGACTAAAGAAGATTCTAGAAGGTTTTAGAAGATTCTAGAAAGCTATGGAAGGTTCTAGAAGACTACAAAAAGTTTTAGTAGTCGCTTAAAGTATGTCCATGATAATAACTACCATTTAGATTTTAATCTTAGTAAATTGCTAATAGTTAGAGTGCAATAAAAACTTAAAATAAGTTATTTGGATGACATCTAAAATTTGAATAGAATCTAGATTAAGAAAAAATTAAGATTTGATTAGATGAAATAACATAAGATAAAGGTGATTATAGATAAAGTTCATTTACATCAAATGTGATCCTCTTCTTATAAATAAAAGGTGTTGGAAGTAAGAATCATCTTATTTCATACTTCTCTTTGTTTGTAACCTTGTTGATACTAAGTGTTGAGACTTCTTACATCTTTATATATCTAATATATGTAATTTATTTCTTAACCATCTTTGTAAAAATCATAATATATAATTTAAGAGTTATAAATAAAATCAAATAAATATAAGATATATTATATTATAAGATATTATAAAAATCAAAATCAAAATTTAAATTTAAAAATAATTAATATTATATAATTTTATCATTCAAAATATGATTTTATATTGCTATCAAGTTTTTATTAGATGAATGTTTATAAAATAAATTATAAAAGCTTCTATATTAATTATTAGAGTAATATTTTTAAATAAGCCGCTATTAAACTTGGTACATGAAAGAAGCTCTCTTAGACATCTTTTTTACTATTTCAAAGCATTAATTGTTGTTTTAGCAATATTACTTCTAATATCTTTGTCATCTTTAACTATAAGAGATTCTTCTATCTTTTTTATGGCTATATTAATACATATTTGAATCCTAGTTTTTATCATCTTTTATATATATATATATATATATATATATATATTTATATTAAAGTCTTAATTTTATAATTGGGATCTTAAAAAAATAATATCTTTAATACTTTAACAATCAAATTTTGATATATATTGCCATCTTTATTATCTATTTTTTTAGTTATTATTGCATTTATTAGACTAATTATTAAATTAATTAAGATAAATGATAAAAGCAAGTAAGATTACTATATAATATTTATTAATTATTTATAAAATTTATTGGACTTGTCTTAAATTATAGAATTATTTTATTAGAATATATATTTTTGGCAATCTATTTAACTTAGAATCTTAATGTAATTGTTGTTACAACTTTATTTAATGCTTTTATTCAATTCCATTATATTAGAGACATAAAAAGATTATAAAAGTTGTTTTGATTCAAAAGCTATATAAACAAATCTAACCAATATTATAATAAGTAAAATTAAGGTATTCTATAGTTTTCTTATACGTCTTTTAAGGTTATTGAATTTATATATTAGTCTACTTTTTAATATATTTTGTGGTACAAAAAAATTTACTTTTAATTGGAGAATTTTTTATTTAAAAAATAAACTTCTATTTACTCTATTTAACTATAAGATGCATGGATGTACTTTGATATTGTATTGCATATTATTTCTATACTTTATATGTTTGCTTGTTGGTTATGGTGCTTTATAATTGTGGTCTTTTTTGGTGGAAGTTTTTTCACATTTATTTTTATCAAATGACTTAGATAAAATATGATTTTTTATATTTTAAATTTTTATATTTCTAATATTATATAAGAATAGTTATTATTTAATCTTAATTACTATAATTATAAATATAGTATAATTAGAAGTTCTTTAGTTCTTAATATTGTCATCTTAGAATCAATTATAATAGCTATAATAATTTTAAAAAAAATTGTTTTTTTAATATAGAGGCCTTTGTTTAATTTCTCTACTTTAACAATTCTTAAAATATAATAGGTTGATCTCTATACATTAATAATAAGTAAAGATACATCATATCTTATAATTTTATTTTTATTTTTATATATGATAATATTGATTTAATTTTAATAAATACATCTATTTATAAATTTTAAAAATTTTATATGAAAAGCATACATAATTCTTATAGTATATCTGATCTTTTTTTAAAGTCTTATATGTGATATATTTTATTTTATTTTTTATTATCAAATCTAATTTTAAATATTCAAAATATAACTTCAAAGATAAAATTTTAATATTTGTCTAATTACAACTATAGCCCTTATAGATGCTTGTAATAATAAATAATAAATAAATAAATAAAATAGTGGTTGTATCAAATGAAGTACTTTAAGCACTTAAAGTTCTAATTAGATTACTTGCCACAACTATTATTACAATTGGTGTATTGTTTCTAATAGCAGATTCTTTCTCTTTATCATTATCTCCATCTTTATTACTATCATTATTGCAACTCTTGCTAAGAAGTTGACAATATCTTTTCTTAAAATTGTGATGAAATATACTTGCCACATTTAATAGTCATAGATTTTATCAAAATTATCTTGATTATCTTCAATCCAAGTATTGTAGAATTGTGATGCTTTAAATTTGAGATGGTTAGGCAAGTGTTTAAATATCTACTATTATATATATATATATATATATATTGAGATTTTTTGCTAAGATTAAAATTTGGTCTTTTAATCATTAATTGACATGCCTTTAATTTTTCTTCAATAAACATCTTAGATTGTGGATCCACTATTACAATCACTATTACAATCAATTTTTATTTTATTTTTTATTTTTTTATTTTCACTGTTAAGCTCTATGTCTTCTATTACATTACTTCTAATAAGTGGTTGTGTCAATATAGTGTAGTCTTAATTTTTGTGTTTGTACCACAAACTACTAATTATTCTATATTAATTAATTAAATTTGTCATCAAATCTTTATTTTTTAATAACTTATACTATCTTATTTAAGATTCTAAAGTGGTTTTAATATCCAAATAGAAACAAGAAACAACAAGATATATGATATATAATATAATATATATATATATATATATATATATATATATATAGGTTTTTTAAACTTTCAAACTTATGATTTAATTTCTTTTAACTTAATCTCACCATAAGAGCAAACAAGTCTTGAATATATGAATCATCATTTATATTGTATGACCTCAAACATACAACAAGACTAAGTAATGGTTTTATCAACACTACTTGCAATAATAAAAGTTATAAAAACTTTAATCCTTCAAAAATTGCTTAATAAATTTTAATTTTATAATGATTTACTTTCCTAAAGCTTGTGTAATCTAATTTATTAACTAATCTTGTTACTTGGTTTTGAATTTTTTTTAATGCTCTAAAATTCCAAAACTTCTTATAAAAATTTCAACAATAAAAAAACATCAAATTGATATTCCTATGAAAGTCTTATAATCTAACACCTTAGTAGTATAAGAATTGAATATTCTTGCAATCTAGTACTATTTTTAAATTTTAATTTACTTATTTATCTTTGATTTGATTTTAATTATTATTTTAGTTATTTTAATTAATAAAATTTAGATTTTTATTTTTTATTTTTTTTTATTTTTTATTTTAAATTAGTCTTACAAAAGAATTTGGTTGATAGACCAGTAATCTCTATAACAACAAATTTTGCAACTCCTATCAATTTTCAACACATTACAAAGAAAAACTCCAAGAAAATAGAAAAAATTATTAAATTTATAGACAAAAATAAAATATCAGTTTTATTAATTAATTTTAATAAAAAAATTACTTAGTCAAATGAATCTAATAAAGATTTAACTTGATTAAATTTAATTATTTAATTGAATAAATTTAATTGAATTATATCAATTTAATTGATTGAATTAATCTAGCTAGTTGAATTAAGACTAATATCTTATAAGATAAGATATCAATAATTGTATTCATATACATTGTTGTATTATGTGAAATTTAGCTTAAAAATATACTAGATATTTAATTTTAAAAAGATTTTATCTAAACCTTGAAGTTCTTCTTATAACCCAATAATGCATGATGTGTTTAGAAACACCAATTTTGACAATCTTGATCTTTTTAGAATTCCTGAACTTAATAATTTCTAACTTCTATTAACTCTAAATTACAAATCCATACAATCATAAATAACTAAAATAAAATCTTAAGCAAGTTCCAAGAAAATTTAAGTACATCCTATCAAATCCTGGAGAAACCTTAAGTACAGCCTATCAAAATTTAATCAAATACCAAAAAATCCTTAAACAAATCCTAAGCAATTTTAAATAAATACTAAATAAATTTTAATCAATTATAAATAAATCCTAATCAATGTCTAAATAAGTTTTAAGTAAATTCTAAATAAATCCTATGTAAATTCTAATCAAAATCTTTAAAAAATTCTAAAAAATTCTAAAATAATCCTATCAGATTTTTAAAATTTCCGAAAAATTCTAAATAAACCTTAATAAATCTGAAGTAAATTCATCAACAAATTCAAAATCCTACAGTTTTTTAATCAATTTTTTATTCTACTTTAATTTTTTTACACTTTTAATTTTTCAATTAGCAATAAACTCAAGAAATTTGAAAAAAATTGCTTAATTAAAAGAAAAGAAAAAACAATTATTTAGGTGTTGAGCAACCTCCTTCTTTAATTTTCATATTGAGCTTCCAATAATAAGATCTCTTTCTTCCATTGTTAATTTTTTCTCAAAATTTGTATGCCTCTTTTCTCTCATATCAAATATTAGCTCACTAATTTTTAGTTCAATCTAAGTGGCAAATCTTTGCAAATCTCTAATATCCTTATTAACCATCAAACTACCAAATACTAATATCCTAATACATTTGAATTTTGATAACTTCAAATATGATTGATCAATTGAACTTGAATTTAAGTCACATATTTAATACAAGTATATTCACAAACTTATAAATATTCACTTGTAGATCTTATACAAAATTTATAATATTATCCAAAATATAGACTCTAATTTATTTCTAAAAAATATAGTCATAAAAACCAAACTCTAAATATGCTTAGCTTTTACAAAGTTCATTACAAATCTCTTTTGCATGAACCTAACAATTATAAAAACCTGCTAAAGTTTCTTCTCTAATTCCACTGTCATGGTAAAAGAATCTTGCCTCAATCTTGCCTCAAGACAATGGGCTTTTAATTGCCACTAGTTGACCAAACAACTTCTAGATAGTGTAAGGCATATATATATATATATATATATATATATTAATCTTGATAAATAAAAGATTTTATAAAAAAAATAAAATATTGAAGTACTTAAAGGTAGTACTCATATTATTATTATCTCAATATAATCTCAAATAACTTTACTATAATATCCTTGCCTTCCTTGAATTCTTCTCAAGTCACCCAAATATATTATCACTTTTGTTATGAGGTTGTGATCTTTACCTTCACCTTTTTTGTGGTGATGTGATATTTATCTTTTTTTTTTTTTTTGATAGTATAATTTTTATTTATCTCACTATATTATTGTTGGTACTTTTTTTCTACCTAAAATCTCTCTTTCTCCCTTCCTCTCTTCCCTTCTCCTCTTCACTACTTTCACATCTTCTAGTTCTTTTGTAATTCTTTCCAAAATAATCCTAAAACAACTTCACATTCCATCCTTCAAAGAACAAGCTCTATCCTCCTTTCCCTTCCCTCTTTAAACATAACCATCTTCCTAAAGCCTTTTAGCATTAAAAAATGTAAATGATGAGGATTCTCAAAAGATTGATATCATTGTATTATAGTCACCACGAAATTGATGACCTTTACTATTTGAAAAGATATATATCAATAAAGATGTGGCATATAAAAGGCATGGACATCACACATTATATTACTATTAAAGGAGATTCTTTACTTCCATCCATAGGTAATAAATCACCCAACATAATCTCTTAATGCAAGTATTATAGGGCCAATTTTTTGGTCATCTTCAATAAATAAAATTAAAAATTTTAGAGAATATAGCTCCTCCAACCACACCCTAGTAGTGATGGAATTTGAACTTAATACCTCTTATGTGCTACTCTACAATCTAAGCCATCATTCCAACTCCATAATTCCAAATCACTATATGGATATTCCAAACATAGAAGAAAGAAGTAATATTATTGTAATCTAATTCTTTCTATTTTCAAATCTTATTGTCATTAATCTAAGTATTATCTTGTGCTCAAATTTTATACATATATTTCTTAACTTATCAAAAATATACTTATCAATTTTTATCCAAATCCAAAAGTCTAATTATTATATATGCTCTAAAAACCAACTTTCAAAATTATTATTAATTTTATGTGGAATTTATAGATTCTCTTTTTATACAATAAATAAAATCCAACTCTCTTCTAAATAATCTATTAGTAACTTAAATACACATTAATAAACTAAAATATATTATATTTTCAAGTTAACTTTTAAATATTATATGAATTTATAGTGCAACACCACTTTTTGATCAATAAAAAAAATCCTACATTTGCCATGGGTACATGTTTTTATGCCTTGGAGTTTGATAATATAAATATTAAATTTTTTACTTCTTCTTATCTTTTACCTATAATTTAAAAAAAAAAAAAAACTTCTATTAAATTTATTATTAGGTCCTTCTAAGATATTGATCTTTATTTATTCTTTCATCTAATAGCTATATTACAATACAACAACATTGTCATACTATATGAATAACTAATTAAAAATGCAATGGATATCTAAAGTCTTAAATTCTTTTTATAATCTAATAAAAAAGAGATATTTAGAAATACCTTTCTTGACAATCTTGATCTTCTTAGACATCCTAAATTTAAGCAATCCCAAATTCTATCAATTCTAAATCTTAATTTCTACTAATACTAAATATTCTTCAAAAAAATCCTAAGCAATGTCTAATAAAATCCTAAATATATCCTAAAAAATCCAAAATTTCAAGCAACAACTTTGACAAGCATTAATTCTTGATTTTATTATAAGATCAACATAAAATTTTATACTCTATTGAATATATTAGTATTAAATAAGCTCATAAAGTTTGATAAAGATTCAACTAACAAATTAAAATTTATAGCAAAAAATTCTTTATTGGAAATACTTAACTCTCTAATTTGATATTGAAGAAGAATTTTAATTATAATATCTAAGAATTTACCAATTGACTTGTGTTCAAACTATATATGCACCATCAATGCTGTATCATATATTAATAACTCAAAAATCTGCTTCATCTAATCTTTTGATCTTTAAATATCTAATCTTAAGTATATAACCTCATATTGGTCTTTTCCAACACCTCTTTGTATATGCATATCAATACCTTGCAATAGAACCATTAAACTCATACAAAAATTGAGAATCAAGTTTTTGTCTTGCATATAAGTACATTCATAATAATTTAATTATAGAATAATTTTAATTTTTTAACAAAAAATTAACCAAAAATTATACCAAACTTTATTGCCTTTAAATTTCAATATTTACAAACCTTGTTTTTTCTTTTGTCATAAAAGAGCCTCTTTACATCCAAATCCTACTAATTTTATATTCTCAAAAAGCTCTCAAAACTCTCTTCTTAACATCATTCTCCAATCTCCAAAAAAATAATACTTCTTTACTATAGATACCTATTTTTGTACCTTTGGGTTTGATTTCAACCTTGCCTTCCAAATGGTCTTCCTTGGATATCAATCTAACATTTGTTATGATAATTTTTACAAAAAATATTTATAAATTTAATTTAAAGATAATTGTATTAATTTTATATCTTTTCTATCCTATCTTGTTTTATTTATGGCCCTACAAAGTAAGTAGAAGATCTTTATATAAGAAAAAAATATATAAATATTAAACTTTCAACTATCTCTAATCTATTAGTTATAATTTTTTCATAAAAATTTCTATTCATTTTTTAATTAAGCCCTTCTATATGTATTGGTCTTTATCTATTCTTTCACCTAATAGTTGTATTATAATACAACAATGTTTAAAGTATATAAATATTATAAATAAATAAATTATAAACATATAAAAGATGCAATAAAAAAATAAAAAAATAAAAAATATAGAAAAAGTAAATATAAGTAAAAAAAAAAATCCTAAGATATTAAAATCCAATAGAAGAATTATTTTATAGAATTAGGTATGATGTTGTATTAGTGAAATATTTTATAAATAAATTCTAAGAGATGTAATATTATATTATTAAGTTATGTATATATATATATATATATATATTATTTCTATCCAAATTATATAAGTTTATAAAAAATAAAAAAGAGAATAAAATGCGACAAATCTTTCTCTTGGATAAATCAAGTAGAAATTATATATTAAAGATTAGAATAAATATATTAGCAAGAATATATTATATTAGTCAACAAAGATCTCAATAGTAGAAGAGCAAAGAATAAAGATTTTATATAAGCAATTTAGGAAATGGATGTGCTACAGTAATATTAAATTTTATTCTTAAATGTAAAGAACTTATTGACAAGTTTAATCTAGTTAAAAAACCTTAGAAATAATTAAAAACCAACACTTTAGTATGAAAAAAAAAAGATGATTGATAGGATTTGATAGAAGCAAAAGAATTTTGTGCTAAATTAAATAATTAAATAAATATTTAAAAAATCATCTACCATCTTTGTATTTATTGAATTTTATAGAAATATTTAATCATTTGATAGGTATTATAAATAATATTGAAGCTCATTAAATCTAAAAGCATCTGTACTTATAAAGAATTTAAATTACTCTTAAATCTTAATAGGAGATATTTATTCATTCTCCAACTTCATAATATAACTATTTTTATTGATAGTATTAAAAATAAAATTGATAAATTTAATTTAAACCACTCAACATCTAATTTGTTGCATCATAAAATTATAAATTTATACTATATATTCTATATTTGTCCTATTAATATTTTAAATAAATAAATAATAAAATTATATTGATCATAGATTTATTTTAAAATGTGATATAAGACTCTAACAAGTGCCATTATATATACTAAACTTAAAAAATCAAAACCAAATTATGACAACCTTGTACTATACTTGGTATTTGTCTAGTTGCAATGCAAATTTAATTTTTAATTAAAGTGTTGTATAGCCTATAGTTTTATTAATTGGTGTGGTTTAATAGAGATATTGTGATTTTTTATTCTTTTAGATAACTAATACAATTGAATCAATCTAAGAATTCTTTGGTTCTTAATTATTAATAGGTAGTATAAAAAAATAAAATATTTTTTAAACTTTCTATCATCATTAAAGATATAACATGGTATTTTAATGATAAATAGATAGTTTTTGCTAAGAAAAGAAAAGTAAAATAAGAAGTCATTAAGCCAAAACATAGTACAATAACAAAACTATTATTATCAAAGTATAAGAATGCTTGGAGACTACAAGAAAAATAAGACTTAAGAAAGAATTAACAAGGTTAATAATGATTTTATTTATATTAATATTTATACAAATTTTAGACAAAAATATTTATGTATATTTATATTAAAAAAAATCTGGAAATCTTTATTAAAAATACTTAAATTATCATCCTATTAAATATATATGTATATATATAAACTTTTCAATAACTAATCAATAAAACTTTATCATACGCTTTTTAGTAGAGAATTTTAGAAAATTATTAGAATCTTTTATTTAAATATAGAAGAACTAAGTGTTTTTTAGAAGTATCTAAATCTCTACTTTTGTAAATCTTACTGTCTTAAAGACAGCTAGAAAGTAATAAGAAGAGGTTATAAGATTATTATAAATAATAATAGATAAAAAGAATACATTAGTGAGTGTAGATAATTCTTAGAATGAGGTAATATTATCTCAATACTATAGACATTAAACTACTTTTTTACCTAATCTTAAGTAAGTTGACTAATGGTATTAAAAATTAAAATTAAAAAGTACATTGAATAAGGATTGATGCAAAACAAATTGTTAGTTGAATCCCACTATTATCTATGCTTTATATATAAATAATATCAATAATATATAAAATTAGTAAATAATCTGTACTAGAAAAATTACGATTAGATGTATATATATATATATATATATATATATAAATATTTTTCACCTACCTATGGTAATGATTTAATATATGTATTAACAAATATAATCATATTATTATTATTATATGAAGTGACATATTTTAAAAGAAAAAAATATTTTCATAAATCAATTTTTATAAAAATACTAGTTTCATAAAAATAAAAATAAATTTTCCCTTCTTATTACAGCAACGTGGTTATGTATTATTTTTTTGGAAGAGTTTCAGCTATATAAAAATTATAAAAGAAGTCGTCTTACATAAAAAATTATAAATTTTTTTGAGTAAAAACCATTGAAGTCTCTAATTATGTTTGTACCAAAAAGATCTGTCAAATATACTTTACTTAATAAAGTTGACTCTTAAATTGTAAAAAATGTGGTATAGTCCAATCAACTTCAATTTCAAATACTTCAAATAAAATTCTTAGATACTTATGTATATGTTGTTTCTAATCAAAAAATTGAAAAATATATTTATAACCTGTTAGCATTTTTCTGTATTATTTGAAGCTGATATATTTGATATATATATATATATATATATATATATAAAACAAAAATATGCTAATGTTTCAAAAAAATGATAATAAAAATGATAAGTATTATAAAATTTACAAATGCATGTAATATCTTTTACTTTATAACAAAATACCTGTGTTCTTGTAAACATGTTACATAATCAAATAAAGTGTTTTGTTTATTTCTACATTTGTAATATCAAATGATATCTTATAAATCTCCCTGACCTAAAATTTTGTGTTCAAAAAATAATTTGACGTTGGCAGAAAGTTTTAGGTCATGTAAGTCTTGGTGCCTCATGAATTATTTCACAAAATATAGCACTTATTTCTTAAAGGAGTTATTTTTATCATCTAAGTGTATCTAATTTGATAATTATAAATTTCTTTTAATTTTTTAAATTAATTTGTATTATTTTTAATTTATGAAGTTTGTGTGTTCAGTAGTTACTTTTCAAACATGATAATTTCTTTTTCTGCTTATCCATTTATTTGAGGTAAACACTCATTTCATAAATTCAAGATTTTGAATACATGTATAAAATTTGAAAACATAGTTTAACATGTAGTATGTAAATTAATCATGTTTTTTTTGAAAACAAGATCATGAGACAAAACCTATTATTACACAAGTGGAAATTAATAAAACCCTCACATAATTATAATTACTTGGTGGTATATGATCATGTTGAGATTTAAAAACTTTCACAAATCTTTCTTATTGGCTATGAGCTACTGATTTTGCATTTTACAGACAAAGTTTATTAAACAAAAATGTTGTGAGTCACAAATAACATACAAAAAATGGCATTGGGATGTGAGGATAGAATTTTTCCAATAGGTACACTACTATTACGAAAGAGGAAGAAGGGAAAAAATCATTGTAATTGGTTATTTTGGGTGAAAAATGATTTAAAGGACGGATTACATTCTATTGAAAATGCTGATGTTTTTCTAAATGAACTGACAAAAACTCTCATTCTTTTTACAATTACTTAAAGAAACAAAAATTCTAAATATATACATATTTGCAGTTAAAAAAATTAATATTCCATTTTGAGTGTTTTCCGTATGAAATTCGAGATCAAGACAAAAAAATAAAAAAGGTTTTAGAAGCATCATACATAAAAGACAATTACAACTGTTTTGACTGTTCCACGGGGTAAAGTCGATCGACTGACTTTTCACTTTTTTGAAGTTCAGACCCTACTTTCAACTTTTTTTTCGGTCCTTGAAATCTAAATAGACCGATACTATTCGTTACCAAGCTGATTGCATTTTCTTTTTTCTACCCGCTGCCCGAATTCGACGCCTTCGTCTCTGCCTTGAGAACGGAGAGCACAATTGCATACCATTTTGCACAAATCGCTGCAGTTTTCCAAGCAGTGTTTAGGGTTTGATTTCGACGCTTCAAGCGTGTCAGTCCTCTCACCATCGTCAAATTTACGCGCTCCTCGATCTGTGCAGAGTTTATCGTCACTGGTTAATCGTAGCTCACAATGCAGCAAGTAAGTTGCGCCTTGTTTGAGTGTGTTAGTTCCTCATTTTGTTTTGAATTTGTAGGTCGTGATGGCCTCAGGCTGCCGTTCTTTGCTGCGATGGTCGTCTTGTTCACTTTTCTGTTTTAGGATTTCCGTGTTTTGTTTTTTACGATTTGGAGTCTGTTGCGGTTGTTGCGATCGTTGTGGTGGAGTTTGTCGTTTCGGGGAGAGATGATTGATCAAGGGTGTTGGATGATGACTAACAGGGAGATGGAGTAGAGACGGAAGTGACATGGGAAGATCAGCAGAATATCAATGCCTTCGGTCGTCTCAATAACAAGTTTCATGAACTTGAGGACGAGATTAAGGCGAAGAAGGTATTGCTTATTACTAAAACCCTAAAATGTTGTGTACTGTACTCAAGAATCACGAACTCATTAGAAAATTAGGAAAAAAACATGACTTGTTCTAAGTTTGTTACATTAGATGTGTTTGGGTTTCAGATCTACTTCAGTGACATGCACCCCCATGTCTTAGTCATAATCATAATCATAATCATGCTTTGAGTTTGTTTTAGAAACATTTGATCCTCAATTCGCTCACTACGCGGTGACGTTTGTTTAGAAGTTCGAGGTTCCATGTTCAATTAGAAAATGGTTTGCTGAGTGTATTTGACGCCCAGGACATGGCAGACAATCTTGAGGACGCCAGTAACGAGCTCATATTAGCAGATGAACCAGAACTGCGATACCTGATTGGCGAGGTGTTCACCCACCTGCCAGTTGAAGAGGTATCCGTTTATTTTCACCATTACATTTGATACTTGCATATTCATGCAGCTGTTTCTGACGGGTGTAGACAGTGTACATAGTTCACTGAATTTCATAGCGCCTTGCATTGCAACATTGTTCTTGTTTTGGGCATTTCGTGGAATTGAGTGCTTGTTTATTTCATCTCTATGAACAGCTGTGGGATTCTGCTTACTCATGCAATGTTTTGATTCGCAATCTCCTCTCGTATTGTCATTGGGTTTGAAATGCTAGGTTTTAGTTGGCAGAGTGTTAAGCCAAGTGATTCTCTGGCCGTAGCTACGAAAATGCCTGTGTTATACTATCATATAAAGCAAATTCGTTCCGTTTTCCCTGCACGTGGATTTGCTTCCACCATTATCTGGCCTGGTATACCATGCCGCTGCTGGCTGTGTTCATAGTCTTAGTGATTGTGTTCAGGTGGAAGAGAAACTGGAATCCTTGAAGGAGGAGAACTCTCAGCAGCTTGAGGAATTACAGGAGGAAAAGAACGAAGTACTCGCTAAAATGGCTGCTTTGAAGAAAATTTTATATGGGAAGTTTGGCGATTCAATTAATTTAGAAGAGGAGTGATTTCTAGTGAATGAAGTTTTCCTACCTGTTCGTTGGCTTGCTACTGCAGTGAACTGCATACAGACGCCGTAAGATGGACTGATATACTCCTGATGTAATGGATGTTGCACCATTTAGGATGTCGCAGCAACCGTCCTCAATATCAAAGTCCACCGATTGTGCATTTTCCATTTACTATAATCCACTCAGCGTCTACTGCATCAAAATCAGATGCCTCAAAAGTACAATTGTATTTCATTTTATTTGTTTAAAAAACTCTATTAAAGTTCATAGAAGAAATCATTCACAAATATAATTTAGGTGTTAACAGAAATATTCTGAGTTTGTTCAGAATGTAGATCGGAGAACTTCCTATGTGCAATGACTCTTTTATGTACAAGAACAGCATTGTGCATCATAAATGAATTCAATATTCATAGAAAACCACAAAATACATTTCACATGCCTTAAATTTGGTAGAACTGAAAGACCATCAATTGGGAAGCTTCTGTAGGGAACTCATGACGATTGTCCCGGTTGTGCGTTCCGCCCGCTGGTAATGAACGATGCTGTACGAGATCCCCATTCAGGCATTCGGCGACAGCGACACGGTGACCCACAAAGGACGCCGTCACCGACGCCATTACAGAAGCGAATGCCGATAAACAAAACATGCGAGCGAAAGGAGGCGACACGGAAACGGCGAGAGAGTGGGCATGGCCATGGCTGTCGCTGCATCGCCCTCATGAATTTCCATTGTCTCCTCCTCCTCTCTCTCTCTCTCTCTCTCGTAGAAAACATACCCGATCCTTTGCGCCCTTCTTACTCTTCGTTGCTTCCCTTGGAGCTCAGTAAAGTTTGCTACTCTCTTTGCACAGCAAACGCTTCTGAGTTCTGGCCTGTGGATTACTGGTTAGCCCCGCGCGGCGCAATTCATCGACGTTAACTAGGCACAGTTGGAGGTTGAACCCTGGAGTATGAGTCTCTGCGAAGCGTTCGTGAAGGGCAGAGCGCGGGTGGAGGTGGACTCAGGTTCACATGCCGTGATTCTTGTACTGCTTCGTTGGTATCATTGTCGATTTATCGGGAGACTTCGTAGATGAAAACTTGCATGTATGATCCTGAGAGAGATACAGAACTGGATTCTCAAGTCGAGGGCAGATCTATCCCAAACAGCTTAGATGAGAAGGTATCGTTTAAGGCGACGGAGACCTCAGACCTAAAACCTCCGCATGAAACACTAGCACATGTCTCCACAGTGCGGAACTTCATTCACATGTTGCTGCACGCTGCATGATAAACCTCTGTTGCTGCTGCCTATGGAGCTACATGTTTAGAGCAGGTTATGATTTAGAAGTAGGGACTTCGTGTGCCGAACCCCCAGTTGCAGAGTGCCGGAAGATGCTCTATTCGGCGTCGTGGCGAAACCAGCGGTTGGGGAAATGAAAACTCCTTCACAGACGAGTGCTGCGATGATTACGGTATTAGTCGATTGTCAGCTAGAGTTTCAAGTGATTCAAGCAGATGTTGCAGTGTGTGGACTAAGTCGTTTTCCTGCGGGTTGATAAATAACTGAGCGATGCGTCCAATGGTCAGGTTGGTCATTTTTCCTTGGAAACCATGGCAATGTTTGTGAATATGTTATGCTCGTGGATCTTGTTCTCGTTACTTTGAATTTGTTCGTGACTACCAGATTCTATGTATTCATGCTGTTCGTTGCAGATGGAGTTGGCAGGCAACTTGTTTTTGAAGTATGAAATAGAGTTCCGGTAGATATCTTGTGATAGAGTTGCTTGCTACTGAAGAGGCGGATCCAAAGACTAGCATTCACTTCTGCGTTCATGACTTATGGCCGCGATTTGCTGAATATACGCATCATCTTGTATGTACCCTATGGAGTGTTGAATACCGCAGTTTATTGGGTGAGATTCTTGAGAGTTTCATATGCACAGATCTATCATGCCGGAGTTAGTAGCTCAGACATTAACTCTGTATATTACCTGTGATGGTGAAGTTGGCTGTAATCGGAACTTCGAGCCGAACACGAGTGCTAAATGGAAACTGTCGCTGCATAAACCTGAGGGGAAAGTTATGAGAACATGCAGAACATTAACCCAGTCGCGGAGTGCATCACCAATTTCACAATCCAACTCAAAGTTTTTCTTGGTTTCTCTTGCTGTTTTTTTCCAATTCACTTCTCTTATCGAGTTTCTCGAGTGCATCTTTAGTTGCAGAGTGCTTGGATTCGCATGTCAGGTGAACAAACATTTTGGAGTGTTTAAATGCGCAAAGCAGTGGCTGCAGGAGTAGGGGAAGGAAGGCAAGCGGAGTCAAAGAAACCATGATATGGTCGCCCTTTATTTCGTGTTACACTTCGTATGGTAGATCTTACAACAAGGATGTAACGCACCCATGATATTCTGATGGGTCTCGAAAAAACCGTAAAGTTAACAAACTGGCGACGCTGAAGTACAGCGAGTATGTGCTCTTCATTACGTGCTCGCTTCATTTACACCGACGAATCCTTATTCACATTCATATTCACGTGCACTCATCACCTCCTTGCTTACTACCAAATCCAACAATAAAATTGGCTTCAGCATGCCCACCCTTGGGGTTCTGTGAGGAGTGCTCGCCATGCTCGAGATACACGCTGGCTTCATGTTCTCTCGACAATGCTCTTAGACCGTACTGTAACGCCACCGTAGAACGTTGGATTTCACACAAAATCCTTCGTGACAACTTCATTTCTGTTCGCCCGGTATGGCACCCTGCGGATCGGCTGAGGTAGCATCGGTGTGACCGGTCTGCGTGGGTGCAGCGTTTCCATCGGAGGAGGTTTTCTCCTCATGTTGAGCTGCTACCTCCTGCTCCGATTGACCGTGGTGCCCAGCGATCTCGATTCTTCGCATTTCAGGTTTCTGCTTCTCCTTTTTCGGAACCACCACCGTGAGCACCCCGTCCTCCACTTTGGCCGTGATGTGATCCAGGTTTGCATTCTTGGGCAACCGGAACTTCCTCATGAACTTCCCGCTGCTACGCTCCACGCGATGCCAAGTGTCTGTCTTGTGCACCTCCTCCTTCTGGCGCTGCCCGGCGATGCTCAGGGTTCTGTCGCCCTCGACCTGCACTGTGACCTCCTCCTTCTTCAACCCCGGCAGGTCGGCCTTGAACACGTGCTCCATCGGGGTCTCCTTCCAATCCACGTTCGTGCTTGCCACGGCATGAGCGCCCCTGGCGAACGAGCTGGCGGGAGTGTCGTCGAAGAAAGCTACCATGACATCCATCGGGTCGGGCATGCTCCACAAGTCTCGGCGGCGGGAGAATGGTGAGAGCGCCATCGTGATGCGAACAGGAACCACGGAACGATACGAACGCCCGAAGGAGACTGATCACTGGACGAGCTGCGGGCAGAGGGTACCAGCAAGAGACGATCGGCAACTGTGGAAGCGAGAATAGTGCAGGCTGGAGGCAGAGTAGCGAGGAAGAGTTGGCAAAGCTAGAATATCCAAGCTTGAGTTGAGTGGATGAGGAGGCGGAGGCAGCGGAGGTCCCTTATTATGACGAGGCTGAACGTTCCAGACCTCGAAGGAGGCGGTGAAGCCTTAGCGATGCCTCGGGCGACCTTCGGTAAGTGGCGCCGACCCTCGTGGACGGTGCGCTGTCGTGCGGTTAGGAATCGATGTGGGGAGAGGGTATCGGCCATCGGACGGTGCAGATTTGATGGATGTGGGACGCAACATGCGCAGCATGGGTGCATGAGAGGTCGGCGTTCCACGTGGCGATTTCGTGGCATTGATTTACACATGTATGCATATGTATTGAGGAACGCTGAAGTGGGAACAATAAAATAAAAGCCTGGCACGGTTTCTAATTCCAGAGCATGTTTAATCTGGATAAATCTTCCTATGCTTGACAGCGTGGTAACATATGTTGGGATGTTTGAACGATCATTATGTTCTTTTGAAGCAAAGGTTTTGGGTGGTGTTTCAGAAAGAATTCTGAAACAAGCAGTGGATCTAAAGTGTGTTGCAACAAAATATTAGCAGGGAAGATACCACATAATAATGTTGCATAATGTTCTACTTTGTGATCTTGTGCTGCTGTGGTCATGATGTAAAATTGTAACTGAAAATTGCATCATTTTTTAATCAATTTATTTTGCCAATGGTATTTAAGAAGAGTTGGTGAGTAGTTCCAAACTTTAAAATTTGTATATTGGCTAATATCAAGAAATCTCACTTGGTGGACTTTATATTTAAGAAGATTAATCTGAAATTCATGAGATGAATTGATGAGGTGGAATGCACTTATCTTGTCCATAGCACAAACAATGTTATTTTCTAAAATTTGTGTACAATTTGTTTAAGAAATAAGTTTTACAAGAAATCAAAAAGTTGTGTTAACTTTTTTTTCAAAGATGCCCATTAAAAAAAAAAGCTACTCATATATATATATATATATATATATATATATGTATATATAACTATAATTATATTAGGTTATATATATATATACATATTAGATTTATTATTATTTTTGGTTAATTTTAAATAGCTTAATTCTTGCCTTCTATCTATAACCTCCTTGAATGAAGTCATATTTCTTGTAAAAACCAAGACTTTTTCTTCTTCTTCTTCTTCTTTAATATAATTTTTAAAATTTTTGGTAGGTTAATATTGTATTTATTTTTTCTTATTTATAGAAGAGATGTTAACATTGATGGATTCTCACAAGTTACAGATACATCTCAAAATCAAATATAGATTTCAATATTCTTTTTAAATAAGACAATTCCAACAAGCATTTGTCCTCATGTGTACATTAAGTTTATATCTATATGGTTTATAGAATGTAAGATATTTCAACCTCTTAATGATATGGGTAAGTCATAGTATGCAAATTTATAACAATTTGGGGAGTAAATTCTTTTCATCTAATGTATTTATAGGAATATATTTAGTGAGATAAATAAAATAAAATAAAATAACTATTATTACAACACCAAAATTATTTATTAGATAGAAGAATGATGCAACCAAAAGAGGCTCCTAAGGTCAATTTATTAAACTTTAAGAAATCATCTACCTACAAATCAGAAATTACAACTAAATTACAAAAAGTTAAAGGTTATAAAAGAAAAGAAAAAAGAAAAAAGAAAAATAAAGGAGTTATTGGTATAAAAAAAGAAGAATCTAATTGTAAAGATTAAGATATTGTTCAATGCCAATTTAAATCTATTTCTTGTACTCATATAAAAAATCAAGAAGTAATGGAATTTTTTTTTGAAATGAGTTGTTTCTAATGTTTTTATTATCTTTACAATTATTTAAGGGAGTAGTTTTTATTGAAAATATATAAATTATTTTTGTAAAAAAACTGCTAAAAATAATTATAGCTGCTCTGCATATCATCCAAATCATTAAAATTTGAAAATATAATTTTAGATTCTATTGCAACTGTGTACTGCTACAAAGATTCTTCAATAAGTTCATGAATTTTTGAGACCTCTTGCAATAAATTTCCATCATTTTCATTTCTCTTTATAAGACATTCTTTAAATTCATCATCAATTGCTTATAGAATTTATTATTCTTTATTCTCCAAAATTGATTGCATAAAATATGTATACATCTTTAATAGTTGTATATATTTATTCATTTTTAAATTGATAAAAATAATATATTAACAAAAACTGAACTAACTAAACAAATAATTTTTATATTTTTATAATTTATTTAAAATATTAAATATCATGTATATGTTTCATAAAACTCTATCTTACTAAATAATAATTGGCATAAACAAGACTTATAAATTTCAAATTATAAAAATAAATATTATTTGCATTGATGCTAATAAATGATAATTAATATGAGATAAAATTCTAACAATTTAATTACCTTCTTACTAGAAAAGAAGCTATACCTAAGTATCAAATTCTTCCAACATTGGATACATTTAGACATTTCTATATTATTATTTTTTTAGAATTTGGAAAACTCTATTCCACTAAAGTAACACTATTTCTAAACCACAAGACTGGATTAGATTGTATACATTAGAGAGAGATCTGCTTCTTATGGCAATATTCTAGCTCTCTATTCAATACAAAGATATTGAAGAAGATAAATGGTTTGCACTACCTTATCCTATTAAAATAAAAAAAAAATTGAATATGTAATTAATCTAGAATTTTTCACTTTGATGAAAAACTTTTTATAAATTAAGAAAACTAACTTCCAATGGAGAATGAGATCCATGGCCTGGTAGGTGAATTGACCTTCAATTTTAATTCTTATTCTTGGATAATTAACGAGGAGCTGATGACATACATAACCAAACTTAGAAGGAAAGTCATCCAAAAAACTATACTTTCTACAAACCTAGCTCCAAACAAATGGAATAACTTATTTGACCAAAACTTCTTCTTCAACTGGAACAATGTTTAATCTCAACCCTGTTCTTGTAAAGAAACAATGTTTATATGGCTCATATGACATAAAGGTGTAGTGGATAATATTTAGAGAGAAAGAATAAGTCCACATATAGACATTCACTATGGACTATGCTCACTACAAAAACCAAAAACCACCATACATAGGTTTTGGAAGTGCCCTCAAGCTCAAAAAATTTGGAACAAGTCCACCTCTATTGTCTATAAATTAACCTCCAACCCTTGGCAAAGAGGTCCGTGGAATGCTCTTACTTAGAAGCAAGTCATTTTTGCAGAAAAGATCTCTCATCAATTCAAATGTATTTGTAAGATATAGTCTTTGTTGCAAGGACTTTGTCAATGGACCATCTTGATCCAAGATAATATATTTGTATTTGAATAAGCAGTATGGATTGACCTCCGTACTAGAAGCTTGATCTGAAAAGGGGTAATAGATTATGAGCAAATCATTTCAAAAGTAAATAAAAATAAATAAATAAATAAAAATATTAGAAAAATATCTTGAATAAGAAACTACTTTCTTTAAGAGATAGGGCAAATCATAGCTGGCTAAATACTTAATAGGTTCTAGAGTGCACACAGTTATCAAATGGAACTTTAGAATACCACATAGTGGCTTGATAATATGCAAAATTGTAGAAGAATAAGTAGAAATATTGTTATTCCAAATTGTTCTTAGTTCTACCCATTTAGGTATTAGGGGCTAAGTTGCTAGTTGTACTTTAAATTACCTCATTAATGTATCAGGTATATCCCATTTTTGTATCAAAAATATAAAAATAAAATAATAATAAAAATTAGAATATAATAACCAAATCATCAAATGAATATTTTTCAAAAAATAAATTGGTTTATTTTTGTTTTAGATATTCTATAATGCCAACATTATAGAACTGGTTTTAAATTAAAACATTCACAAATGAATATAAAATTCTTGTTTTTAAAAAAACATCTGTTATAATTTGGTTTGATTGAAAACATTTATATGCAGTTTATCAATGTAACACAATATGATTATATATACAAATATATATATATTTATTTATTTAAAAAATTATTATTACATGTTTTAAATGTGTACACTTTATTTATATATTTATTTATAAATACATGTCTCCATCATATTTGTGAAGAATGGAGATTTTCTGCATTTTGAAAAAGAATTAACTAACCCAATTTATGATCTAAGAATTAAGCACATTGAGTAAATCGTTTTTTTTATTTATTATTGCTTCATTTATGTATGTACTTAGCATAAAGTATTACTTAAAAATAACCAAAATGTATAATTAAAAAAAGTCATGTGACTTTATAAAAATCACAATTTTATCATCATCAATAAAAATAAACATATTTTCTATTAAAAGGAAATTTTAATTATTTTCTTTCTGTATTTAATTAGGCACAAAATCAAAATAATTTTGAACTGTCTTGATTTCAAAGCAGTGTGATTTTCCTCTTTAATATTTATTAAATTTGTTTCATAATATTGAAATTGAATACCCATGATATTAAAGTTAAATTTGGACAAATAATAAAAATTTAAAATTTAAAAAAAATTTAAAATTTTAAAAATATTAAATAGGTTGGTGAGAATTGTTTTTGCATAACTAAGATAACATGGTCAATGAGTTCTGAAAATTAGCCACTTCCAATGCTGTAGTTATGAACATATTTGTGGACAGCTCTAGCACTTTTCTTCTCAATTAACATTTTCCTTGAAAATCCATAATTGTTCAATGATGTAGTGGATTTAGGTAACTTTTAGCATTTGGTTACTCACTTGTGAAAAACGTTAAATTATTCCTACATAATTTGTAGCATTTGTGTGTTATATGCAAGTGGATTTGTTATGACAGATGCTACATGTCCCATTTGTTATTTTTAATCTCTCTTTACAATTTTGATAATTTTAATAATTTTAAACAAACAGAAAACCATTAATTATATATACATATACATATGCCATATTTCATTTATAATATATTCACAATACTGTATTAAAGATTAATATACAGAATGCTAAGAACCAAGAATTTTAAATTATATTATACTATATATTTGTATTTAATGATAATAATAATGATAATGGAGCTCTAACAAATAAATATTCAATATGCAAAGAAGATAACATTTAAATGTGCATATAATTTCATAAAAATACAACTATTGTATTCAACAATTTCTTTTTTTCTTTCTGCAGTCAGGTAACAAAATTGACATTTCCAGTTACTGTTGATATCTCTCTCATGTTCATGTGACTTCTGTACATGAGAAGTAAGGGTTTGTCATTAAGTCTCAAGTTTTAGTTTTTTTTTTTTTTTTTTTTTATTTTGGAGCAAGCTTTTTAAAAAAAATTCCAAATCAATTTTTTTCTGCTTTGTGTAAAAGTTTTGCAAGAATAAAATCAATTTTAGCCTAGTAAATAATAAACAAAAATGATTAATACCTCCCATGACAATTACTCCTACAAATTGATATAAGCAAACCCTACCTTGTAATTTTGTTTATTTTTTTATATTTATAAATAGCCTCCAAAAGCATTTGTTGGATTTCGATTGATGGATAAAAGGACATTGTCCTATTTCACACTTTTGTTCATCTATCATGCAATGTGCCAAAACCAAATTTGGCATATAGTGCTTGGAAGAATGCAATGCAAGACCTTACTTATTTGATTCTTTTCTACAGTAGAATTCTTTTTGATATTCCTTCCCAATGCAAATCCATAACATCTACTGGGCTATTTTTATACTAGACTTTAATGTTAATGTGAAAATAATAAAGGACAAAATCCACCACTATCATTGATGAGAGTTTGGACCTTAGCCCAAGGCCTTTTAAACCAGGAATTGAAGATAAGTTATGTCAAAAAAAGTTAAAGAAAAAAAGTCTTCCTCTTATTGCATCAAAGACAAAGCTGTGCCATGATGCTAAGTTGAAGTTGTACTATGCCATGACATGGCTTGTGACAAGCCCACTCTCAACCTTGAGCCCCTGGTTGGGACCATGTCAAAACTAACTTTTATTTGTAACCTCTAGCATGTACTTTGCTACATTGTGCTTTCTACAAAGTTACTTGTCCTCAACACTTTGTGTAAGTAAAGCCCAAATGAAACCCATATGGTGAAAGGGCTAAATTTTAACACATGCAGCAACCATGTGGCAGCCCCAAGCTTAACCCCACTGTCTAGCTCAGCACATTTGTCTCATAGGCACAGAAACCCATGAAAGTCATCTCAATCAGTTGCATGAAGTAAATGGGCACTCAAACCTCTTTTACTGAAAAGGCTCCTATGTCTTTAGACGACCAGTTCCTACATCAGTAGCTTTCACTGAAGATCTACACAATCGGTAGAAAGCATCCTAGGATCTCCCAAACAGGTGGCTTCTCACATTAATGGCGTAAAGATAACCCAATTTTGCGTTTTAGACCCCTAGGACTTAGTCACCGAGTCCCCCTTGTCACAAGCCAGGAAACAGCTTGGGTCGACTTTAAAGATTTACTAACACAATTGGAACATTTCTGTACCTATTCTTCTCTACATATTCATGGCCTTTGGACGTCCGTCCCAACTCTTCGTCCGCAGTCGTCGTCGCCGTCGTCGTCGTCCCGGCGTGCTTGCAAGGCGTGCACCAAGAGAATTAGGTGCCGCACGTTGCATGTGGTCGCTGTTGTCGCACAATTATGAAACAGCAGCAAGCGGGTAGATTGGTCCTCTCAGTGCTTTCCCTCTTTTGAACTTTTTACACCCTGTCTCGGTAATTCTTCTTTTGTCCCAATTTCGGAAATCAGGTGTCTGCGTCCAACGTCGTGCTGTTGTGGTTTGTTTGAGTTTTCTGTGGGCCCTGGGCGTTGCTCGTGCACAGTTCCTGCTCCTGGCACATTGAAGTTGTTCCTCGATGCCCCATTTAATTCGTTAGCACGGCGGTGATTATTTTTTGTTGCTAAAACTGGGAGCAAGCGTCGCTTGCATTCAAGTCGTAGCTCGTTCTTCGAGAAGAAGTTGGCATTGGCAGAGGTTGATAAGAAGTGCTCATTTTCCCGTTGCGTGTCTTTCAACTATTAATCACGTGTAGCGGTTTTGAGCCGCGCAGTTGGGCTCTGTTGGGTTTGTGAGCAATGTTTTATTTTTAGTTCTGAGAATTGCGCAGGGCACCTCAAGTAGAAGGTCGTCTACGTTTCGCATTGGGTGATACTAAGGGTTTCAGAAAGATGAGTCTTTACGAACTCTAAGATTTGTGCAATGAGGAAAAGAGAGACGGGTGGGTTAGTGTCCAGTGTTGTTGCGAAGAGAGTGCAGTAATGGTTGTTATATAATTAGGCAGCGATGGTTACAGCGCCATTCCGCGTGCAATGACACAGTGTAGTCGTGCTGCCACGGACTCTTTGTGGTCGTGGTCATGGGGGTGTGTGTAAAGTAGGGATCAATCAGGGCGATGGATGAGGTAGATTTGAAGGTGCAGTTGGCTGGTGGGTCACGGAGGTTGCCCATATGTTTTTGAAGGTGTAATGTGTGTTGAAGTCGACGGAAGGGTATCGCTATTAAGGTTGGGCAGGACAATAGGATGACTGTAATGGGTGTTATGAGAATGTTCTTACGCGGCATCAATTCTTTCTTACGTGAAAGACATTTCATATTCCTCTTTCCTGTAGCTTTACTTGATCGCCAGTTTCGATTACAAGAGATCGCCAGTTATTTCAAGAAGGCGTTTGTAATTGAAAAGTGAGCGTAACGGTGGCGGAGCTCTCACTGTATATTGCCGTGTTTGTGAATACTACTGTTCAATTTCTGTGAATGTCGTGGGAATTACTGATTTAGTGTACCAGCTGGGTTCTGCAACCGAGTAAACGGATTTTTACAAGAGGGAGGGTTTTCTTTTCTCCCGCTGAAATTTAGAGTAACCGTACTGCACATTGTACTGTCTCTGAATTCTGAACATCCAGAGCTTCCTTTTCATTGTTTGAATGTGATTCTTGCAGCCTCTGTTTGAGAAGGGCACGTGTGAACACACGCTTTTTTAGCAAATGTCAGTCTGATTCCTTAATCTACACTCGTGGCTCTGGGATGCACTTACTTTTAGGGTGCACCCAAAGTAGAGTCTCAGCAATAAATTTCCGTATTGCTTATTTTTGGACTGACCGCCGTCTTTCTTGGAACGTAAGCAATTTCTGAACAACAATCATCGTCTTCTAACTAGTGAGTCTCGTACGTTTTGTTTTCTCTGATTCTTGTCAGATATATCTGGGCTGGTCTTTTGGTACTTAAAATATGCATTCGGCATATCGAGCAGGGGAAAAAGCTTCTCTATCGTACTAGCTTGCAATCTGATATTCTCTGTAGTCTGTCACTTGGTTCTGTTTCCTTCTCATGAAATTTGCGCTGCATTCTGTTCCTGGATTAGCTGCAAGTGACGCGGATGTTTGCCAGATCCTGAGATGTCCAGGGATTTATTAGTATTTTGTTACTGAGATAGTGTGCCACTATTCATGCTATGGCTCATCGTCGTCTACTTTTCTCTTGATTTATAGCTTTCTTTGTTGAGATTGTGTTTGCTTGTCCGGTACCATGAGATGCTGAAGTATTGGGCTGTTTTATACTGCAGGTCCGATTCCATGGGTAGGTAGCGAGACAGTAAAGGATTCCATATTAGAGTTGCGAAGTCTTGCCAGGATAGTGAAACTCATCGAATGGAAAATCTCTCTTCAGGATCCTCGGTTCAAACGACAATGCTTCTGCAGAAAGGAAGGCATCGGCGCTCACTTTCTGTGGACGAGAAACCCAATAGCATTGAGAAACTGTCCTCTGGCACATTGAGTCCTAGAACCTCAGAGAAGAACTCTGTCGTTGCTCTCCTTGGTGTCAAGAAGATGAAGAGGACACGATCATCTTTCGGAAGTGACGAAGACGTCCCCAAGGGGTTGGAGCTTAATGGAGCATCTCTGCCGACCTCTTTGGTAGAAAGGAAATCACTCAGCTCCATATCGATTCGAGGTATCCGCTGTTTTTGAAATCTTTATTTGGCGTTTTAAGAGAGCTGTAGTGAGTACCTAATCGTGAACTCTTGAGAATACCGAACCTCTCTTTTCAGAGTATGTCTCGAGCTTTACCTCTCTGATGTGCATAGAACTTGTAGGTGGTGTGCTTCAAGAGCTGATGCTCTGTACTGCTTTGTTGGATATTTTAGGATTCTACAATTAATGAAGATTGGCTTACCAAAACTGATTTATCCAGGACACAGAAGGGTCGGATCTGGGAGCGTGACCCCCAATGCTGCCGAGTCCCCATGGGCGAAGGGAATATGCACGCCACCTAAAGGAATGGAATCTAAGCATGCAGTTGCGATGACTACGGCCTCTCTGTTCCATTCTCCAACAAAGCTTGAGCAGCCCCTGGAATTATCTAGGGTGCCTCGAAGACTCATGTCAGATGCAGATGGAACTCCACATTGTAGGGACGCGTTGGAAGAACAAAAGCGACAAGATTCCGAAAATGCTGTAGACATCAGACTTCATACAGTTGTGGCACACGAGAGTGAAATCGGTTACCATAGAAAATCCTGCTCCGCTCTTCCAAACAAGAAAATGGAAGATGATGATGCGTGTGGAGTGTCTTCCGATGCGGTGTCAATGATTTTCACTGAAAACCTATCAGCCGGTTTACTGGGGTCTACTGTAGATTCGTGGCCAGTCGAAAAATTAAATATGGATGCAGCTTACCTGCCAGTCAGTGACGTTTGTCCCACAGATTTCGAAACTACTGATACATCTTTTACGGAGCAGTCGGCGACGAGTTCACTGAATATGGATCATGATCTACAGGGAATTGCATGTATGACCTCATTTCCTGATAGTAATTCAACATACCTGCCTTCCTTGTCCAAATCTAACGAACTAGATGCTGCTTGCGAGGAGCCATTGCACTTGGAGCTACAGATTGGAAAAATATTAAGCATCCACTCCGAAAGCTCTGACCAGATCATCTATCACAAGGATGATCAAGAGGTAACACTGGCACCAACCTCTCAAACAAAGGACTTAATTTGTACCCAGGAAAATGAAACTAATCAGAACACCCAGCCTATTTCTTCTTCTGATGATGGCGCCGAAGCTAAGCTTACCGAGACAGCGTTTCAATCTTGTCTCGTAGGTGAAATGGTCCCTGTTTCCCCTGTTCTCCTGTTGGAGAAATCTAAAGGAATCGATACAGTTGGGAGTCAGAAGAGGGAAGGGGAAGAGATTTTGCCCTGTTGGGAGGAAGAGGTCACATTGAGCATTGACTTCAGTAGTTCTGATGTGTGTTTAAGTAAGAGCTCTGGTCCTGGACTAGAAGATGATGCGCGAACTGAAACTAAGAGAACAAAATTTCGTAAAAGAAGGCGAAGTGGATCTGCATCAGGCCTTGGCGCCATAGTCGTCAAGGTTATACGCGTGACAGAATCTGAATCCATTAAGGAAAGAGTTCTCACCATTTCAGTGCCTGAGGTTTCATGGATAGACTCAACGCAAAGTATGGACCAACTTGAGCCAACCCCTGCAAGTTCACATCAATATTCTCATGTCGAGGTGAAACTTCCTACTCCATTTTAGCTTCAACTACACATTCTTGGCTTGATCTGTTAGTTCTACTTCAGTCATTGTAGTCTCTCTCACTCTCTCTCTCTCACTCTCACTCTCTCTCACTCACTCACACACACTCACACACACGCACATTCACATAGCATCTCCAATTCAGGGGGAATGGACCACAAATGTTCTGGCTCATTGAAATCTTTCTGGGGTGTCTTGTCAGCTCACCGGGACAAACTTCAGCACCGAGGCTGTAGACATGGAAGTTGAATATGAGGACTGTAGCACTGAGCTTGTGGCTCCAGATACAGATACCGAAAAAGAGGGTGCAAATGCGGGAGGCTCCTCTGATTACAAGGACGCCAAGCAGACATCCAAACAGGTCGTGGGTGAGTCGAAACACTTTGCTGAAGGAGGTGAATCTGAGTCGGTATTGCGTAACTCTTCAAGTAAGCTAAGTGTAGGCCAAATTTAATGACTGCATATGTCTACTTTACTTCTTCAACAGTCTGATTGATTATCTCGTGAAGCAGATCACATGAATTCATTCTTAAGCAAATTCAGATTGGATTTCACGGAGAGGAAGATGGAACGTCAACGTTGAACTTCGATTTGTAATGCAGGTTGTGGAGTGACAAGCGATGAATATGCTAAGCGAGAAGTTTCATCAGAGAAGATGACAATCTGTGTTCCCCATTCTGCTAACGAAAAAGGCTCTGCATTAATCACGACAGATGATCTCAACGTGTTGAAGCCACAATCGGAAACGTTTTTGGATGCTAGGGATCTCAGCTTGGGTCGCATTTCATCACGTCGAACAGAAGCATGTTGTGGAAGTGAACAAGAGTCGGAGGAAGCTAATCTGATAGTGAAGATTGACAATCAGGAAGCCGTGACCGAGAATGCTACTCTGAATGTTCATAGAGTACGTAACGTAGATGAGAACTCTGGTAGCAACCAAAGAAAATCAAGTCTAGGTTGCAAAGGGTCCATCTCGCATGATTTGAACTCGTCCACAGGTAATGCCCTCAATCTAATATTAATGGATCTAGTGAAAATCTTGAGCACTGCGTGTATTGAATGAAGAAATTACGTTGAAAGTGCTGATTCTAATAACAGGGTTTGTTTGTGCAGAGTTGCAAGTGAAAAATGTAGACGACATGTTTGAAGCAAGTATTGGAGCAGAGAACATCGTGAAGCAGCCTCTGTCTCTTTTGGATGAGAATGAGTGTATACTTACCAGAAAGCAACCCCGGAGCAGTTCTTCCATATTACAAGTCTCACCTCGACAATCTGTAGACGAGTATCGCCTGCCTCCGTCTTCCATCACCATCTTGACTAACCCCTCTTTCTCAAGCTCTCACCAAGACAGGCTCTGGGAGGAGCAAGCAGAAGCATATTCTAGTGGAGGACTCGGCACTCCTGGCCGGGAATTCGACGCATTTGCAGTGGCCAACGAATTTGACTTCCATTCCCTCTCATCCGGTGGTGCATGCATCTCCTGCATCTCCGACGACGACCAACTTTATTGCATAGCGGCGTCGTTACGAAAGGGTCATGCTAAAGACCTCAGCGCTAGAAGTGCAGCTTCGAGTTTCGCGAGCGACAACGCTCAGTGCAGCAACGGTAGGAGAAAATTAGGTCTAGGGAAGAGGAGGGGAAAACCTCAAACGCCACTACAAACTTTGCTAGTGGAAGATTTGCACAGCAAGGCAAGCTCCGTCTCAGGTCATCGATCACCCGACAGCAGCTATCACTTCCTTCACCACCTCATGTCCCGCATCAGAGGAAGTAGAAGCTCATCCAAATCTTCAAGCCCCAGAAGCTCTGTCGCCGTGTCCAAGAAGCGCAACACCATCTGGAGCAGTTGCATTTGCTTCTCGCGTGCTCAAGTAGTAACTGTATAATGCGCTCCTCGTTGTCTTCCATCGTTGTATATTAGCAGATTTTGCGGCATCTGTACAGGCAGTCCAATTGTGGACCATTTCAATTGTCACTGAGAACTGTTAACGCCATAATTCTGATTTTCCTGCAAATACGTCCATTTTGCAAATCACCCAACTTGCCTGTATTGTGATTGTTCAACTCACATAACTGTTGAACACCGATCAAGTATTTTGATTGACACCGATCAAGTATTTTGATTGACACCGATCGAAACCGTGGCATCAGGAGAACTCAGCCAAACTAACACCAGATATCTTCAAACCTCTTCACCGAATCCGTCCGTGTCTTCTTCAACTCATTTCGACAACTTATTTCATGACAAGAACGAACACCATGAGTACCCTGCAACCTAGTGAATTGCAGAGCGAAAAGAGAATTTTTTTTGGGTATGTATCAAAACCTTAAGCTCGGTTCTAGCCTTCACAAACAACATTCAACGGATTGTAGAGGTTTCTTTCGTTATTGCAGACGATTTGTTAAGAATCATCGTCTTTCCTGCACTTCTCACAAAATGAATGAACCAGGAACAATGCACTCCATTCTGTTGATTCTTCTCACTTTCGCATTTGGGTTTTGGCTTCAAGGTGGATCAAATGAGCTCCAAAACCTCTAACCAAAGCGTGATTGTGTAAAGGTGCCCACCGACAGATCACTCTGCCTGAAGGTTATCCAATTTACGGAGCCCATAACCTTGAAAACCTGTATTCCTATTTATTCAATATTGTAAGTTTAGACATGCCATTGCAAAGTATGTCAAATACAATATAAGTACTGTTATTTGCAAATCAAATCTCAAAAGGAGGATTTGTATTTGGATTTGTCAAAGCTAGTAGTCTCAAACAGCCTCCAATTAAGCTTCAAATTTTTGAATGAAGAAGAAATGACTAACAGAAATAAATTTTCTGTTAGATTAATACAATGAATCCTAAACTAGCATAAATATATATCAAATAAATAAATAAAATATTTACTTTCTTTTTTTAAACATTCGTGAAATGATATTTTTATTTTAGTAAAAATTAATTAATTAAAATAGCATAAACTATTATTAGAATAAAAACAACCTACAATCACATTATACATCAATTGTGATTTTTCTAAATATTTTCTGATTGCTATCACCTATATTTTTAGAAAAAAATGAGATGGAAACACATTTCAAAATAAGTCTATTATTTTGAAATCAAATATCATTCATTTAACTTCCTTGACTTCATTTACTACCAAAAGCCCAAAATATTTTCTCAGTTGAAACGAATTATAATTAAAATCAACATTACAATCATTTTTAAAAGCCATTAAGTAAGAAAAAAGAATCACAAAAAGATGATTTACACTTTAAATTCAAGAACAATTTGCATTACTCAAAAAACGCACGCAGACTCCAATCAAAGAACAAAACATTAATAATTATAATATTTCGCTAACAACGAACTCAAAAGTGTGTGAAAAAGTTCCTAAAAAAGCGTGACGCGTGTACAATTCGGCAAAAGGCGACAACCCCCTCGGTGGACGTCAACTCACCCGCCGGGCTTAGGTGCCCACGAAGAGATGAAAAGCATCCAGAAATCACAGATGAAATACGACAAGATATCATTATCCAAGAGCGGAGGCTCGAAGGCGGAGCGCTGTTCAGGAGGATGATGCATGACCTGCGGCAGCGAGCAGGCTTTTATCCTCGCAATTCCACCGGAATCGCTTTTTTCTATCAAGTCACCATTGATCACAACTCCCGCTTACCGGCATCGTCATAATCATGTCCCAGTACCGGATGCGGCACTGGAACAAAAGGGCGCCCTGCCAGTCCACCCACCAACAACTCCGGAGCTTCACATCCCAGCAGCAAATGGATCCAGGCCCTGCAACACACCCATAGCCGTTTCAGTCAGTTGCCTGCATGCTCGTCGGCCACCAATCTCCGTCGCAAATCCCCAACTCAAGTCATCGAGTTAGGGGTTTTTGACGGGGGTTTTGGCGTTGGAGTATTGAGGTGAGAGGTGGTTTTTTGATGGCTGTCGTAGCGATGGTGGCAGGTTGCGACACCGTGGGCCTGACTGGAGTGGGCTGTTTGTGGATGAAGCTGCGGGTTGTTACCTGGCGCACGAGAGGTTGGCAATTATCGATCCTACGTCGGGTGACCAGCCTCTCTTTAACGAGAAGAAGGACATTGTGGTTGCGGTGAGTGTTAGTGTTGGCGTCAGCGTCAGTCAATCGTTGCTCTGCGTATGTTGCACCTTTTTTGTGATAGAGACAATTGAGTAAGCGGAGATTGAATTTCGTTTGTGTAAGTTGTGGAGAGGATTAGAAAAGTCGTGCCCTGAGTGGTGCATTAGAAATTGTCACTGATTGCAGGTGAACGGCGAAATTCACAACCATGAGGAGCTCAAGGCAGGCATGAAGGCACATAAGTACAATACCCAGAGTGATTGTGAAGTTATTGCGCATCTGGTAAGTGGTGACATTTCAATTCTGCTTTGTGGAGTTGGAGCTTAGCTCAGGATAAAACTTTGGATGTCAATGTACCGTGCTCTAGTTTCGCTCGAGGTGTTGTAGCGCTTCGGTTATGACGTAAACTCTACGTGCAGTTGTAGCCCTGGTTCATTTGTAGCTTCGGAACAGGTTTAAGACAGTTGTGAAAACAACTTGTAGAAGGTCAAGAGCAGGAATTTAGATTCAACAGAATATCTCCAACTATCAGAACGATTAGGACGAAGTAGCAAAGGCATTATCTGAGCTGTCGTCTTTTGATGATTCGAATTATGGCGGATGCTAGAGTCTCTCGTTGCGGAATCTGTGTGCACTTAAGTTTCCTGGACTTTTTTGGTTTGTGCAGTATGAGGAGATTGGAGAGGAGGAGGTTGGGAAGTTGGATGGCATGTTTTCATTCGTGTTGGTAGATTTGCGCAATAAGTCATTCATTGCTGCCCGCGACCCCATCGGAATTACTCCACTCTACCTCGGGTGGGGCAGTGATGGTCAGTTTCAACTGTCTCTTTTCATCTCTTGTTCAATATTCATTTGTACATTAGCCACCTTTTGTCTATCAACTGTTTCATTTTCATAAATTTGGAGTATTGGATGGCATTGGCAGGATCTGTGTGGTTTGCTTCTGAGATGAAAGCATTGAAGGATGATTGCGAGCGCTTTGAGTTGTTTCCTCCAGGCCACATCTATTCCAGCAAGCAAGGTATTCAGTTAATTATTTTCTCAATGTGTCATCATCAGATCCTAGCAACATAAGTTTCGCGCTTTCAAGTTTTTCTGCAGTCTTCTACTCCTTTTCAGTATTTTTTTTTAACTTAAATTCTTTTAAATGTGTGTGGTTGCTCAGGGGGTCTGCGCAGATACAACCCACCTTGGTACAACGAAACCGTCCCAGCAGAACCTTATGACCCACTCAAATTACGACATGCCTTTGAGGAAGTAAGCTTTGCATTGTGACCCTGTAGCTTTACTTGCCAGTGAAGCGTTTTGTTGTGTTTTTCTCTTGTGCAGTTTACAAGTTTGAGCGTATGCTGGTGTAGCATTTCTAAAACAGTTTTCTCTTTGCATCCTGTACTTGTCCTTCACCACTCTTTCCATGATTCGGCGATTTATCTTTTACCATTAGCTTAGTCCGTACTATTTTAGTTAAACTAGCTTGTTGAAAGTAACTTTTTTTATTATTTTATTTTACTTTATTTTTGTGTGTGTGTGTATATGTGTGTTTCCCAACGTTGTTCAGGACACAGACTCCCTGTTAAGTTTACTGACATAATTTGTATACAGTATCTTAGTAGTTTAATGGGTCCTCCTGAGTTATATGGATGCTGGTATGTACATAATGGCTGTATTGTTTACAAGAGGGTTCAACGTGTTCCCGCTGCAACTAAAAGGTAATCGTTGTTTCTAATCATCACTGTGCTTCTGTAGTCTGTAATTAAACGGTTAATGACGGATGTGCCATTTGGTGTGCTGCTGTCGGGTGGCCTGGATTCTTCGTTGGTGGCTGCAGTTGCTCAACGACATCTAGCTGGCAGTAAAGCAGCCAAGCAATGGGGAAGCAAACTTCATTCCTTCTGTGTGGGGCTGGAGGTATTTCTGTTACAATTCTAGTGTTGTGTTCTAAAGAAAGTAGTACTGAATTGGATGTAATATCATCTTATATCCAACTTCTTATTTACCATTTTTCTCTTTAAGATCTAGAATTCAGCACTATCGAGACGAATCGTGTCGTAACTTTCGGCGGAGTCCCAAGTGGCTCATATGAAGCATTTGTAAGCTGATTTCTATCAGCAGCTTGTGTTATTTATTTTTAAGCATTGCTCGTGTGCAGGGATCTCCTGATTTTAAGGCCGCAAGGGAAGTTGCAAACTACCTCGGTATTGTGCACAAAGAATTTCACTTTACCGTCCAGGTTCACTTTTCCTCCTGTGTGCAGTACGATTGTTTGTTAGGATAATTTTTTGATAATTTTTATGGTTGCTGCTGTTTGCTTCAATTCCCGATCTTGTGATTACTTTACAAGTTTTAAATGAGTCTAGTTGTTCGTACGCTTTATTAATTCTGTAGGAAGGTTTGGATGCCATCTCCGATGTAATATATCACATTGAAACATACGATGTCACGAGCGAGCACACCAATGTTCCTGATATCTCGGAAAATCAAAGCTCTTGGTGTGAAGATGGTACTTTCCGGCGAAGGTTCAGACGAGATATTTGGAGGTTACCTTTACTTCCACAAAGCTCCCAACAAGGAGGAGCTTCACAAGGAGACTTGCAGGAAGGTCTGTAACTTGTTTAATTTCTTTCTATTCAAAGCTTTTGCACTTTTAATACTATTGTCCTCAACCTTGTGAAATGCATGTCGGTAATTTTGAAATTTGTGCTTCAAAGTATTGATTCAAAAATTTCCTGTTCTGTGTACAGTTGAAGGCACTACATTTGTATGATTGTTTAAGAGCAAACAAATCGACGTCAGCCTGAGGTTTGGAAGCTCGTGTACCGTTCTTGGACAAGAACTTTCTGAACCTTGCAATGTCGATCGATCCTGCTGGGAAAATGGTACGTTTCCTATCTGAGATTTCTCATCTTTAAGTCAGAACTTGTCACTCTCACTTTACAGATACTTAAAGCAATCAGAGCACTTCCTGGTTGTTGGCTTATCGTTTTGAACACTTTTGTATTACGTTTCGATTCCAAGATTGCTTCGATTCTAAAGAATTCCATGAAACTATAAATTGTTTGTGCAGGTGAATGTGAAAGAAGGTAGAATCGAGAAGTGGATCATGCGTAGAGCTTTTGATGACGAAGAAAATCCCTACTTGCCCAAGGTAATGGTGTTATCATCAAGAGTAGCTTAACCCACTATTTTTCATAGAACTAGTTTTAATTCAATGCGCACAGCGTACTGTTGTTTATGCTTTATCCTTTGCGATGTTTTCAGAGAGCTGAGGATCGTGTGATTGTTCTTGTTTGCATTATCATCGACTTAATGCAGCTAACATGCCGTGTTTTCAACGAAATTAATGTATGAAAGGACTTTGAACTCTATGAACACCGTAAGGTTTGTGTATGAATGGGTGCTGATTTTGTTCCTCTACTTGTGATTGCAGCATATTTTGTACAGACAAAAAGAGCAATTCAGTGACGGTGTTGGGTACAGCTGGATTGATGGTCTAAAGGATCATGCAGCCAGCCAGGTAACACACTTTTTCACTACATTCTTCAGCGAACTCGGTTTAAATTCCTAAATGCAGATTGTATTAGGGAATCTAAAAACAGATGACGATTAACTGACCGTTTTACCCTTAGCTTTTATTCTTGTTTTGAAAAAAGCTTCAATAGAATTTAGATTTCAACAAGGTGAGTGAATGTTCGAGAATACTGAAACACCATACGGATACATATAAGACCAACAAGTGTGAAGAAACCACATCTATCGACGAGGATGTTTCAATCATGACGAGTAATGACGACGAGGCCGCGTCATGAAACGCACGAGTGATACTTACAGCTTAATCACTGGTAGCTAATTTTTGGGTTTAAAATTCAAGTTACAATTTCTAAATCATTATTCTCCAGGTCAAGTGTTGCCCAGCTATGATTGAACCTCATTCAAAGTTTATGTTATGAATTGAAGAGTTCAATGCGTTTGAAATACACAACGCACTCTACATTTAGTCTCCAACTTTGTCGCCAAGTCCTTTTTGTTTCGAGGAATGCAAAAGAAAAATATCGATTCTAATTTTCGAGCTTTAATCCCTAATCATTACTGAATACCTCTGTAGTTTTTACTGGACAGTAACGCTTCTGTGGTGTTGGCCAAAGTTTGCAAGATATGCTAAGTATTCCATACTTCTTCAAAAAGTTACACTTCTCTAAAATTCTTACGTCTGCTTTACATTTTTCAGGTTACTGATCAAATGCTGGCTAATGCTAAGCACGTATATTCACACACCCCAGGAACCAAAGAAGCGTACTACTATAGCATGATCTTCGAGATATTCTTTCCACAGGTCAGTACAGTACAGTGATTGAGCTACTCTCTTACAATTTGATCAATATCTATCTAGTTTTAAATTTTTTTTTTCTTCTTGAATTTAATTAACCCTCCCAATTTTAGCCTCTTTCACATATATAGGATAACCATTTGTATTGTTGTTTTTAACTATTATAGATATCTGTATATGGCATAAAAACAATATGGGATGACAACAATAGATGACAAAGAATGATATGGATGTGTCTATTTCAATCTTGTTTGATTTATCACAATGTATTGAGGTGCATATTGCTTAATGGGCTTAGATCTAAGAGAGAGAGTAGGAGCTTTGAGGACAAGATTCTTAGCATTTTTTTGAATAGCAGGTCTATTAGCAAAGATAGATAATGCGCTTGACTTATTAGATATTGGATCTTCTTTTGGATATTTTATTTAGTTCTCATTAAATAGCAAAACTAGAGGGAATGGATATTTAGTGAGGATATGAATTTGAATGGATATTGGATCTTCTTTTAGAGATTTTATCTAATCCTCACTAAAACGTATTTCATTAGATAAAAAAAGATCTGAAAAATTTGAAACATATTTAAAGCAATTATCTTCATTTGTCCATATAGTCATTGATTTCTTTGAAGCTTTAGTTTTTGTCTAAAGAGAATCAAAGAATTTAAAAGATATTGTAATATAACATGACATATAATATGCAAATAGTTGAATAAAGAAGCAAAAGTAGGCAACTTTATCAAATAGGAATGTGGGATTGAGTGGCCATGGAATGTTATCTTTCTCACAATCTTTTCAATTTTTTTGGAGTGGTATTTAATTTTACTATATTAGTCTATAATTTGATAAAGCTATTTATTTTTACTCTATTCAACTATTTGCATATTATATGTCTTGTTATATTATTTTCAATATATTTAGGAATTTGAATAGTATTATATAGATTTCTTGTGATGACTTGGCACATGTAACAAACTTACTTGATGTAAATATAAGTGAAAGCAATAATAAACTTATCTTCCAACTCAATACAATGTTTAAGAAATTTCTTCTTATATTTAATAATACTGTATTTAATAAGATCAATGAAGACACATAAGTCAACAAAGATGAGGTTATTATCATTATAGCTCGTAATCTTCATGAAACTGTATAAAAAATAACTATGGATGAGTTATCACTTGTAATGAACAACAATATAATATATGTATCTATGTTGCTTAATGAGTTGAAACATAATTTTGGAATGGTATGAGAGATAGCTTTTGTGGAGGCTCAAGAATAGACAATTGAAGAGGCTAAAAAATAAGATGTTATAGTATTAAAAAAAAATTTATCTGATAGAGAAGGTGCTTTTTTATAATGTTCATATTTCCTAGCCTTACTATTGCTTGTTGTGAGTCATTAAATTGACTTATTAGTTGTTTTAGAATAAAAGAATGTATTTAGAGTATAAAAATTATAATTATGAAGTAAAGATTTGTTTAGAAGATGCTAAATAAAAGAAAATAATATTAGTGGAGAAGAAATGGAATCTTAATAAATTTTGAAATAAGTATCGTAGTTGATTTAGTATTTTTTTTTAATTATAAAAATTAATATTTAATTATTAAAATCAATATCTATATTAGCCATCTATTTCCATGAACTACTTATTAAAAATATATAAATATTATTTAATAGATAGAAAAAATATGAGAGATAAATCTCATATCTTTTTAATTATTTATGTAAAAGATAAGATTTTTTGTTAATTTAAGTTAATTTTATTATTATAAAAAATCTTTAAAATAAAATAAAATAGTTTTAAATTGATTATTATTTTAAAAAAATTATAGGATTTATTTAAAATTTATTTAAAATTTATTTAAAATTTTTTAGGAATTTTTAAAACAATTTTGAAGACTTTGATAAAAATGAGTTTTACCACCTTGGGAGCTATTATGAATAAATGGAGTAAGATTTGAAGGCTATACAAGGTTTCTAAGCTAATGGAATGTATTTGAATACCATGGTGAAATCAAAAATATAAAAAAATGAGTTTTATTAGTAGAAAATAGGAAGATCAACAATTAATATAATCTTTATAGAAAAAGAGGTGCACAAGTTCCATATGGATTGTGGCACCTTGGATGTAGGTAGGAGGATAAGACTAAGGCCTCATGGCCTTTCTAAAATACCTCTACTTGTGAGCCTTGGTAAGGTTTGAACTCAGATCTTTTAAGCAAATTATCCTTGAGATAGAAATTTTTATTTAATTTTTTAATTATTTATCTTCTATCTTTAAACCATCATAATTTATTCATAATAAATTAGATTTACATATTTTTTACATCATTAGAAAGATAAAAAATTATTTATTTAAAAATATATTTTTTATTTTTTATTTTTATTTTTACTAAGTAAAAACATAGTGAACAAACTGTGACCTAGTTTTAGATTGTGTACTTATTTGTTACCATTTATTTCACTTGTTTTCTATTTGTCCTTTTCTTTGTCTTACTATTTGCTTTCTTCACTTCATACCACCAATTATAAGCAACTTTTAAGTGAGGCTATCTTGTAATTTAGATTGAGGGATGAAATTTACTCTCATACTTGTACTATAATAAATAATATTTTGTTAACATTACATAATTAAGCATTACACTTCATACTCAACATCATAGATCATATATGTCATAGGTCCTATAAGAATCTCAGTCATATTTGATCTTGATATTAACAAAAAAGCAATATTCAAAGAACTTCAAGAAGACCTCTATAAGATTTTCATTTAAATAAAATAATAAATATTTAATGAGTTAATAGATTATTTTAGTAATATCATTAAAGGTCTTAAAAAAAATATAATACAAATAGTATTAATCTTAGATATCTATTGTGAAGTAATACTTATTATATTGACTAATAAAAGATCAAAATATTCTTATAAAATAAAAGATAATACATCTTTTTGTGATCGTCGTAAGAAATTGGCCATAATGTGAATATATTATAAAATTAGAGTCCTATTTTTGTAGTATCTATAAAAGTTATTGCCTTAATAATACAAATATAGTGCCAAAAGCATTTGCTATCTTTCATGACGTAGATAAGTATCACAAATATAAGATTTATTCTAATAATTATATATATAATATGAATAGATAGAAATAAATAAAAATAGATTAATTTAATAATATCTTATATAAAAGCTTTTAAGAAATTTTATAGATATGATTTTATCTTTATGCATATTTTTAAATAATTGATAGATTAAAAATTTGGCCAACAAATTAGCCACATATTATACATGTTCATAGCTTATAGAACAAGCTAAGTATGTGGTGCACATATAGAAAACTTATCTTGGAAGTTTGACAGTTGTCTTACAAATTGGACACATGTTGGAAGTCCTGTATAATATTACTATGTAACTCTTAGATAGATAATATATATATAGAAACAAGAGTGAAATTTTCTTCACTCTTATTAATGCCTTTTTTATTCTTAGTCTTATTTTAAGAATCTCTAGTCTTCTTATCTTTGATAATAGCTATTCTAATTTTGATACAAGTGTAAAGTAGTAAATGATTAAAATAATAATTATTATTTAATTAGATTAAGATTAGATCTAATTACTAAGACAAGTCTTTAGATTTATCTATTAGAAATACTGCAGGTAAAAAATTTAGTAAGTTATATAATACATTGAATAAAAAGATTATGACGATTTTAATGTGTAGACCAATCTATTAGTCAGAGCGGTTGATCTGACCAAACTAAATCAGAGGTCATGTATTGTAGAATATCTGGAGAGTATGTATGCCCAAGATTCTATTAGAATGTACCAAAACATTATATAGCAGAACAAGTACAAAATCAGCCAGCATAGATAGAAAACATGAAACTTGATAAGTAAATGGCAGAATCGCTAAGCCGTCTTGATAGCCTAATATCAACTATCAGCAGATATGGCAATTAGGTATAATTATTAATCCTAGCAAGTAGGAACGGTCTCAAGTACGGAATAGAGACTATATATTAGTAATACATTCAAAAGATGGGACATGCAATTTTATATTTGGTCTATCCGGTGTTGTATGGTGTGATTTTCTATCTAGGAATACACTGGGTACCTGGCTTTGGAGAATTCACTTGAAAATTATTGGCAAAACTCCAACAAGTGATTTATCCTTGATAAAAAGGATAAATAATAAAAAAAACTTACAAAAGAGAAGTTTTATAAATAAACCCTCTTATATTCAAGTAGGTTTGTACAAAAAGGGTTCAAATTTCCACAAAACCCTTCAAAACTTTCTTCACCCCCAAAGACTTATTTCTTATTGAACTTTAGAATTCAATAACTCTTGATCCAACTATTTAATTTCTATAAAATTTACTTGAAAGTGTAGAAAATCTTGTTAAATTTCACCACAAGAAAAATCAACTGTTAATTCGTTTTTAATCGTCCAATATCTTAAAATCCCTAGTAGGTGCTTAAAACCCTAGCTTAGAGACACCTGAGCACTATTTTCCTTATATCTCACAAATCCAAAATCCTAATTCTATAAAATATTTGCACATAGTCTTGTGATATAAACATATACACTCTTGAAAATTTTGAGCCAAAAATCTATGAAATTACCTAAGATATAGCTCAAAATATAACCACTAATTAAGTAGGGTCACTTGCTACCCTTAGCTTATAAGCACTAATTTTAACTCCCAATATCTCTTTCATCTTAGCTTGGATTTTATTGAGCTGTACATAAAAAAATGTAGTTAAAAAAGTGTCCTTTTCAATTCCAGTCGTTGATCCTTAATAGCTCTCTGTGTGCGCGAGTTACATCCAAAAGAGTTATAGTAGGTCCAAAATCAACACCTTAACTTTGAGCACCTATAACTTCTTCATAAAAAGTGCAAATCACACAAAATTTGTACCTAAATTAGATCCAAAAACCTAAATCTTATGATTTTAGTCTTTGATGTTTGACTCCTCCCGAAAAACAAACCCTAACTCCTAATAAACCCTCACGCAGCCTCCTTGAAGTCCATTGGACATGATTTTTCGGCCAATTAGAAAAGAGATTTCTATCATCTACCTCTATTCATCCACATGGATGGCCAAACTATCCTTTTTATATTAAAAACTCTTTTATAATCCTTCTTCTTATAAGATTTACATACTTTGTGCTTTAAATACTAAATAAAAGAAGTGAACTAAGATTTTAAGGGTTACCAATGTCTAATAAAGGTGATTTAAGATATATATAAGTTATTGTCAATATAAATCAATCTCAAAATCACTACCAAAAAGAAAATAAGATTGTATAAACCTCATTAATAGCCCTATTAAGTAGATTCCTTCTAAACTAATAACCTAATCACATTTTATAACTAATGAAATCTATTATTATAGCTTTCACTTAACTGTATAATAAATTATATATTAAATATATCTGTACAATTTTTTCACATGATAGCCAAACTACAACACAACACCGGTTACTACTTTGTTCATTCAATATCTCTGGAATTCTAGTTTCTCTGATCTGGTACAAGACCATTTTTTGATTCCTAGTCTACTTTCTTTTTTTTCTAGATCCTTGAGCTAATAAATTGTCTAGAAATTCACAGATCTTTGAATGGTATCAGAGCTAATTTAGGGATTAAGAGCAAGCTTTTAGTCTATAATGGGAGATTCTAATACTAAAGAATAGATATATCCAAGAATTATATGTGGCGCAGCAAAGGCTGTATGTACAAAATGAAGAGCTAGTGGTTTCTTGCAATGAATTACAACTAGTACTTGTCCAAAGCCAAGCTAGAGGTGTCAGGACAACCATTGAGGATCAAGATCATAGAAAGGAGCTAAGAGCTCCTAAACCAGATCCTTACATTAGACCGCAAATCAAGATTAAGATCAAACAATGGACTTTTGATGTCAAGGAATATCTTAAGTACATTAAAACTGATGAGAAGATCGCTTACCATTATGTTGCATTGCTGCTGAGGAAGTTAGTTGGAACATGGTACTGTCAACAAGTGACTGAAAAGGAGAAGATAGCAAGAATTGGCGTCAGACCATTCGACACCATCCAAGAGATTTTAGACGTCGTCATCGCCTGTTTTGTGTCAAGATCCGAAGAGCAAGAAGCAAGGGAGCAACTTCACCGCATCTACCAGACTACCAATGTGAATAATCTGATTTCCACTATCACTTCTTATTTTCTGCTTTGTTCCACTATATTTGATGTAGACATGAGGGAAAGATTTATCCTAGCCCTTTGTCTTCAAATCATTGCATAGCTTCTCATCTACAATCCTCAAACTATTCAAGAAGCCACAAAGATGGCCATCCGCATCGATGCCAATTTCTACGCATCTGGCTATTTTGTCAGAGGAGGGGGATACTATTCCAATGGAGGCTATAAGACTGGAAGTGATGGCAATGACTTCAAAAATAGAGGTATTAGAAGAAGCAACTATGTTAAAACTGGAAAAGCAGCATCCATGGAGTTGGGAGCAGTAGGAAGATACGATCCACTGCAAGCATCACTGGCTGCCTTTCAAGACTACAATGATGGAAGAAGAAGAGGACGTATATTGTATCCAAGATTGGAAGGTCCTATCCATTGCTATAATTGTGGGAGGGCAGAATATTTTATTAGAGATTGCAGTGCACCCCGTTGCAAGCATCTCCACGGAAACACTTTGTATCGATAAGTCTCACTGGGAGGCTTGTTGGTGCCACATTTAAAAAATTTCATAGATATGCATCCAAGGTTTTGAGTCCTATAGTTATGAGAGATAAGGTGGCTAGACAAGATATACATTGCATGATAGACAATCGAGTTGGAGCCAACTTCGTGCATGTAAAGCTTGCTCAGATTTGGAACTTGCTAATAGAAGGAGAAGAAGAATCCCTGATAGCAATTCTTATAGATGGGGGAAAGAGAATGTGCAAACTACCCACATCACCAGTAGAGGTAGAAATAGCTAGTTATGTCAGTAAAGAGATGTTTGAGCCTATAGATTTGAGAGGCTATGAAGTTATTTTGGGTCAGCTATGATTGCAATAAGTAAATCCAATGATCAATTGGGCCAAAAAGAAGGTGAAGCCGATTAGAGGCACGCCACAAACAAAGAAAGAGAAGGATAAGATACTAGGGGCAAAGTATATCTTGTTTTAATGTCCCTGATCAAACACTTAGGCGAGACTTCTTTCGTCAATAAAAGATAAGAAAAAACATGCAAGCTCAAGTCTATGAGTGCTACACCACCACCATCATCTCAGGAAGATAGAAGGGAGGTAGATGTACATGTCCCCATCAAAGCAATATTAGAGGAATACCAGAATGTTTTTCTAACAGATTTGCCTAGAGAAGTGTTACCATCCAAGGAGGTGGAGTACAAGATTGAGTTGGAGGAAGGAGCTAGGCCAATTGGCAAACCTACTTATAAGATGTCTTTCACCGAGTTAGAGAAGCTGAAGAAGCAGTTGGAAGAGATGTTAGAGAAGGGGCACATTAAGCCAAGTGTCTCCCTATTTGGATCTCATGTACTATTCATAAAGAAAAAGGATGGTACCATGAAGATGTGTATTGATTACAAGGTGCTCAACAAGTTGACCATCAAAAATTGGTACCTCTTATTCAAAATTGATGAGTTGATGGATCACTTGATAGGAGCCAGATTTTTCAGTAAGATTAATTTTAGGAGTAGATACCACTAGGTTAAGGTGGCAAAAGGGGATATAGAAAAGACTGCCTTTAGAACCAAGTACGGACTATATGAATTCATAGTCATGGATTTTGGTCTGACCAATGCACTTACAACCTTCATGTATTTAATGAACTCTATATTTTGTCCTATGTTAGATGAGTATGTAATGGTATTTTTGGATGATATTTTAATGTATAATAAAATATCCAGAGAGTGTGTAGGTCATCTTAGACAAGCCTTACAAATACTTAGAGAAAATAAGCTTTATGGGAAGCTTAACAAAAATAAATTTTACATGCTAGAGGTGGATTTTCTTGGGCATGTTATTGATGCTGCAGGAGTTAGAATTGATAAGAAGAAAATAGAGTCAATCCTAGCTTGGCTTCTGTCCAAAGATATACATTAACCACATTTTTTTCTAGATTTATGCAACTATTATAGGTAGGATATGCTAAAATCTGTACACCATTGATTGATAGGTTGAAAAATAATGGATTTGGTTAGAAGGAGACAGAGCAGCAGGCCTTAGAGAAGCTGAAGGAGCTTACGACTTCAATTCTTGTCTTCATCCTATTCCACGTAGACGTATCCTTTGTCATAGATATAGATGCATTTGATTTTGCAATAGGAGCCATTCTATTATAAGATCAAAGAGGTGGATTACAACCTATAGCATATAAAAGCAGGAAGTTAAATAAGATAGAACAGAATTATGTTGCCTATGAAAGAGAGGGTTTAATTGTGGTGCATGCTCTAAAATAATGGAGGTGCTATGTAGATAGAAAGAAAATTACAATAAGAACAGACCATCAAAGTTTGAAATATTTGAGCATCCAACCACATCTATCATCTAGGCAGAAAAGGTAGGTAGAAACCATGACAAAATATGATTTTAAAATAGAATATCAGCCAAGAAAAATTAATACTACTAATGCCTTGACAAAGAAGACAAACTTAAAAGGTGTTACCCTGGTGGGAGAGGATGATCATTTCAAGGAGGAGTTGAAGGACGCCTATACAAGAAATGACCACTTTCAAAAAAGGAACGTCAATCTGGAGTGGAAAGAACAAGGAAGAATATTGTATTGGCAAGAGAGAGTGGTGGTATCTAACAACCAGAACATCAAGTAGAAATTATTGATAGAATACCACAATTACTTGTACATGGGACATTTTGGCATCAAGAAGATTACAGACCTGCTTAAAAGGGACTACTATTGATCTACCATGGACAAAGATGTAGAAGAGTGGTACAAGACATATAATGCATGTCAATGCAACAAGACTATGATCAAGAAGAAAGGTAGGCTATTCAAGCCTTTGCTTATTCCTGTAGGACCATGGGAGCAAATAACAATGGATTTTACTACATCCTTACCGCCATCTGATATAGGATATAATGCTATCTTTTTAGTAATAGACTGCTGTCATATTGTAAATTAAAATATAGTGTGAAAGACATAAAAGAATATATTAAAATAAAAAGATTAAGATTAGAAGAGGAAAGGATGAAAAAGTGTAGGATGTAGCTCTTTCTTTTTTTATCTCTAATCTAATCTAAGTTGTTTTTTTTTTACTTGTTAGATTTTCTTCTATTTATCTTAGATCTATTTTATCTTTATTTTCTTCTCTCTTAGATCTAAACTTATATTTTTTGGGCTAAAATTAAAAGAAAGATTGATAGAAAATTAGAAGTAAGAAGATAAAATAGAAATTTACCTTGAAAAGTGAAATTTCTTCAAGTTAGTCTAAAAAGATTGAGGAAGTGGAAAAGACATGGGCTAAGAGGTCTTTTTGACCAAGAGGATAAGAAAGACCAGGAGGGAGATGACAAGGAAGGGTCGTAAAAGAGAAGGGGGAGAGTTTTTTTGGAAGGCATAGGATTTTTTTAATAGGCAGTATATATTTTTGTGTGTAAAGGAAGCTTGAGGAGGATTTTAAGTATAATTTTTTGTAGATTTGTAGTAGACAAGATAAAAAACTCATAGAGATAATTTTTAGGTCTTTTAATTAAGTATCAAGGGAGATATGAGTCGTCAAAGTTGCAAGTGTCTAAGACTAGGGCAGTAAGGGTTATTAAATTTCGGGCCTTGGTTCTTGGAAACCACTTGGACCTTAGGGGAAAAATTTGTTGGATTTTTGTTCTTTATAGAGTTAACTACTTTGTTTCAAAATCTCAAGTCAATATGATCTTTGAGCAGAGAGTTATGAGTAAAATTGTAACCGGGTTTGGATGAAAAGAGAAATAGAGTGAAGGCAGGATTGGGGTTTGTATGGGCAGTGTATGTGTGTGGGTTTTTTTGTGTATAGAGAGAGTTAGAAGATGAATTTGAGAGTGAGATTTGGTAGACATAATCTATGTAAGTTAAGGAAGAGATGAGCACAAGTTTGACACTCATTTGTTTTATAAATAAAATGTTATGCTCTTTCAAAGTGACAAGGGTCTATTTCCAAATCTGCGAAGTTCGAGGGAGCATATCTTTGTGATTAGAGTAGTGTTTTGAGCAAAATTTATTAGAGTTTGTAGATATATAAGTTTATTAGGTTGTGTAAAAAATTGATTTCCATTGGAATTATATTCCAGGAGTTATGAGGAAAATTGTGGGTCAAATCTAGAGTTGTTAGAAGGCAAAATTAAAGAAGAAGAATGGAACCTATAACTCAAGTTTGGAGCAATATTTGGAGGGTGTTTACAACATGAGACAAGCTATGAGTTTACCAAATTTCAACACTTAGGTCTTCTTTAATGAAGAGCAATGAAGGTGTGAAGTAAAAGGGGTCCAGAATTGAAGGCTATAAGGAGGGGTAATTTTGACAACGTGATTCTCCCTAACCACAATAGCTATGATCAAAACATTTTTGTTTTTTGCTTCTTTACTTCTTTAAGTACCTCGTGTCCAAATTTCGCTTCAATTGATGTGATATCCTAGGATTTATGATTGAAATTGGGGACAGGTTTCTAAAGACAGAATATGTTAGGATTATTAAAGTATGTTTTTTATGTAAATTCTTCAATTTTATGAACTTTTATGAATCTCACCTTGCACTTGAGAAACTACAAGCACAAAAGACCTAGTGTTTCTTAGGACTAAGACTATCACCACGACACCACTTCAATAAACAAGGTCATTTTATTCCTTGCGCAGATGAAATCAAAGCAATTGGGAGAATCAAGCTTTTCTTTAAAAGTATATTCAAATATTATGGATTGTTGAAAGCCATTGTCACTGATAGGGGTGGACACTTCACCAGTAACTTTTGGAAGTGTCTATTCAAACTCACTGGAACTTAGCTGAACTTTAGTACATCCTATCATCCACAGCTAGATAACCAAATAGAATGTTTCAATAAAACTTTGCAAGAAATTTTGAGGTGCTTTACTATAGAAAATCTAGATTTCTAGGATAAACACCTACCTGCATTAGAGTTTGTCTATAATAATAGTCATTAGGCTAGTATAAGATAATTACCTTTTATCATAGTATATAATAGGGAGATGAAGCATCTAAAAAGACTGTCACTTCAACAACTCCAAGATGGCGCAACACCTACAGCAAAAAGGTTTCTACATCAGTTCAACAACAAGATTGCAATAATACAATGTACCATGAATAAAGCTCAGGAGGAGTAAGCTAAATATGTCAACAAGCATAGGAGACAAGTAGTGTTTAAAAAAAGAGATGAAATTATATTGTCCACAATACACCTATCCATCTATGGGAAGGCCAAGCTCAAGTCGCCTTAGGCTGGACTATTTAAGATACTTAAAGTTATTTTTGAGGATACCTATAAGTTAGAACTTATTGGACAGTGGGACAATGTTTATAATGTCTTTCATATGGGGCTGCTTAAACCTTACTTAGATCCCAATAGATCCTACCCATGAAGACTTCCTGTACGTCTAGTACCTGTTGCGTTGGATATAGAAAATGATTAAAAAGTGGAGAAAATACTAGACTGCACAGAAATACCTGATCTAGATGGAAGAAGATCCAATGTAGAGTATTTAGTCAAGTGGAAAGGTTTTGATGACTCAGATAACACATAGGAACCATTGAAAAATCTTACTAAGTATAGATAATTATTCAAAGAATTTTATAGAGGTTGGAATGCTCAATATAGAACTAATTCTAGTCATCCGCATTCTAGACGCAGATATCAGTAGCTTATATATTTTAGACTTCTATTATTAATTGTGAACAAGATCAGGAGGTCTTATCACTTCTTTGTTTGATTTGCTAGAGTATTTAAGGCCAAAGTGCTTACTTCCTACTATATTGGTTTGGATTTTTTTTGGTTTACTACTATGCTTACTATTGTTTCTTGTTATCCTATCCTAAGTTGTTGAGGGCAGCAACTGTTTGAGAGGGGGGATATTATAAGATAGCAGTTGATTAAAATATTAATTATTATTTAATTAGATTAAGATTAGATCCAATTATTAGGAAAAGTTCTTAGTTTTATCTATTAGAAATACTGTAGACAAAAAGTTCAATAAATTACATAATATGTTGAATAAAAGGATTACAACGGTTTTAGTATATAGACCAACTTGTCGATCAGAGCAGTCGAAGTAGCCAAACTAAATCACAGGTCATGTATTGTAGAATATCTAAAAAATATGCATGTTCAAGATTCTATTAGGATGTGCTAAAATATTGTATAACATAACAAGTATGAAACTAACTGGCATAGATAGAAAACATGAGACTTAATAAATAAATGACAGAATTGTTAAGCCATCCAGATAGCCTAGTATCAACTGTCAGCAAATATGGTAGTTAGGTGTAATTACTAATCCTAGCAAGTATGAATGGTTTCAACCATGGAAGAGAGACTATATATTAGTAACACATTTAAATGAGCGGTGTCGGGTGGCGTGAACTTCTATCTAGGAATACACTGGGTACCTAGCTGTAGAGAATTTTACTTAATATTTATTGGCTAAACTCTAATGAGTTATTTGTCCTTAATAAAAAGGACAAATATGCACGATAATATAAGAAAAAGGTTTTGTATGATTAAAACCTCTTATTTTTAAGTAGGTTTATACATAAGTTTTCTCTATGATATGTAGAAAATCCTTAAAAATCTTTTAAAGACTCATCTATATATCAAAATCATATCATGGCTCTATACATCCACCTTTTACATCTCCATAAAGTCTTGGCTCCCAAAAACACCTTTAGTATGCACAAAAGTCCAAATTTGCAACAAAAACCCTTAAAAATATATTTTTCCGCAAAGGATGTTTTTCTTCCCGAACTTTAGAAAATCATATCTTCTGATCCAGCCGTTCAGTTTTCTTCAAACTTTCAGAAAAGGTAGAATGTATCTTTAAGCTTTATCAAAAAAAATTCAACCGCAAATATACTTCCGATCGTTTGATATCTCAAAACCCCTAGCAGGTGCTTAAAACCCTAGCTCAGAGACACCCGAGCACTATTTTCTCTATATCTCAAAAACCCAAAACCCTAATGCCACAAAATTTTTGCACATAGTCTTGTGACATAAACATATATACTCCTGAAAATTTTGAGCCAAAAATCTATCAAATTGACTAAGATATAGCTCAAAATGTAACCACTAGTTAAGCAGAGTCACTTACTGCCTTTAGCTTACAAGCACTGACTTCAACTCGCAATATCTCCTTGACTCTAGCTTGGATTTTATCAAACTGCACATGAAAAGTGTAGCCAAAAAAGTGCGCTTTTTAACCCTAGTCGCCGATCTTTGATTGCTCTCTGTATGCGCGAGATATACCCAAAAGAGTGACAGTAGGTCCAAAATCGACACCCTAACTTTGAGCGCCTATAACTTCTTCATTAAAAGTCCAAATCATGCAAGATTTGCACCTAAACCATACCCAAAAACCTAAACCTGATGACTCAAGCCTCTGATGTTCGACTCTTTTCGAAAAACAAACCCTAACTCCTAATAAACCCTCGGGCAGCCTCCTTGAAGCCCATTGGGCATGATTTTTGGCCAATTAGAATAGAGATTTCTATCATCCACCTCTATTCATCCACATGGATGGCCAAACTACCCTTTTTACACTAAAAACCCTTTTCTAACCCTTCTTCTTATAAGATTTACATACTTGGTGCTTTAAGCACCAAATAAAATAAGTAAATAAGATCTTAAGGATCACCAATGTCTAACATAGGTGACTTAAGATATATACAAGTTATTATCCATATAAAATTAACTTCAAAAGTGAGTACTAAAAGAAAATAAGGTTGTTGTAAACCTTAATAATAATCTTTTTAATAGATCCTTTCTAAACTAGCAACCTAATCACATCCTATAACCAATAAAATCCACTGATATGACTTTCATTTAGCTAAGTAATAAATTGTACATTAAATATACATATATAATTTTTTCACATAGTAGCCGAACCACAACATGACAGCGGGCATGCGGTTTTACATTCGGTTTACTTGGTTACTACTTTGTTCATTCAATATCTCTAGAGTTCTATTTTTTCTAATTTGCTACAAGACCGTTTCTTGATTACTTGTCTGCTTTCTTTTTCCTCTAGATCCTTGAGCTAATAAATTGTTTGGAAATTCATGGACCTTTCAATAAGAGTGTATTCATATTATAATTCATGTCCTTGATAGTTTGACAAGAATAAAGATTTATTATTCTTATTTTATATTTAAAAAGTGAATGGATTATCTCACTTCTATTATTGCATTTGAAGGTTGCAAACTATTTATCTTTAAACTAAAATTCTTTGCTTTCTAACCTTAATTTTTTTTTTGAAAGAAAATAGATCATCCTTCTTTGTAGAAATTTTTATTTAATATTAGAAGTTACAGATTACCTTCTTCTAATTTAAATTAAAGAATTATTAAATTATCTAAGATGGAAGGAAAGATCGTGGATGCTATACTTAATAAAAGTGGAAATAGATTTGTAACTATTATAGATCTTTAAGAGCTTGCCAACACTTTTAGGGTAGAAACTTCACAAATCATCAATGCCAATTATGGAAGCACTATTCCTATGTCTATAAAAGAAGTTCAAAGCCTATACCAAAAAATTGTACAGTTGAAGGAAATAAGTAAATCAACCTTACAACCAAATCCAAAAAGCCTTACTTCTACAAGCGTGAAGGAAGCAAAGATTAATATGCCCAAGAAATTTAATGGAACAAGATCAAAATTTTGAAGATTTTGCAACAAATCAAGTTATATCTAAAGTTATATTTTCTCCAATATCCTAATGGATTTATTTAAGTTGAATTCATAAGCTCATTTTTATTTGGAAGTAATCTTTTTTGATTTGTATCTTTAATAGAAAAAGATTCACAACTTCTTTATGATATAAATTTATTTTTTAAAGTGTTTATGACTACATTTGAAAAAAATGATCAAAAAAAGATAGAAAAAATCAAGTTCTTATTTTTTATGACAAAAATCATGATTAGCTACAACATATGCTATAAAATTCCAAAATCTTGCTTGCAATGTGGAGTGGAATGACAAAGCCCTTATCATTTGATTTCATTATAGGTTGAAGAATAACATCAAAGATTTTTTATAATAATATCAATAATAGACTTTGTAAAATAATTTATTACTCAAGCTATTGCATATAACAATTGATTATTCTAAAGGCATCACAAACATAGATTTGACTAGAAAGGAAAAAATCAATTAATGATAATAATTCCTAAATTTTCAGAAACTTATTTGACTAAGTCAAACCAATACAAATTGATGCAATATGTTTTAAACCTCTAACCAAATAAGAAAAGACTTGACATTATTAAGAAGATTTGTGCTTATATTATAGAAAAGCTAAGTATATTGCTCAATATTATTTAAAAAAGTAATGCAATTATAAAATAAAGAATATGATTGCTAAAGAAGATAATATATCAAAAAATAATTTTTTATTAGTTATAATACGCACTGTGTAGTTGGAATCATGAGCAACACCTTACAAAGGTCTTATTCTTTCTTTAAATTCCTCACCTTATTTTATAATAAATATATTTTTATGACCTAAAAATCACAAAGGCTTTGGCTTATTAAATTCATGAGCCTCAACTTATTTTATAGAAAAAGACTTTATTAAAAAATAAGAAATATCTTTAATCAAGAAAATTAAATTTGTACATGTAGAAATCATAGATGATTATTTGTTGTCTTTTAAAGATGTTATCTATGAGATTGTTCCTTTCGATGTAGTAATTAAAGGATATAATAGTGTAGTAATATTTAATGTGATTAGATCTCTTTTCAATCCAATTATTTTAGGATTATTATAATTAAAAAAATATAATCTTCAAATAGATTAGACTTTTCATAATTTTGATTTTTTTAATAGTTTAATTCAAAAATTTGTTAGTCAAGTAAATATACATAATTCTAATACATCTAATTTCTTATTGATAGGTACAAAAGCTTTCATACATGTAGCAAAAGAAGGATCATTTTTTGTTATACACGCCACATCCATTTTTGATGCTGAAAAGATTACAAGTGGTATTTGTAGCTAATATTAAGATTCTCAAGACATTTTTGAAAAAAAATACAAATATTCTTCTAGAGTATTAATTTTATAATTGTTCAATCAATCTTCAAGAATGAACTCAACTACCATTTGGACCAATCTATAATTTATCACAAAATAAATTAGTTATATTGAAGGAATATATTAACAACAACTTGGCTAAAAATTTTACATGCCATTCAAAATCTCTAGCAAGAGCTCCTATCTTATTTGTGAAAAAAAAAAAAAAAAAATTGTTACAGATGTACATAGATTATTGAAGATTTAATAAGATTACCATTAAGAATAGGTATTTATTTATCTTTGATTTCAAGACTCTTTGATCAATTCAGTCAAGCAAAGATTTACATAAAAAAAAAAATCTGCAAGGAGAAAACAACTTGGTTCACATGAAAGAAAGTGATGAATTGAAGATTATATCTCAAATTAGGTATGGGCATTTTGAATATAATGTCATACCTTTTGGACTTATAAATGTACTAGCTACTTTTTAACATCTTATGAATGATATTTTTAATAAATTTCTTAATGATTTTGTTGTCTGTTATTTAAAAGACATCTTGATCTACTGTAAGAATATAAAAGAATATGAACTTCATATTTGTTGTATATTATAAAAATTTAAAGATATAGAATTATATGCCAAGATAGAAAAGTGTATATTTTATACTATTCAATTTGACTTTTTAGAATACATCATTTCAAATGATGGTCTAACAATGGATCCTAAAAAATTTTAGAAAATTATGGATTGGAAAATTCCAAAAATAATAAGAGATACGTAATATTTTTTGAGATTTGCCAATTACTATCAAATCTTTATGAAGAATTTTTCTCAAATTGCAGCTCCATTAATACGTTTAACTTGTAAAAAAAAACTCGAGTGTAGTAAAGAAGTAGAAGCATTGTTTGAAGCTTTAAAGATAACTTTTACTTTTGCATCAATCTTATACTACGTCAACTTTTTTAAAGCATTTTTTATGGAAAAAAATACATTGGATTTTGCCTTAAAGGCAATATTGTTGCAAATGAGAGTAGATGCCAAACTTCATCCAATAGCTTTTCATTCAAAAATATTTTCAATAGCCAAGATTAATTATAAGATCTACAAAAAAAAACTTTTTATAATTATGGATTCTTTTCAAAAATAGCATCATTATCTAGAAGGCACTTTCAATCTAGTCATTGTATATACAAATCATAAGAACCTTGAATATTTCATATCAATATATATTTTGAATCATCACCAAGCTTGTTGGAATATATGTTTGTCAAGATTCAAGTTTATTATCACTTATTGGTCAAAAAAGTAATAAGATTTATCCAATATCTTTTCTAGATGTTTTTATTTTATACCAAAAAAAAAAAAAAAAAAAAAAAAAAAAATGTAGCTTTTGATCAATAAAAGACGATCTTGTTGAAGGTAGAATAATTTTATCTTTGAGTGATGAAATCAATATTAATTATTGATTCAATTTTTTTTAAACAAGTTCAATTAAGTATATCTTCAAACCTTCTTGTTTATGATATTCATAATAATTCATTTAAGTTTAATAATATTTCCAAGTTTGAATTCAAAATAATCTATTTTATTTTGAAAGACGCTTATATATCTCAGAAGAAGAAATATAAATATATGCTCTTGAAGCTCATCACAATTTTTTTACAGCATGTTATTTTAGGTACAACAAGACTTTTAAATTAATATCAAAATATTTTTAGTGGTTTCAAATATAAAAGGTAATTAAAGAGTTTGTGCAATCATAAGATATTTGTTCAAGATCAAAAACTCTTCATCATCAATCTTGTGGACTTTTTCAATCCTTACCTATACTAAAACAGTCATGGTATTTTGTTTCTATAGATTTATTACAAATCTATCAATTTTAAGTTTATATGATTCTATATTTATAATTATAGACCACTTTATAAAGATAGTATATTTTATATCATATACAAAATCTATCACAAGTAAAAAAATAGCTAAATTCTTCTTTGATAATATCTATTACTATCATGGATTACCAAGGGATATTATATCAAATAGAGGGATGTAATTTGTATCAAAATTTTAGAAAATCTTTTTCAACATATTGAAGGTGGACATAAAACTATCTTCATCCTTCCACCCGCAAATTGATGGATAAATAGAATAAGTAAATCAAGTCTTGGAGCAATATTTGAGATATACTATCAATTATCATCAAGATGATTAGACAATTCTTTTACCATTAACAAAATTTGCTTATAATAATTTGATATATTCTTCTATTTAATAAATATATTTTTTTACTAATTACAGGTATCATCTATAACTTAATATTTTTGACTTTTCAAAAATTTATAATCTTGTAGTGAAAGACTTGGTAAATTGATTGTCAAAACTATATACAATAATGAAGATATAATTAAAAGAAGCTCAAGAAGAATATAAGATCAATACAAATGTCTATTGTAAGGAATAATCCCAATTTCAAGTGGGTGATAAAGTATAGTTACTTTGTCATAATATCAAGACTATTTGTCATTATAATAAGCTAGATTATTTAAAACTTGGTCCATTTCTGATTTATAAATAAGTCAATTTAATTGCTTATTGATTAAACCTACCAGAGTTTATGAATATCCATCATATATTTGATGCATCTTTGTTTGAATTATATAAGACAGTGAATATATAAGAAAGAAAATAAATGCCATTGCTTCTTGTAAAAGTAGACAACAATAAAGAATTTAAGATGGAAGAGATCTTAGATTTGAGGCGGTGCCAAAATAAGTTGGAATATCTTATACATTGAGGCAGATATGATATTAATAAATGTACATGAAAGCTATCTAAGAATCTAATGAATGTATCAACTAAAATCAATGTATTTCACCAATAACATCTATCAAAATCAAGATGAAGAGACAAAAAAAATCTTTGCTATAAAGCAAAGTACATTCAATAGAGATTTCATTTTATCTTATATCATTATTTATTATTTTTTTGAATTTTAGTGCTAAAGAGATGGAAAATAAATAACCAACAAATTTAATTTAAAACTATCATTTATTAAATTATCAAATGAGATATTATAACTATCATAATCTTCAAGATGACGAAATAGAAATGAAGATCTTCAAGAACAATATATTCTTCGTCAAATTAATGGTGAGATACTGCGTATTTGGTATCACGACCTTGAAAGAGATTTTTTTTGTTTGGTGATACTTTTGGAAGTAGGAACTACTCCTGATGGTGTTCCAAATGTTTTCTTTAAAGGAAGTTATAAAAGCTTCAACAATGATCAAATATTAGGGTAGTCCTCCTGTTGTGGTATGAGATATTATTGATAGCTAAGAAGACCTATTAACTCTCTTCAAAAAGAAAAAATATCAGAGTATGTGACAAATATAATTTGGCACATCTTAGATTTTTTTAATATATAATCACCACTTCTTGTGGAACTCATCTCTAGAAAAGGGGGATAATATCACAGATATAAAATTTATTCTAATAATTATTTATATAATATGAATACTTTAAAAAAAATAAAAAAATAGATTAATTTCTTATAAATAAGCTTTTTAGAAGCTTTATAGATGCAATTTTATCTTTATGCATGTTTTTAGATGATTGGTAGGTTAAAAACTTAGCCAATAAGTTAGCCACATGTCACATATATTGATAGCTTGTGGAACAAGCTAAATATGTGGTACACATATAGAAAACTTATCTTACAAATTTGACACGTGTCTTACAAATTGGATATGTATTGGAGGTCCTATAGAACATTACCATGTAGATTTTAGATAAATAGTATATATAAAAACAAGAATAAAGCCTTCTTTATTCTTGTCAATTCTTTTTTTATTCTTAGTTTTATTTGAAGAATTTCTAATCTTCTTGTATGTAATAATAGTTATTCTAATTTTGATATTATTCTATTTTTGAGTGATTTTTTATTTTTTTAAATAACACAAGAATGTATTCATATTTTATTCTTTTATGATTCATGCCCTTGACAATAAATCTATAAAAAAGCTTTGTGAAGCTCAACCACATCTTTAAAGATTTAAAGAAGAAGGAATAGAAATATTAATACCTCCTAAATATATAATAATACCTTCAATCCATCCAAACATACTTGAGTGCGATAAAAAGAATCTAATTAGAGAGATAAAACAAGAAGCAATAGGACTAAGAGTAATTATAAACATGAAAGAAAAAAAAAAAGACAAGATGGCAGAAATCATACTTGATCAGCCACCTACTAGATATCAAATAATAATTGCTTAAAAATTTGGAATGATTTTTTTATTATTATAAGGTCCAAAAAATTGAGTGTAAAATGGTTACTATAAGATTATACAGAATACCAGAGAGTAGCATTATTCAAAGCATATATGAAGTTATATAAAGTATGACATCATGAAAGGAATACGACTTGTTAAAAAAGCTATAAGTTAAGCACATTCATATCCATAAATGGCAAACTATAGTAGGCATTGGTGACATATTTACATATGTTTATGGATTAAATTGTACAAGAATCAGCACGGCTTACAATTCCAAGAAGACTAAGTATAGTATGTAATATTGTCGTTGCCATTGTCTAAGATAAGGCGTGAGCTAATAACTTAGATCTCTTTTGTAGGATTGCCACAGGTGTTCATGATATTGTATATTAAACTAATCTCTCAAGGGACACTACAAAAAACCACAACAAAGCTGAAACCAATAGTCATGTCATCTTAAAAGTTGATGAACAAGTTTATGAAGTTGCTTAAAGAATATAGAGTTGTTTGGATTAGAATTTTTTCTACTAGTTAATGATTTTTAGTGATGTAAAAACGCCTAAAACCTTGCAAAGTATTGTCCTCTTGAATTTTTTCTCAACAATTATTGCTTTCCAGAAATCATTCTTAATGCTTGTAATTGTTTGGAGATGTGAGTTTGTATTAGTCTATTCTGTCCTTGGAATCATCCAATGATCATGACGGATGCTGAAGCATGTCCTACAATGATATAAGATAGAAAAAGAAGGTCCCATTTTATCAATTCTAGTGGTTATTTTGAAAAATTAGAATTTTTGTCAGCTTGTTGATAGCCGGACTGTCAAGGACCAGGACCAAATATTTTGAGAAAAATCAACCACATAACAATTACCTAATACTATGAATGCAAGATCATAGTTGATTTAAATCCCTTTACACTGTCAAGCTTATGCACATATAGTTTGAGGTTAAAAACTCTACCACCTGTGTCACTTGAAGACTTTTCTGACTTTTGAAGTTAATGTAGTGTATTCTTTAGATGTAGCTAATGGAGGACTATGAATACGAGCATATGCATGGATATATGTTCATAAATCAAATAACCATCAATGAAAGATTTTGTAGAGTAGGACAAGGAATCTTATATCTTAAATCTTATTCGAATTTCAGCCCTTATTTTTCGTCCCATATTTCCTCAAGCTAAAATTCTCCTTAGCAATGTGGTGACGCGTAGCATGTAAAGAAATGTACACCGCATGAGTTGTTGATTGAATCGAAGAGCTGTACTCCCATTCGACTGCTACTTGTATAGCTACCAGTTGAGTGTGCAATGCAGCAACTTCAACGAGGCACTGGGATTGGGTCACTCGATGAGTGGAGCGGAGACTTGTGATTGGTATCATGTGAGTAAGTCCCATGGTCAAGAAACTCTTTGTCAGATTCCCAATCAAGACCACTCCATCCACAGTTGGAAACCGATCGTGCAGTACTCTCTTCATTTTGGCATACATTAATCCACAAGGTCCCACACTGAATATTACGTTGGTCACACTTCCTCACCACGCAAATGTCACTATACTGATCCACTACACAATGAAAATCCTCTGCAGATGCATTTCATGAGGACAGTATACCACTTCTTCCTGGGGTATGATTCTATCGTCAACCATTTCTTTTAGACAGTCGATTCAATTTTAGCCACTACCGCTGACTGAAACACAAAAAGGGGGAGGGGTTTCGCAGAGGAAGATTGTTGCGAATTGCAAGCAAGACGGTGTCAACAAACGAACAGAAAAAGATACTGTGAAGTGTGGTAACGAGGATGATCTCACTATACTACGGCTGCGACTAAGAAAAGAAGTCACTTGCTAGTATGGATCCAGTTCCAGCAGCAAACGACAAGCTATGCGGGATACTCTTGAAGATCAGCACCCATGCACGAAAGCAGCACTGAAGTCTGAAAGATTCTCGTCTTCATTCCCAGTTCAACAGCATGCACAGTGCAGACGTCCAATGCGGACTGACGCCCTTCAAGAATAATGTGCGCAATCCGAGCCAAGAGAAACTGGCAGTAATATTCGAGTTGCGCAGACAATGAAAAGAAATCTCGTCTCCACTGTTTTCTTTCAGCTTTCGATGAACAACGGTCTCATGGCCTTGTTCTTTCATTTCAACGGAATGTGCAGTGTGCATCTGCTGGCTTCAATTGAAGTTTTTGTAAAAAGAGGAGCCACTCTGAAGTTGTAGATCCTATATGAAGCTCTTGAAGATGCTTAGCTAATTAGATGTCTAGCCTGAGTATTTGTGCGAAGGAGACGCTGTGAGGGAGGATTTTGTACTTTTGTAGTTGAAATAGCGAAGGATTGATGACTCGGTGGTGCAAGTGAGGGGTTGGACCAGGGAGATGGCGTTGGTGAACGCGTGAGCATGAAAAAAGGCTGAGGAGTCTGGACAGAGGCAGTAGAAATGGCGGAGGTAGAGGCACCGTTGATAGTTCCCCTAGAGAAGGAGAATGGCGAGAATGAAAAATTGGGCTCAACAACTGTATCGAAGTTGTTCAGCTACCGGCTGGATGCGGAGAACGATCTGGTTCGAAGGGAGAGCTCCAACTCCCTGTTCGGCAGCCTACGCCAGTCTACAGATTCGCTTCTGGGAAGCAGGCTTGGGTCAGGTATGGCTAGAGGATTGTAAATAGTGGTCAAACCTTGAGACTTGTAGCGACCAGTTTAATTTTCTGCCTCGTCCTTGAAAAACTGCCCTCCTTGCAATCCACCACATTGAACCTGTAGAGTGAAGGGACTTTGCTAGTGGGTAGAAGGTCTGGATCTGGATCTGCCGCTTCTAGAAAGCGGTTGTGTCTCGATGACAATGAAACCCTTCGAATTCATCTGTAGTTTACAATCTCGCATACGTAGCGATGTGCATCGTCACTCGGGTTTGTTGATTAGAAACTGCCTGAATCAAGGACTGTGTTGTGTTCATCTGTGCAGAGCTATTCGGAAGCAGATTTGGGTTTGGCAACACGTATGTGCTAATAGACGACATGGGGATCTACTTATCCTCCCATGCAGTCACGTTTGTTATATTAGCCTTGGCCGTTGTAGGAATTGTTCTGTTCACGTTGGTGGTGACGCTGTCGACTATGTTGGGGCAATGCCAAGGCAAGTCCATTGTGATTCTCAAGCCTGATCTCTGCGCGAGCTTCGCTCTGAACGCCGAGGTTAGTAATCTGCTGAACTGGACTCTCCCACAAGACTGCGTCACATTTTCAGCATTGTACGTCGATTCGGGCCATTATCATATGGACTGCGCTCTCGCCATCCACTCTGCGAGGACCTACTTAGCCTCAGTGGTGGTCGAGTCCGATGGCTGGGACATGGTCGTCCTTGAGCTTGACGATACGATGCTGTCCAGCCTTTCCTTATACACGCAGCACCATTTCAAGAGAGAATTTTCTTCAACCCCTTCGTCATCTTTTCTCATGCTCATTCGCTGATAGACAAGCAACTAATACTGATCATTTCAACACATGGCGTTGTGTAAAAGAATTATTTTTTCTTCCAACATGTTAGGATCTTATCGATTGTCAGCTTTCAAACCTCAAAACCGGTCCTACTAGTTCTCAATTCCGTTATCAAGAATTTCGCATCTGCAATCGTGGATTGAGGAAACTGAGATTCTCGTGAACATAATCTCACGTGCACTGGCAGAATTTATATTTGCTGAAATGAGCCCTCTCACTCAATGGAGCAGCGCGCACCAATTTGCAGAGCGTTTCCATTCAAGTAGGAGACGTGGAACAACCATGTGAGCCTTTCAGCGATGCCGCCATTGGGACCAATGGCATCCCTCTACAAGGAACTCAAAGCTCTCAACTGGAGCCTTGCCATCATCTCCGAAAGATTTGAACTGCAACGGAATGCTACCGTGAAAGACCTGAACAATGCAGGATACGAGGGCTACACTCTCATTCTGAGGTCAGTTAACATTCACCCATAACACTCTTAGTAACTGCAAACAACTCCTATTTCATTGTACTCTCTTCGACTACGAGGAGTAACACTCCAGTGTGTGATATGCCTTCTATACTGTACCATGTGTAGTAATCTTATCTGGATGGCTCCTTCCGAAAAGCCTTTAAGGTTGTTGACACAGATGTGAAGCTTTTGCTGTTAGTTGCCTAACCAGGTCAGAGCCTGGACCATTAGCTGAGTATAAGGTAAAGGCCAGGCTTGAGCTTGAAAGCAAAGGATTCCGAATTTGGGCTGTAATTGGGGACCAATGGAGCGATCTCAGAGGCCAGGCACTTGGAAAACGTGCTTTCAGGCTTCCGAATATGTTGAATTACTCCTAGAAAGTAATACAGTCATTGCCATCCCTCTAACACTTGCAGAGTGTGGGTGCAGCAATGTGGGTGGTGCCTTTTCCAGCGCACAACGTCCGGGGGTGAGTTGTGGAGAATTTGTCAAGTTGTAGATCTGGACTGAAAGACGTGGATCACCAGGTTGGAACCAGCCAGATTATCAACAATCTCATCAACGTGCTGCTCATCGGTTGCCGCAAAAACTGTATGCTGTTGGTTTCGGTGAGACTCCAGGTGGGTCTCGATGAGGATGGTTTCTTTGATGTCAGTTGCTTTTGTGTGTGGGTTTCAACGATGGGAGTGAAATGCTCCGTTTTCTCAAGAATGTACAAAATCATTATATATATATATATATATATATATATATAAAACGGTTAACAATCCTTTTAATTTTTGAGTAACTGAAAAATAGTGTGAAAACATCACTCTTTGTTGTCAAGATACAATTTTTAGAGAATGTAGTGATTCGAAGAAAAAGCGTCTTTTTTCTTTGTTGGATACATCTCTTAGTGTGCTTGTGCAAAGTGATTGGAGAAGGGTCAGGGTGCTGATACGATTGCATGATATGTTTACATTCTGTTTCTATCTCTCTTTATATTTTGTTTTTGTTTTTTTTTTTAAAATTCCCTATATATTTTTTAAATTATTTAGTTTAATAAGATGGGGCATCAATTTCTTTTAATAATTTTCAGTACAAAATTTTCAAAATAAACACAATGATAAATTAATAGAGATTAATAAAAGCTAGGCATGTTTAAACAGATTTTAAGTATCAATATTTAATACTTTAAATACAAATTTAGATCAATATTTATTACTTTAAGTTATATAGAAATATAAAAATAACTCATTTTTTAAATCGTTTTTCATTTTTTATTTTTTTATTTTAATTTGCAATCACATCCCAATCTTTTAGGGTACCAAATAAGTTATGTGAAATATTTGTGGTATATTATTAGATATTAATGAACATTATTATTTCAGAAGTAGAAAATATCCAATCCATTGATCTAAAATCTAAACAGATTTTAAGTTGTTAGTATGATTTTTTTGAATAATTTATTTGATTGCAGTATTATCTATTCGAAAAAAATTCAAATTCAAAAAAATTTATTTTACAAATTGTTTTACATATATATAAATATAGTTTTTCACAATTATTTTTTTAAAGATATTTGCGAGATATGTTTTGGGTTTATGAATTTTAAATTCTTATTAGTCTAACATATCAAAATTCATGCTGTTATATTGGTTGTAGAAAAATGCAAAAATATGACACAATATGTATATTTTTAAACTACTATATTATCATTGAATGCCTTGTGTTTTGGTAGTAATTGTAAAATATTGTAAAATATACTAAAGATTTCAATGCATGGTGACCAAATTAAGAAAGAATTTCAAAATATCTGGAAAGAGTCGTGACATCTGCCAATGTATTAAAGCCTCTTTTGTCAAAACAATAAGAATATTGCAAACCTTTGAAATTTTACAAACGAATTGAAAAAACAATAACATTAATTTCATCACAAAGTTAACGCTTACAAAATAATACTTCTCATGTGATATTTGTACACGTGGTTAAATTCAACAATATTGTAATATAAAAAACAGGCAAGATCATTTACAAATAAAATTCTCAAGAATCATAGTCTCCCAAGATAAGGTATGAGCAATTGAATAAAAATTCAAATAAAAGTTTTGCACACTTGATTCTTATAAAACACTGTGAAAATTAGCAAACCAAAAAAAAAAAAAGTTTATCCAAAAAGTTATGTTGGTAATTTATCAGTTTGGATTTATATTATTGCATGTGAAATTCGTTCTTCTGTTTGCTCCATGACCAACCATGAGCCCACAAGACCCACATTGCAAAACTCACACTTTTGGGGGTGGTAAGCACCCTCTAAACTGAGGGTTTTAGGGTGGCTTCTCATGGAGGAAGGGACGAGTTCGGCATCCGAATTGGTGCCTTTCCAGCATCCGGCGCTGCTGCTCCCTGTGTTTAATGCTCTTATCCTCTGCTTGATTTTGCTGTTCCCTCCGCAGCTGCAGAGCTGAGCTTGCAGTGGGTCTCATCCGCGATCCCAGGTTCCGAGGTTTCGAAGAGCTTTGGTTTGAAATCCCAACCGGGCGAGTGAGGTTTTGGTATACTTTTGTATTGCAAAGATTTGGATTCGAAGCTCACATGCCACCATGGGATCCGGATTGCTGCGAGGAGGATTCAGGCTCAAAGGATTCGGAGCGGAGATATCGGCACCGGGATTGAGGAAGAATGGTTGCATGGCTCAAGCGCTGCAATTGCCCGACGCACCGCAGTCCCTGAGTTTCTTTTTGGCAGGCTGTGAATTGTCGAGAGTGGGGTGCCGGTTCGTGATTGGTACGCGATTGCTGCGTCAGGGGAAGAGTAGTGTAGGGAGAAGCGTATGGGGTGGACAGGTTGTAGGAAGAACGAGCGTGGACGGTGGTAGTGGTGGTGAAGTGGAGGAGGAGGAGGAGGAGGAAGCCGAGTGGACAGTGCAGGATAGTGATGCGCTGTACCGATTGCACGGTTGGGGTGCTCCGTATTATGCAATTAACGCCGCCGGGCATCTGTGTGTTCGGCCCTCGGGTGGCACGGAAGGTGGGTGACGGGTTAATGCTGTTGACCACTGTGAGTTCTGTTGTTTTTTGGTCGTTCTTGATGTTTCGTGTTAAACCCTCGAGAATTGGGTTTTGGAGGATTTCTTAGTGGAGTATGTGGGGAGATGCAGAGAGGGATGAGGTGGACGTGATGGCAGTTATAGATGCATTGACGGCACAGCAATTGCAACTCCCCGTCATTCTTCGGTTCCCGGATATGCTTCACCATCGCATGCGTGAGTTGCAGGGCTGCTTTTCCTCTGCAATTGCCAAATTTGGCTATCAGGTTGCCCTTGATTTGGATGGCTCCTTGCTTGGCAACGTGGTTTTGAATGATGTTTAGTTTTGGAAGTTTCTGAGAGCAAATTTGGTGAGTCAAGTATCATTCAATGAGAGTCATGCTCTAAAAGTATGATTTGGTGATTTATTCAGAACCTGGTTTACTGGTTGGCTAGGAGATCTGATCAACGTGTGGGGAGAGGGGTGACAGCGGCATTTTGAAGGAGTATTTCCAATTAAATGCAATCCTGAGTGCCATCTTTTGAATCAATTTGTTGAATTTGGTTTCGGCTTGGAGGTGGGATCGAAACCAGAATTGCTGATAGCATTATCCAAGCTCAGCAGTAGAGATGGAGCGCTGCTTATCTGCAACGGATACAAGGCATGCTCTTCGCAGATCTTTTTAATTCTGTGCTGCGGTTGTAACGATTTGTCAAATCCTGTCTCGTCTGTACCTGTTATCATGCACGTGCTTTGAAGCGTATGCTTGTTGTGTGTGCGTCGAGCACGAAGATCGTGGTTTTTGAAACACTCTGAAATTTATCTGCGTGTGTTTGATGGGTGGTTAGGATTCAGTATACGTGGAAAATGTTGTTCTTGCCACGAGGCTGGGTATTCGAGCTGTAATTGTACTTGAAAAGGTGGGTATTCTTTGTTGAGAATTGTTTCATTCAAACGGTTTATCTCCATTTTGTTCCTGATGATATCTTTGCTTATATTGAGCAATATAGTGAAGCAAACAAATCATATCCATCAATGCAGCAACCAAATAATGGGTGTCGTATTGAATTTATCTGACAGATAGAGGAGCTAGGGGAGGTAGTTGCTTGCAGCAAGCGATTGGGTATTCGCCCTATTATTGGAGTGCGGGCCAAGCTAAGCACTAAGCATAATGGGCACTGGGGGGAAACTTCTGGAAATAAGGCCAAATTTGGTCTCACTGTCACTCAGATAGTTTCTGTTGTGTACCGGCTTAGGCAGGTCTGTACTATTTTCCATGTTGTCAGGTCATTTCTATGTATTTTCTTTCTCATTTATAACATGCATTGGAAGTTTAATGGTTTTTGGATGTTTGGTCCTTATCAAACATATAGTCTAGCTTAGGCAGGGGTATGTTGCTTGGTCAAGGTCCTCTAACATACCGCTATGCTGAGTGTTTTATCCTTCACTCATTTCTTTAAGGAGGGGTTGGTGGTTTTGTGTCAATGGCACAGGAAGGCATGCTTGATTGTCTCAAGCTTCTACATTTTCACATAGGTTCCCAGATTTCATCCATTCTGGCTATAAAGGAGGCAATGCGTGAAGCTAGTCATACCTACTGCGAGTTGGCTCGGATGGGTGCCCCTATGGTATCTTCGTCACTGCTGTACATAATCGACTTCTGTGCATGATTTTTTATTTTTATTTTGTTTTATTCCGTTGCAATTAATTTTTAAATTTGTTGATGTAGAAACTGTACTTTGCAGGGTTACATTGATGTTGGAGGAGGGTTGGGTATCGACTATGATGGTTCTAAGGGGCAGTCAAGCGCCTCTGTGAATTACAATATGCAAGTAATATTTCACACATCATTCTAATCTTATAATTTTATAAATTTTTATCTTTTAAAAATGTTGTGTATCTGCTATCGATGTACATGGATATATTTGATAAACAGACGATATAGGATCGTCATTATAGGATTCTGATTTAAAGTCAAACTCTGGACGATACGTTTTGATCTTTTATAGGTGGGTGCAGAATTATGCAAATGACGTTGTCGCGGCACTCATGGATGCTTGCGTACTGAAAGGTGTAGCTGAACCTGTAATCGTTTCAGAGAGTGGACGTGCTTTGGCCTCCCATTCATCAGTACTGGTCTTTGATGTGCTTCATGCTCCCCATCATACAAAGAATCCTGCATCTGCATTTTTGGACAATGATTCTGAGGCTGAAGATCTATATCTAGACTCTTTCAGAAATGATAATGCTAGTAATCCGCAGTCGCAGGATGCCGGGGAATACTTGCTGTCGACATTCTATCAGGTACTTGATTGAAAGTGTTCACTGTTTTCCTGCAGACTTGGGTTGATGAGCAATTTAATGGGTCTTTGAAAGAATAAAGCGTATAAAGTGCTCTTCAGGCAGTGTTTCATTGTACGTGGTTGGGCTTACTGCAGGTGTATGCAACTCTAGAGTTGGGCAACGTACAAGAAGCTTACAATGATGCTAAACAGCTAAGGCAGGAAGCTAGTAGTTTGTTCAGGCTGGGCTGCCTTAGTTTGGAGCAGCGAGCTCAAGCGGATGTTTTGTATGAGAAGGTGTGTCAGCAGGTGCTTGGATTTGGATCTCAACTTCCTAAGGAGTTCAAGCTGTCCTTTCCAACCATCTATACTTGCAATCTGTCTGTGTTCCGCTCTGCACCAGATTCATGGGCTATAAGTCAGATATTTCCCGTGATGCCTTTGCACCGCTTAAATGAAAAGCCAACTGTCCAGGCTATTCTTGCTGATTTGACCTGTGACAGTGACGGAAAAATTGATCGCTTTATTGGTCCGTCAGGCGAGATGAGCCGTGCACTGGCCTTGCATTCCCTTCAAGAAGCAGAGCCTTATCACCTGGGATTATTTCTGTGTGGAGTCTACCAGGTATGCTGATCTGTATCCTCACCATGATAAGGTTATGACAAGTTACATAAGGATTCTTAGTCAAAGGAATATACATTTTTCTTTTACCTGAGTTAATAGACTTCAGGTTTTTGTAGGAACAGTCACAGTTTTCATTACTTTATGCTTCTCTGTCTAAGATTAATGAGTTCAGAAATTAATTCTTGCCTCAAGATTTACCTTCTCTAATCAAAGTCATCTCTTAGTGTGAAGTTTACTGATTCAACCAATTGTTCCACGGCTGTACAGGAGATGTTAGGAAGCGCCCACAATCTATTTGGAGGTGTACACATTGTGTATTTGCGAGCATTGGGGGACGGCGATTTTGCAATAGACTTTGTACTACCTGGCCAGACTGCAGGGGAGGTGCTGGGTGGCACTCATCATTCTCATGCAGACTTGCTGAAGGAGTTGGTAACGCAGGCTAGTTCTTCTGTAGCTGCTGGAAAATTGTCCCAGAAAGAAGCCAGTCTGTTGATAACTAATTACCAGCGCTGCTTAGATTCTTACACCTACTTCAGCATGCCATCAGATTTCCTAGATCATAAATCCAACTCAGAATCAACACTTGTGCAAACTACTGCGTAGGGACAAGTAGATAGATAACATGTGACTTTCTTTTTTCAAATGGAACAAGTACTTGTGAAAACCTTTGCTCCGAATGGTGCACTTCATGGTGATCATGATACAAATGATGTTCCAATGCGGTTGACTCTTTTTTTACACTTGTACCGAATTAGCCAACATTTGAACCACCGTGTCTCAATTTGCAGTATCTATTCCTTTGACTGGTGGTTTTCATTGAAGTTCTCAATAATTGGTTAGGTACATGCTCTTTTTGCCACGTAGTGTCTATAATCCCCTCACACGAGGAGGCCCGTAGGAAGCCTTCGGGGAGGTAAAAACCAGGTAGGAACTGAAGCGCACAGGATGATATTAAACATATGACCTTGCAACACAAACTGCGCATGTTACTACCCACTAAACAAATTAGTGGAGTGTAAAATATCAAGTAACGTGTAAACTAAAAGGAACTCCATGGAAATCCGCTCACTTTGGAGTTCTCTTCTCTGATTGAATCTACCGTTTGCAATGGGTGGGGAGAGCCGATAGTTGGTGCAGTAGAAGCTGATTTAAATGTCCAATCTATGAATTCAAAATTTTAAATTTATTTTCAAAGCATAATTCTGCACTAAATGAGTAAGTTTTCTCTGTGAAGTAAAATCAAATTCAAAAATCCAACCAAGACAGCAAGCCCCAGAGGATTGTGCCAAGCAAAGGACTTGGTTTGAGTCGAGCTAAATTCTGGTTACCTGGCGGGGTTTGCAACTATGTTCATGCTGCACCTTCAATCTCATTTAGCACCCTCTAAGTTTCACGAGGTGGTAGTGTTTTAGTCATATGCTTTAGAAGACCTTGGTAAATGCTGAAGCTAACAATTGTTTGATCGTTCCAACAATCTGCTACTTTGCATAGAAGAGTAACTTCTGAACGTTAAAATTACAGATTCAGAATTTGGGATTTGGGAGTAGCAAGGGTCATATAGCTACAAATATTTTTTAAACTTCATTGGAGAGAATTTGGAGAGATGTATATTTATATATATTTATATATTTAAACTCTTCAGAAAAAAAAAATATATATATATATATATATATATATATTTGCAAAAGATTGAAATTTCATTATAAAATTGGACATTGTGTTCTTGTTATTTATATAATTACATGATTGACTAGTTTTTCATCCACAAATAAAGACACAAAGAATTTGTTAATTAAAATTATAGGATAAGGTCAATATCTAAATCTTTTAATAAAAAAAAAAAGTTATAAGGTTTAAATTCACAGTTCACATGACTAAGTTTTATTCATAATACCAAAATTAAAACATTAAGTTTAAAGAAATTATTATATGATTGATTGCTAAAAGCTTTAAGCATGGTATTCAACATTCAACATTGAAGGTATTCAACCATAGATTTTTTTATTTTTTTTTGAGATCATTTGCAATATCAAAGATTGCAATTAAATTTAAATTAGAAATTTTATTATATTGTATTATATTTATTTATTATGTAATAATATTTTTATTCTATTTTTATTTTTAATTTGAAAAATAATTAAATTTTTATTTTAAAGTAAAATTTGTAAATATATACAAATAAATTCTAAATAGTGCATTTAATAAATTTGATGAATTCAAAGAATAATTATTTAATGTATCATTAATTATTATAAACTTTGATAGAAATTAGTATTCAAATCTATGGCAGTTTAAATATTAGAACTAAAGAATATTCTGAAGGATAATTGAAGTAAAACGATTGAATCTTAAGATGGTTATCAATAAGTAATTTAAACTGTCATTGATATTTTAAAAGAAAAATTAAATTTGAAAAAAAAAATATATATATATATATATATATATAATTGAAGTGAATTTAAAGACTTTATATTATTCTTATGTATTTATAATTTTTTTAAAATAAAAATAAAATAAAAATTATAAAAAAAAAATCTATTAGAAATAAAAGTAATCATAATAATATTTATTTGATGAGACTAAATATTTGATTATAGTAAATAATAATCTTAGTGTTATTGATTATTTTATGATTTTTAATAATAAGAAATTATATTTATGATTATAATATAATCAATTTTATTTTTATTTTTATAATACATATATTTTACTTATTTTTAATATTAAAAAGAAGATTATAATTATAAATTTAGAATAATTTGGTTTTTTTTAAAACCAAATATCTTTAAATAAAAAAATTAAGTTGATTTATTCAATACATAGATTTTTTTTTAAAACACATGTAAAAAATCATTAAACATTAAAAATTTATATATTATATAATAAAATTTTCGATTAAATTTTTAGAATTTAACATCATAAAATAATTCAAATTTTTTTTTGTTAAATATAAAAAAATATTAGAATAATATTTGATTTTACTTCTTATTATTTAGAAGTCTATTATTTGTGTTTTCAATTCACATTCCATTATTAACTACTTAAAGGATCAATTTTAACATTAAAAGGCACATTTATAAGCTTTGTGCATCAACCATCTAATTAAACATAAATTTAGTATTTTTTTGTTTCTTTGTCATACTTCAAATTAATACATGAATTATCTCAACTACAAACATAACACAAAATATCTATCCAAATCTAATCAAATTAGTCTATTAATATCAAAAGAATAAATCAAACAACAATTTTGAAGACTCTTTATTAACTCTATGCAATCATAATTCAAAGTAAGAGTAAGGGCCACTTCATACCATGGCCAATTGTTGAGTAGACAAAGAATTCTAGTAATACAATTGGTGGAGAGAAAAAAATTGACTGCTTGGCCTTCACACTAGAGGCAAATGACCAATAGACGTTTTGGTTGAAAGTGCCTAAATGACATCACTTTATGGCAAATTTGGTGCCAAAAAGTTGTCCGCTTAAGAAAAAATTGGGTTGAATAAACTAGGCCAAACAATTCTCAGTCAAGCAAACAAACCAAAAGTCTTTTTATTATATTTTAATGGACTTCTACATTCACTTTTTGCCCAATTTCATGTAGAATTGTCCAAGATCTGCTCGACCAAATGATTATAATGCGAAGTGGCCCTAAGAATGAACTAGGAGGCCATTAATTTCAAACGCAATGTAAGGAAGGGAGGGAAACAAGTTGGGGCTCCCAAAACCCTGAAACCCTCGCTCGCTCGTCGTCGTCGCGGCTGCGGCTCCAGCGCTGCTCGCCCCCCTCGCGGCAGCGCCAGTGCAGCCATTTCTACCTCCACCTCGCCCTCGCAAATCCTTTTCCGAGTCTGTCTCGAGCCCCGGAGCTCCCCTCACCCTGCTGCACTGATTCTGAAGCGGGTACAACGATGAGGCCTCCATTGACCAGAGGCGTGGGGGGTTTCCGAGGCGGACGAGGAGGCAGGGGCGATGGGGGAGGTCGCGGAGGTGGCCGCGGAGGCGGCCGTGGAGGTAGAGGTGGTGACAGAGGCGGGCGAGGAATGCGAGGCGGTGGTAGAGGAGGAGGGGGCCGTGGTGTCGGTCGCGGAGGAGGCCGAGGCGGGGGCATGAAGGGAGGAGCCAAGGTGATCATCGAGCCGCACAGGCACGAGGGAGTTTTCGTTGCCAAGGCCAAGGAAGACGCGCTGGTGACGAAGAACTTGGTCCCCGGAGAGAGTGTGTATGGAGAGAAGCGCATTTCGGTTGACAACGAGGATGGAACCAAGGCGGAGTACCGTGTGTGGAATCCGTTTCGATCCAAGCTGGCGGCTGCCATCTTGGGTGGAGTGGACAATATTTGGATTAAGCCCGGTGCTCATGTGCTCTACCTTGGAGCTGCGTCGGGAACTACCGTGTCGCATGTTTCCGATGTTGTTGGACCGTTGGGTATCGTCTATGCTGTCGAATTCTCTCATCGGAGTGGGCGAGATCTAGTGAACATGGCGAAGAAGCGTACCAATGTTATCCCCATCATTGAAGATGCTAGACATCCGATGAAGTACCGCATGTTGGTCGGTATGGTGGATGTCATCTTTGCTGATGTTGCGCAGCCTGATCAGGCTCGAATTGTTGCTATCAATGCCCACAACTTCTTGAAGAACGGTGGCCATTTTGTTATTTCTATCAAGGCCAATTGTATCGATTCGACTGTGCCTGCTGAGGCTGTGTTTGCTGCAGAGGTGAAGAAGCTGCAGAAGGAGCAATTCAAGCCTGCTGAGCAGGTTACTCTTGAGCCGTTCGAGAGGGACCATGCTTGTGTGGTTGGTACTTACCGTGCACCGAAGAAAGCCAAGCCAGCTGCCGGTTCATAGATTTAGGTTTTTCCAATGAGGTTTTGGGAATTCTTCTGCTGGACTGCGTATGGTTTATGAATGCTTGAATGGAGCGCAGCCTTGAAGTTACGAGCAACTGTCCGTTTACAGCTGAAGGCATGCTTTTAGCTACAGTTCACTGTGCCTTGATCTTCATATTCTGTAACCATTAGTGGGTTTCATGAACTTGCCTTCCACATTGGCACTGCCCCTGGAGTTGTAATGTAGTTCCCAACGTCGCGCTTGACTTGGACCTGGTGGCATTAGATTTCTTCTAGGTTAACAGTCAGGAGGCAGTATTGTATAGGCCTCTTTCCGACTGAGCAGCTATTGGACCGCTATATGCAATCTCCTGAGATGCGATCACCTGTGAATGTAACAATGTCATGCATTGTCTCCCCCATGTTAGTTTGAGCCGAACATTTCGATAATGTCGGTGCTTGCGAAGGATTAGGTTTCTGCCAATTCCACATTAACAAAGTCAAACATAACTTACCAGTGATTCCTAATGATCCTGAAAGTGCCAATTAGGCTGCATGGTGTAGTTTCCTTACACCCAAGCATATGTTACAATTCGTCATGCGAAGCATGCTCCCTCTAAATTATTCATGGCTTTGTCATTTTGCTTGGTGATTCTATAATAGATGGATGTCAAAAAATCATGGGTTGTGAAGCTTGCGCAGTCGACTTTTTAGTAGCTGGAGACACACTTAACGCTGATGAAAAGTGAACATTACATATTATCATTTAAGTTGAGGAATGGCATGCCGCTCACCGAGATTCATCCACTGCTACGAAACTCCCTGTGCAGACCACGCTCTGTTCACCAGTCCTAGCTCGAAAGCCCAAAATGTAAGTCTAGATCAAAAAGGACTTCCACGTGGCTGTCGATTATTGCCCATGGATCTGGTTGAGGATAGTGGGTTCCGGACATTCGTCTGAATTTCAATCAATCAAGCTGCTGAGAAGATTTGGAGTGAAAAAATCAACCCCGAGGTAAGAGCTTCGTACATCATCTACGGTTTGGTGAAAATCTGGGGTGTTGAAGGTCTTCGAGGATGAGCAAAGTGATCCATTGCTGCAGCGCCCTCGGAGCAGTGCACAATTTTTTGCAGCCCCAGTTGGGCCATGCGTAGGTGGCCGGATTAGCAGTCTCTATCTCAGGAATTTGAGATACTGGTTAAGTTCTTGCAACGGTAGAGAAGATGGCGGGTTGTTGTGTGCAGGCGCGAGCAGTTTTAGCTGCTGGGACGAGCTCCTATGTTGTAGGGTCGACCCGCGGGTGCTCCAGCTCGGGCTCAAGCCCTGCTTCGAACGCTAGCATTAGATGGGCCCCCAAAACACCCGGTGGTGTGCAGAAGATGATGGCGGAGAGGAAGGGTCACTTGGGAACGAGGGTCGTTTTGGTGGAGACTGCCGCCGTCGTTTTGAATCAGAGAGCCACAGGGCTAGTGGTCGAGGCGGCTAAGCGGATATCAACGGGAAGAAGTTACGCATTGAGCTCCACATTGAAGATCGAGGCGGGAAAAGAAGAAGAGGCTACTGCTTTGTGCAAAAGCATTGTGGAGTGGGCCCTTGATAAGATGGTAAGGGCGGGATGGTATTTTTTTCGCCTGTTGAGGATGGGGTTTGCTCCTCATTACATTGATTGCCTCACTAGGAGTGCTCGGTAGGAGAATGGGATTTCTATCAAAGGGCTTAAATTCTATGTGCTTGTATTCTTATTTTGGCTTGTTTACGTGTGTTCGGGGGTTTGGATGGTTCAGAATGACAGAAAATCTGGGATTCAAGGCTTTGAGTGCAACGTCGACGCCTTCGACAAGAATACTTTGCATTTTTGGGAGATCTATGAAAGCTTTGTCGTCATGAATGATATCCGCGCCTCGCCCGAGCACACCAAATTTGTGATGGATGTATGTTTCGCATCCCTGTTAGTTCTCTGTCATTCTTGGTTACTGGGTCAATAGAAATTGTTATGAAGTTTTTTAGAGTTATGCTCCCATGGGGTGCGACGATTTCTCATAGCACCGACTTTACGGGGTATGTTCTGGTTTACTGAAATTGGAAACGATACAAAAATTACATGTGTTTTGAGAAACTATGTCCTGGAGAACTGAGTTTAGAGAAAGCTTTATTGTCGTATTTACTGGTCTATAATTTGCTTTTTACTCATTGTATTATATTAGTTTATTTGTTACATTAATATATTGTATTATATTAGTTCCATTGAGTGGAGGGTATGAAAGTTGTTTAATTTGTGGGGTACTTTTGCAGGTGAGGCCTTTGCTGACGGGTCCTATTGCTCTCGCTGCTTATGAATACAAGGATGGTCAAATTGGTCACATGATGAATCCTATTGGTACAAATTCCACCCTGACTCTTCTTGTAACACCTGGAAGTGTCCGCTGTTATTCATATATTTTGTTCCCTGGATTCAGCTAGTAGTGATTGCTAGGACTTGGTTACTGAAGCTCCTGATGATTTCATTGCTTTCATTTTGAGAATGAGCGTATATGCTAAAGACTTGGGCGGGTTTGGGTTTAATAGTCTTGTGTTTTGTGTCACCTTTTATCTTCAAGGAATAGAACGTAGAGGTTTTCACTGTACGATTACGTCGAAGTAGCGAAGTCAAATTCGACAAAAAAATTTCACGCAACTATTTCTGGGTGACGTCACTAGTAATGCAAAGTCCCATTGTGCAGTTCAAGTGTTTTTTTATTTCAAGTTTTCATATATTATCGGATTTCAAGATTTCCTTGTTGTGCTCCGTTTCTCTTCGTGTATAGTTTCAACAGGTGTAAACTGACCTATTTTGGAGCCCTGAGTACGCTACATGGTTGAGCCGTGTGTCAGTGAAAGTAAAAAGATGTGTTGATCTATTTCTAACAAAAGGAAACTATTGCTATCTCAGGACCGAAAGGAGAAGGAGGCCTTGACGATGCAACGGGGCAAGCTGGTACAAAGCAGCAGTCAAACGTTATTAATCAAGGATTAGGAGAAGCCGAAGAACGAGAAACCTTTGATCTTGATTCCATGTTGGGTAAGATGTCTTTGAAGAGCAAGTCTGACAAGGCTGAAGAAAGCAAACAAGAAGGGTGGAGCTTCAAAACCCTCTTTGGTGGCAAGAAGTGAAGAACTACGTGTTTTCTCAATTCAATGCCAATATTGTGGAACATGATCAACAGTGCAGGTCAATGTGTTTTGCATGCTTATAATTTTTTTATCCTGTACACCTTGATCTGCTAGGATGTGGATGTCTCACTTGGAAAAGGTACATCGCTGCATGCGTTGTTAGAAGGTAGAGGTCTCATAGGATGCAGCAAACGTAGATTAGATCACCTGTTCACAGCCTGGTTCTGATGTGGCTGTTGTCATATAGATACATGTTGAGTAGCAAGCGCATGCTTGTACATGAAAATTTTGTTCCAGATAATGGCACTGCGGTTTTGTCTACTTCTCAATTTGAGAAACAATCATCTCTTGGCTTTCTTCTAGTTTGTGCCTTTTCGGCAGAGTTCTTTCCCAAGGTGGTTTATCCCATGCTTGTTTAACCCTTGCTTGTGACTGTTTTATAGAATATGCTTGCCGGTCTTTCTTTCAGTAGAAAACCCATGAAAATCACGAAACAATGACAGCTTCGTTATGGCTATATCTGAACTTCCGAATATGAATGGGTCAGGTTTCACTAGTAACCTTGATTAGTATGCTGATGTTAAAAATGTTTCTATTTATGATTTGATGTAGTTCCTTCAATCTCAATGATTAGCATGCAAAATTTTGCTTAAATCCGAACTTTGTGTCATTCGATCTTTTCCTTTTGAGGCATTTTAAGGATGATGCCTCAAAAGGAAAAGATCGAATGACACAAAGTTCGGATCTATACTTGAGGTGTGGTGATTTTAAGATTATGTGCAGTAGGTAAGGAGATACATATTTTAAATGAAAAATTTGTATCATTTTCATTAACAAATACAAAAACATTTTCACAAAAGTACATAAAGCATTCAAGTAATTTATTTATTCTAATTTTATAAAATATAAAATATATAAAATATTATGATAATATATAGAAGTTATGATCTTTAGAAGATATTTGAAAAATAATTAAATATATATTTTTTATATTTTTAATTTTTTAAATAATAAAATAAATTTATTTGGATTTAAAAAAAAAAGATTAATTTTTTTTATAAAAATATTGTTTACTAATCTTTCTATAAGTATTATTTTATTATCTTTCTATAAGTATTATAAAATCTTTCTATAAGTATTTATTACGTTTTAAGTAATAATTAAATATTAGAGTGATTTTCTTGTCCAACTATGGGATATTTGCAATGGATCAAAGGACCTATCAACTATCTTCGTGTAAAGCATAGATCAAAATTTGTAACAAACACCATTTAATAGATTTTGGATTTTATCTACTTTTGAAGCAATTTGATTGCTCATTGTCAAACATGTCCTTAGAAATGGAAGTAATGTAACAAATACCTATATTACTTAAGCAAATAGAAGTAAATAGAAGTAAGTGGAAATAAATAAAAATAAACACAAAGAAATAGAAGTGAATATAAATTAATAGAAATAAATAGAAATTTATTAAGTAGATAATATCTTCTTCCAAATATATTAAAGAAGCTTCTTAGGTGCAAATTGATTTATAGATGCTCCTAGATATGTTAAAAGGCTATACAAACTTCTCCTAGAAGCTTTCTACCTTTAAGAAGATACTATAAAAGTGTCCTACAATTGAGACACTTGACCTATAAGCCTTGTGGTCTTTAGAAAACTCCCATAGGGCCTTCTTAGAGTGTCTTTAGACTTAGAGAAGAAGATGAGAGACCACAACTTTCTAAATATATAATTAATTGATATAAAGAGTTTTTCTTTATTAGTTTTATATAAGGAATCAACTAAGAAACCATAAGAAAAAAAAATGAAGTAGAATACATTGTTTTCTTACATGGTATGAACAATATTGTTACTTGAAATTTGTATTGGATTTACCTTTAAAATGTGGTTTTTATAAAAATTTAAGAAGTTATGTAAAATATTTCTAAAAATATTTATTTAAAATTTAATTTTTTTGTAAAATTTAAAATTTAAATTTAGATTGCCATATTTAGAATCATGATAAAAGTATAATTTGGTCCTTTTTATAACATTCTTTTATTTATACTATCTCTAGAGGCTGAAGCTTCAAAATAATAATTTTTCTTAAGCAAAAACAAAACCTTTATAAAGCTATCAATTTATGGCCTTTAAAATTAGGCTTCCAGATTTAAGGGCCCCTTTATTATTTATTATATATGGAGAAAAAACTACATTTATCCTTAGTTTTGTTAATATCTTTCTTGTATTTTAGTCTTGATTCAAGCCTATTTACTTTCTTTGAATTAGACAATAGTTATTCTAATATCTTCTTATTTTTTAATATACTTCTTCTTGATCTTCTTTCTTTCTTCATACTTGTATATAAATATATTGTCTTTTTAAATATTTTTTCGATTCCTCTCTTTGACAAATTCAACCATATGTAACAAAAACAAATCTCAAAAGTAATTATGGTTTTTTATGGTTTGAAAAATCTCATTATAATCATAAAAAAAGTATGCAATATAAGAATACCACTCTAACTTGTATAAGTTATGATGTAATTCAAATTTAAAATCCTTGAACAATTTTTGAATTGTTTATGGTTATAAAAGAATACCTATCATGAAATCTACAATTAATTATACCAACTTCAACTTTGTTTCTATATTTTAATGAATTAATTTTAATTCCTAAATTAATATCCATATATATATATATATATATATATATTTCAAAAGAATTTCTTTTTGTTTTAAGTTTTAATTTTTTAAGACTTCAAAGCATGATAATAAATGCATCAAAGGTAGGCACTAATAATTATTTATATTTACCCATAAATTTATTCAAATAACAAAAGTTTACAAACTTAAAAGCTATAAATAATTGCCAATGCAACTTAATGGTCAATCAATCAATCAACCAATATTACAACCTGTTTTCTTTTATCTTATTACAACAACTTCAATCCTCCAATGTTCTCTTTAATACTAGAATTAAAAGAATGATAGCAAGGAACCACCACAATTATGGTTGCATAGACACAATGTTGTTGTTAGATAGTTTTATATTATGATTTCTCCTTATTGATACATTCTTTTGTACAAATTTGTGTGAAAGGATGATTCTATGGTCTTCTCATATGTTTTTATTCTAGGTTAAGTGATACAATATATTTTTTGCTGAATGGTTTTTTTTATGGGACTATTTAATGAGTTTTGTATTTCAATGGTTTAATGGTGGTAAATATTTAACTTGTGTAGTTAAATTGATACCTTTTACTGTTATTTATGAGCAACATTGGTGTGAATAGTTTGGCTTGATTGTTTTTGGTTTAGATGGTAAATATGAGTTGTGTAAAAACAACATGTTTAGATTGTTTTGATAAAGAAATTGAAATAATTATGAAATGTTGTTTTCCACTTGAGCATATAAGGTTTTATATTTTGATGCTATCTATTATGTGCATATATATATTGATATATAAATTTTATGTGAAATAAAACAAAAAAATTATAAAAAAAGATGCTCGAATTGCAAGCACATAAAATGACTTCAAGAACTCTTGTTGCAATGTTTCAAACAAGTTTGATAAGTATGATGTACAATTAAAAACATAGTATTTAATTGAATATAATTAAAAATATAATATTTAAAAGAATAATTATAATATGTAATCACTTATACTTAAAGCTTGAAAAGCATATTTTATTATCTTCTTTTCATAGAAAATATTTTTATTAAGGTCAAAGTTAAAGCTTATATATTTGTTTTAAAAAGTTTTTATGTATCTCAAACAATAAATTTAACACCATTAAAAAATATTACCCAACTTAATTTGAACAGATTCAAATACTATTGATACAATGTTTTTGAAAATTACATAAAAAACATTAATACAGATCTTAAATTAGTTTATATTTGATTGTAAACATATTCATATATGATTTCAAGTATTTATATAATATTAATAATTGTCTTAACTATGTGATATACTAACTGTATGTATAAAATCATTAAAATAACTCATATAAAAATGAAAAATATTGATTGAAATTTTTATAGCATTAGTATTTTAACTTGTCATTTGAAAATGGAAAAAAATATTTATTTTATTATTGAATTATCTTTACCAGATTTTATTATTTTTATTGTAAAATTAAGGTAATATATTTGAGTAGACTTTGTTTTTACATTCAATTTAATTTTTAATAACTTTAATTAGAATAATATAATATTATATGTTAAACTTTTTGCAAGAACGTTTTTCTGGGAAGATTGAAACTATTGTATAGGAATGTATTTTAAACAAAAAACACACAATCTTTTGTTTCATTTGTCAATTTCATTTATAGTTTGTGATTAGTTTAGACATTTAAGAATATATTCTACAGCTTTTGAAAATAACACATACAAGATAACATAATAATATGGGTTTTTATAGGGAAATAACTTCAATCTCTTCTCACATAAAATCTTGATGCTTATTAAAAAAATATTAAAATTTACTATTATTTTTAATATTAATATTTTTATTTGCATTCTCTCATTGGGCAAGTCAATTAAATTATATATGTATAATTTATTTACTTATCAAGTTTTCCAGTCTTAGAAAATTTATGATACATGTGAAACTGGAAGGTATTCAAAACAAGGAAAGCAAGGAAAACAAGCAAATGTTTGAGAATAAACAGAGAAAGAAAAACAAGCACCATATTGGAATAGTGAAGGGGCAAGAAGCACAAGAAGACAAGTTCTGGAGCGACACTAAACACACACCCACCCCTCAAAAGCAGGATAAGAGAAACAAAGGAAAGGAGTCAGGCAAGGGAAGGCACGGCAAGGCACCCATTCCCATGCCCATGCCCATGTCCAAGTCCACACCAGACATTGTGCTAGTGAGTGCAAGAGAGGGGGGGGGGTGGGGTGGGGGTGGGGTGGGGGTGTGTAAAAACATGCAGAAATATAATCCACGTTAGAATATGCGCACATGTAAACCAAGCAGCAGGAGCAGAAGAAGAAGAAGAATGCATCAGATCCGAGAGAGAGAGAGAGAGAGAGAGAGAGAGAACATGGAGTAATGGGGGATATGTGGGCACGCCAGAATTCGTTCCCCTGCCTACAGTGGAATCTACGGGCACAGCACTACCCCCTCCCCCTCCGCCGCTACTTGCAGGGAGGGGACGCACATCATGCGGCGCCATGTTCATGATCACATTCACATTCATATTCTTATTCGTGGTGTGGTCTAGTCCTGGTGTCGACATCAGGAGCGCAGAAGGGAGGCAGAGAGGGAGGGAGGGAGCGAGAGATAAGGTTAGGAGGCAGGAGTAAGAATTCGGCAGCCCTGGAGGGGGAGGAGGGGAGAGAGGGGGGTCAAATCCCGGGGAGGCAGGGACAGGGAGTTTGACTGGAGGCGGTACAGGTGGGAAGGAGGGAAGGAAAGGGGGTGGAAGAGGGAGGGAGGAAAAAGAGGGGGAGGGGGGGGGGGGGGGGGGGATAGGGGGTTTTTCAGAGCAAGTCCCATTGCAAGTGACAGAAGTACCACTGGTTCTTTAATTTCGAGAGACGGAAGGGAGAGGTTCATGTGTGATGAGCCCCTGCACCCCAGCATGGCTGTCGATCTCCCCCTCGCCCCCCCTATGGTTTGGTCTATCATCTGGGGGTAGCATCGCATCTCTGCGTCGCCTTTGAGCTAGCTGGCCCCTCCCTGCCTGCCTGCCTTACCCCTCATCCTGATCATCCGCTCCCCTTGCTACTACTGCATGACAAACCCCCTGCCGTGATGGTATATTTGGTCGCTTCGAGCTGGTGCAAGCAAGCGTAGCTGGGCCTATGGGTACCGGAAGGTAATGAGTGTGTACTGCGAGGAGTAGAAAAGGGGCTGTGGGGTGGGGCAGACGAGTCAATTGGAAGGTGCCATACCAGAAGCTGCGCCTCGTCCTTTTTGAAGTTCCACATGGGTTCGCACCATGCACGAGTAGGATAGTAGATGCAAGGAGGTTCTGGGGAGCAGGACCCGCTCCTTCAAATCGGAAGAACACCAGTTATTCTATCAGCCGCTGGTAACACTACTGTTGTTGCTGCTGCTTCTCTACAGTCTCGCGTTAGCTCCAACGGCTGCGGAACCGGCATCTATACGTGGCCATGACTCTTCCTTGGAGCTTAGTATTTTAACTTCCTCGCTCGGTCCGTTGGGCCGCGTTCTTAGTGGTGCCACTGCAACCAGGCCCTCTTGGAATCGGATGACTTCGCGTATGCCGCTGGTTCCAGTTGAGTTCAGGAGATTCAAAGAGGAATGATAGGATTTAAGTTCAAGACAATTGACTAGCTTCGTGCTCAAAGAATGTTGTGAAAACGATAATTACTGCTCCCAGCTTCCCACCTGTTGAACCTGAAGACACTACTTCGACACACAGGCAAGTTCAACATTGCAGCTGGAGATGTCGAAGCCCAATGTTACAGCATTAGTTACCTTTTTTGCTCTCCTTCTGCTCACCATGTTTCCCCAACAAACCATCGCTGGACGACAATATCTACCTGGTAGTTTACTCTCTACCTGGACGGCTCACTGCATTGGCAACTTTGGGTTTTCTGTCCTCTGGAGAGTTCACTAAGTCGCGTTCGTCTTTAGCCTTTTGTTCGAAACAAGCGCATCAAATGTGGTTGGGATGTTATTTGCGGTGGTGTTGTAATGTAAAGAACTCATTAACAACGGCATATTTTTCGTTTTCTTTTCTTTTCCTTCTATTTCTCTTCAGCTGGACCGCCGGCAAGCTCAATGCACACTCCCAGACCAGTCCAGGTTCCAGCCGCCAGGCGTGTAGCAAGCCAAGGAGGAGTCTTAGAAGGCTCGGCGTTGGATGATGGAAGTCAGTTTCAGGTGATTTTCCTTTCATGCTCATAGTAAGACTCTTGTCATGGCCTGAGTACCATTTCGAAGCATGATCTTGGAGTGGCACGAAAGAACCCATGTAGATTCAACGAAGTGTCACTCCAGAATTCCATGAATGTAGATAGCTTTGCTTTTCAGCCCCTAGAACCGAGAATTTCAAAGACTAGTAGAATTCATTTAGCCACATTTATATATAATCTATCTTTACTATTTTTAAAGGATCGTACATAACAACCACTGCACTTCATGGTTGTAAGCAACGCCGCCCCATGAGGACATGTGGTGATGAATGGGATGACTTGGAGAGGGTGTCATACAAGTTGATTTTGTAGTTGGACTGATTGCAATTGTTGAGTATTCCTTCTATAAGAACCAGGTTTGCTTAGAAGTATTCCAGTCGGTCACAATTCCTCAACGTGCTGGGCAAAGCACTTCCATGGTGGGCCGCAAGACCAATCTCATAATGCTCATGGCGCAAATGGTGCAGGACAGAACCCCCCCATCTCACAGAAAGATCTTTCCAGGCTTCAATGATCCAGTGAAAAGTAACGCCGATTCTATATATGGGCATAGGCTGCTGGTTGGATCGTCTCCTCCGACCTGCCAAGGGAAATGTGGACGTTGTATCCCATGCAGTCCAATCCATATGTCGTATGGAAGTCCTCACGGCGCATTGACACAGCAGGAATACTACCCGGAAGTTTGGAGATGCAAATGCGGCAACAGGTACTTCATGCCGTAAATTAAGCATGGATAATAAGAGCTGGAAACTACTACGACCCCTTCACGCTCGTTTCTGCAGGTGAACATTTGCGGATCGTGACTTAATGTGGATCGGTACATACCTCCGAACTAAGTCGTTATATTACTTGCACAGCATATTGAGAGCTTGCTGGTTTGACCCCGTAGAGTATAATTTTGGCCCGCGTTTAGCAGTTGGAAGTCACAGAGCGAAATAAGGCAACTCATGTATTGGATTTTTATGTGGCGTGTATGGGAAGAGGGGGTATATTGGGAAACAATGCTCCACTCTATTGTAACATTATGCAAGAGAGGGTGTGGAGTGTGTGGGTGCACTATTTATTAGCGCAGATTGAACACTGAGACTAGATATAGGAGAATTAGCAGACAGTAGTCACAGCTTGTGAATTAAAAAAAACAGTATGGGTTTGATTGATTAGTAGACTAAAGGCCTCAACACCAATATCATGGGTTTAGTGCGAGTTGTATATTGATCATCAGAGGCATGCTTCTTTTTCTTTTATTTTCTTATTTTCCTTTCTTTTTCCCCTTAGGCTTAGTACAATCAGCGCTAACTTCGATGAAAGCTCAAAAATACAGGCAGATGAGCAGAGATACTTCAGTGTGGAATTTCCTGGTAGGGGGATTGAGCTGACAGACACGGTTCGAGTTTCACTGATACGGCTATACAGCTCTGTTGCAATCGTTGAAATGTGTGGTCGTACTATATAGCCTTCTCGGTGTGTGTGGGTCCGTGTGCTCTATTTTTTGTCCAACATATCATAATGAACATCCAATTAACCCGGCCGAGACTGGTAGCTGTGGCTGCACATTGAATTCAAGTTCGGGTATCGGAAGAAGGTGGGATGGCCAAGGATCTGGTTCAGATCTGAAGATTCCACTGTAAATAGTGTCAAGCTATGGTCTGTCAAACCAATTCATACTAATACTTGGCTTTGGGGGAATTCTTCAACAGCTAGATGCATGCTCTGTTGTACATCGCTACCACTCAATTATCGATAAAGCATTCAAACTATACGCAATCCTTATCATTGATAAATTATATACTCATAACTTAGATGTCGTCTGGCTTCGAGAACTTGGACAATGAAACCACTGGGCGGAAGTGTGAAGGAGAGTACTTAGTCTGCTTGAACACTGGCCATATCTGATTCCCAGCCAGCTTCTGCACCTATGTAACCCCGGCCAGTGTCAATATGTTTTTATGCATGCCTGACTCAAGTTATTTCGCGCAACTCAATCTTCGAAGTTGTGAGCAAATCTTACTGCAACATGTACTTGTGTAGTATCAGTATAATGTTGTCCACTGTAAACTATTTGTAGTTCTTGTTTTAACTTTTACAGTCACAAGCAGTGCCATCCTCAAACGTCAGCACTGTGCTGGAATCACAAGAATCTGATTCAGGGACTATCTGGATTTGCGAGCCACTGCCAGCATTAATCATGGAACTTGCTGATTTTGCATCAGAGCTAGTAAAGGGTTGAATCTGCTGTGCAATGCAACTGTGTTTTACGTACATGCCACTCATGCACAATCAAATAAGCCTACACAAGATATTAGCCGTGTTCTTCCGCCTCACCTCATTGCTACAAGTGTATGCAAGGGGTGGAATTATGTACCTTTTCTCCTGTTCCAAAGGAGTCGCGAGATGGAATTTTTAAAAACCATTTCCATGTAGCTTTGCTGTGTTAGCAGTCCAAATCACACCTTGCTCACTAGAGATGAAGAAAATAAACCAATACATGTCCAAGCAAGCTCGATCAGCCATTCTCAAATGCAAGCTTTAGCATCACAACCCAAGTCTGGTGCCACGCAGGAACGCATCGGCGCCTTTCCCTTTCTCTGCACTCCTGAATGGACCTCGGCAATAATTTAGAGCTGGAATCAGAACCTGCGGTTTCTGCTGCTGCTGCTGCTGCTGCCAAGGTTCTTCAGATCACAGCACTTGCAGACTTTCCGCAGAGCTGCGAAGTACGCATCACAAGCAATGAATGGGGAATCGCATTGGGAAACGTGAGATAGCGAGCCTAGTAGTTGAACAGACAGAGGCTAGCAGAGTAGAGTGTAGGGGCCAAGGTGGGAACTGGTCTTGTGAGCGTTGCAAGCTGCGAGGTGGGGGAGAAGGGTACCACAAGGACAAGCTACAAGAGGGAGGACATCACCACCACCATCGGGGAGGTCAAAGAGAGAGTACCCAGGGTATTGAAGGAGAAGGGGTGGAGTGGGAGTGAGGTGGAGGGTAGCCACAGCTATGCAGATTTGCAATCTCTTTTTTGTAGCCTTTCTTTTCCTTTCCTTTCCTTTCTGCTCCAAATGCTGCTGCTGCTGCTACTGCTGCTATTGCTCCTGCTGGGAGGGGATGATGATCTCCTCGGAATGCTCACTCCCTGTCTGCTTGTGCCACCAGGCCATCTCTCTAGCTCTCACTCTTTCTCTGTTTCTGTCTCTTCCCTTCTGGGTCTGATTTCCCCACCCAGCATCTCGTACACCATTTATTGCGCTGCGTAACTGCGTCCTTCTCTCTCCACAGTCTGGCCCGTTTCCTATGTTCCAAGTCCCTATGATGTGCACACATCCTAGCTTTCCTAGTTTAGATTGCTTGGTACTGCAAACTAACTCAGGGGGTGTCTCCAGCCTAGAGTTCTCACGATGAAGGAGAAACCCAGCCCACATGGGTTTCACTTTGCTTGGGATTTGGTGTGTGTGTGGGAATTGGAGAGTGGGTTGTGTTGTCACTCATGGGTGGCAACTATGTTCCTTTTCATTTGCAATTGTTGCAAATTGTGTGGTGAATTAACATGCTTCTTTTGGCCTGCTAAGAGGGTGACAGTAACTTTCCAACAATTAATTTTATTTATTTATTGTATAGAAACTAAGTTATGTAAAGTTTTAGTGCAAGTATGTTGAAGAGATTTCTAAATTCAAAATTTCAACATGTAGAGAATATAATCACTAATTTCCATATTTTTTAAATATTTTTTTTGAGAAGCATACACATTTTTTGTGATAAAGTTTACATTTATTATTATTCAAAATCATTAAGATTAAATGTTAGAAAGATATTGTGCATATACTAAAATAAAATAAACATGAATAGAACTGAAACCTAATTATTAATATAATATTTATAGTATATTAAACCATTATGTTCTAATCTTTTATATCCATCAACAATTGAATTTTAAGATTAATTTCTAAACTAAAACTATGCCCTTCAAAATAAATTGCATTACCATGAGAAATCTGGCAATCTGTAAAAACATTGACTTAGGATTTTAGTTTGATGATTGAAAAAATATATATTTTATTAAAATTTCCACATGCTTTAAAATAATTATAATATTATAACTTTTAAAATATCAGAAAACTATAGTTATTAAGTGAATGTTTTCATTTTCTTAAAAAAATTTAAACAATAAACCAGCAATTATAAATATTTTACGCTTGAAACCAGGAGCATATTTATTTTAAGAAATCACTTGAAATTAATAATTTTTCCAAAAAAATTAACACGAAAAAAATATCAACATGATCTCGTTCTAGAAAACACTAATTTCAAACTTGAAAAAAAATACACCGACCGTATTTACGTAGCTGGTTTTCAAATCTAAATAGTTTTTTCCAACAACAAATGGTTTTTAACATGGTAACAAGCGCACTTCCGCCACACATAACTAGAAATGGGACTGTAACAAACAAAGAAAAAAACATGGAGCAGTACCCTGATTTCAGATTGAGAAGGCTGGTGAGCAGCCGTCCAATCTGGTGCTGTGGGTTTTTTCTCTTCCTGATCAGACCAGGAACAACACAGAAGCAAGCATCTGGTCAGAGCCACAAAGGAAGATGTCACCCAGATAAGCTGAGGAAGGCCAGCTGTAGTGTTGACGCATCCACCGTCGTTTTCTACACAGAACGAGGAGAAACAGGATGAGGAGGAGGAGGAAGAGCAAGAAGAGTAGGAAGAGCAGGAAGAGTAGGAGGAAGAGGACGGAGCTTCCTTCGATGTGGTGCTGCTGCTGGTACCAGGCTATTTGCATTTACTGGCTTGCCACAGCAATGCTGATAAGAGTGGATTTGGAAGGGACTTCACCGCAAGGACTAGCAGTACAGACTACCTCTGATCTGTATCCACTGTACCCACTCCCTCTTTCCTTGTGGGTTTTTTTTACTGTCTGTCCTTTGGAAAACTGGAATGTCAATCTTTATGGGCATGTCCAGCTGGGTGAGAGGGCAGGTTAACCCCTCTGCCAAGGATTTCAGCGCTGTCTCGTGATTTCGGAGCGTTGCATGGCATGGTTCTGTGCATTGCTCTGGTTCCTGCTAGAAGCGGATTCGCACGGTGATTGTGTGTCAAAAAGATAGACATCCATGGAAGCGAAGTAGTGGACAGGTGTGTCGAGGGGTTTGTCTCCAGCTTTCAAGTCTTGGAACATTGAATCCATAATGAATAGTTGCAGTTGGTAGTGATGAAGTAGAAGATTCCAGCAGCGGCCAGATTCCACAAGCAGTGCAGTAGCTGCGTGTCCTGCCGTGCTCTGCCTTGAATCATCACCTTGAACCTGGTCTCAGATCTTTATTGGACTTCTTTTATGGGCACACTGAATTAGGAGGCGCAAAGTAATCAGGGCTTTCATCATTAGCGTGACTGCTTGTGCGGTACAAGCTGCACAAAACGGTGATTTTTGAGACATTCGTCAAGAACCTGTGGATTTGAGTTTGCAACAGTTGTATGGCTCAAACTGCAAGGGGGAAAAACACGATCGACTCGCTGGCTAACTTTCTGTTCTAAATATTCCAACGATAAGAACGCTGGCTGCCGGCTGCCGTGCTCTGCTATTGATCAGACTGAGTCCTGAGAAGTCAGCACTTTACTGGCTCCTCCATTGAACTGGGCTTTCTAAGGGAAAAACGCCTTCCATCGTACGGGAACAATGATCTTCTATAATGTTGTTACCGTCTGTGTGCAACCTGGTTGCAGGCAGCGGAGCCAGCTCAAGCCCCTTGGAGCTCCAACTATTTAGCATCGTCACTGCAATCTTAGTATTCTCTCGATGGAGATTGAAACAGTGAAACGCGTGTGTGGGTGGGTGTAGATCTCATTCTTTTTTTACATTTCTCAACCATTAAGGTGAGCGGTGAGATGAAATCGATAACTTAAGTAGATGACGAAACAGAAAATTTTATCCCACAAGGCTTTGATTCAGAGACCCCTGACCACGAGGGTAAGCCAATATTACGACTCGTGTACCATTATGCAGAGGGGTTGAAACCACAGGAGAAAGGTCGTTTGGTTGCCCCAAACAGGAGCCTACAAAGCTGCATCTCTTGATCTGCTCTGCCTCTGCCGCTCCTCCTGTGCCAATCACTGATTTGAGTATTGCTTCCCTCGTGTGAAACCGACCAGTCGTAGGTATGTACGCATCGTCGTCACTTCTGCAAGACCTCGTTCCAGGTCTGCTGAAAGCGAGTCTCCCAAGGTCATGTCGTTACTAGTTTATTCAGTCTTCTCTTCTCCCCATTTATGGGTTAAGTAGAGTTCCACTTCAAGTGCGCATGGTTTGACTATGCAGGTGCCCTTAGTAAAAAAAAAATAACAAAAACCAATTTTTTTTTTTTTACTTAGCCGGACTCTGGCTGATGAGCTAGAACGACGGGTAAAACACTGCCAGCACACTTCCGGAGACAATAACTAAGCTATCGCCTTCATAGTGCATAATATAGGCTCGCAAGTATCAGACCACTTCAAAGACCAAACATAATTGTGATGCATTAGTCTACAGACATTAAAAAAACCTGCGCTGTCATAACTCACCATTTCCGTGAAACTAAGCAATCTCAATTATTTGAGAGGCAATTGATACATAGGTGCGCCATGAGAATTATCCTACGACCTCCATTTTTATGTTATTGACGACCATGGCTGCAGAAATCTCTTCACAGCTGGAATGCACTCCAACATTTGAGCACTACAAGATGAAGTGAATTATACTAAAATTGATAGGCTGATGATCTCAAATGATTTTCACGTGCACATATCATCTCCCTCTCACATCTGATTATGGGAAGTTTTGCACGTTGACTGATGGCTAACATGATACCCAACAGCGGCACAGCTACCTTGTGGCCCCTTTAAATGACCTTCACATGAACACGAACTTACCGTATGCTGGCACAAACTGACATCAAGCAGGATTAAGAGCACAAACTTGAAACCATTCACTTTTACTGCAAAATAATAATAAAACAAAACAAAACAAAAAATGACAATTAACTTGAGCAAGCAGATTGTGAAGAGAGATACATCTGGTTTGAATAGCAACTTAGGTGATGCATGTACCGCTGATCACGCACAGGGACAAAGCCAGCGATTAAAATAATGGTAACCTCTACATGATAGCTGGCTGAATTGAGTGCTGTACAAGCACGCGCCTAGGTGCTGTAAATATCACTCACAATCAGGTTAGACTGCTAAAATCCTAAACTGGCTCAACCCCCGAGATGTAACAAATTCAGGAGAGAGGAGTACTATATACCTAGGAGCTGTACTAACCTCTGCTGATTGATCAGGGTCAGAGCTGGATATGCAGAGGCCATGACGATTGTTATATTTTCTGCAACCTGCACATGATCCACCCTCTTTCACGTTACGACATGTAAAACGTCGAAGCCTTGCAGGTGATATTGATGATCCTACTTCGATTACAGATAAGATTGTGTTGAGATGAAGATCTCACTGTCTGTAGCAAGTGGATGAAGCAGAATCAGACAACAATCCGACAACAACGTATTCTATTGCCTCTATTCTATTTGACTTTAAACTAACATTCCTTGTTAAATAAAGTTCACTTACATACATTGGTTTGTCCAGTGCTTACCCTGCACAGTCATCAAGAGCCACAATTTTGTCCTCCCTGTGCACTGCCGGTTGCATCACTAGACAGTCCTCTACTGCAGAACAAGCAACCGAGGCGTTTAATGCAACAAAATTTTACAGTCTTGATAAAAATAAAAATAAAAACCAACAGAGTGAAATCTGTACTGCATCACGTGGATATGCATCCAGAGAGGCCAAGAGTGTGAAAGTGAATCAGTCGTGAGCGGCCATGAGAGGGACTCACGAGTAACTGCGGCAAGAGTAACAAAGGAAAGCAATAATGGGAGTGATGCAAATATGTTACCTGTATTGAAACAGCATCACCAGCAGTCACACTGTTCGACAATTAACAACACAAATATCTGAATCACTTCAATGTCAGATCTTCTAAATCATGGACTACTGCATTTGAGAAGGGAAGAGTACTGAAACCAACCAGGCTGAGTAGATCTTGCTGAAAGATCGAGATCATCTTCATTCAAATAATCATAAACGTGAACCTGAACATGAGCAAAGAGCCCGAACTGTAATTCTCACAAGGAATAAGCACCGAAGCCGTCCAGGTTGCATATCAATTCCTGGGAGTTATGCCTGCAGTGGCTTGAGCAAGAGTCAAACAAAAGGTAAAGTTCACCACTCCTGTCACAGATCATTCCAAAGGTAAAGTTCGCAAGGTCGAAGACAAGACCCCTTGGACAGCCTCAGATAAACAGAGAAGACAAAATATCCTGGAAACACTCAACAGTGAGGGCACCAACGAAGGACGCTCATAATCAGAAAATGGTGTAAAAGAAAAAGCAGACTTGCCGCAAGAAGGAGGTTGACTAGGACATATCTGGTAATACAGTACTGGGGTATTTACTCACCACAACCATAGGACAGCTAATAACTACCCAGCGCTATACAAATTGTTACAAAACAGACACTGGTACTATTCGTTTATCAAAACCTGAGTGACTCTTAGCCCTCGCAAAGAATCAGATTGTTTTCCTTATCAGATCTTTGCAACATGCATGACAAAACAAAAGATTTCTGTCCAAATTGGGTCAAGTTTATGGCTAGTATACACCCCTAAATGTTCACAATGATAATGTTTGTTTTCTTCACTTTCAAACGGCCATCAGTCGCCTTATTCTAAGACACAAACCGTGATTTTGTCGCTGTCGCAACTGCTTCATCTACACTCCATGTCTTATGTCACCATCGAAATTTCATTCTTCCCGAATCTGAGCATTTGAATAGGATTTTAAGGAGTCAAGAGTAATTCATTTCTCATGTTCAAAAGTGTCTTTACTATGTTAAGATGATGATTAGAATTTATAAGTTGATGGGTCGTATTATAGTGTTTCTATCTACATCCAACCGGTCAGCGATCCAGACCTCAAGCTATCTAACTTAGCTCCCTTTCGGTTACATTTAAGAAGGAAGTCAAATCTCGAAAAAAACCAGCAAGGATGCATCTTCACTGTGCACACAGCAGCTGCCATCTACTTCCGAACAAAGACGAAGTTTCTAACACCATGCTCATAGGAGAAGTTTCTACACACTGCCACCCACACCAGGGCTCAAAATAGCCCCGAGGGATCGCAAAAATTCTCACACAGAATCAAAGCAAGTGCGAGACAGAGATCCAACTCCACCCTGGAACCCGACGAGCTGAAGAAAACTTACCAAATTACAAAACCCAGCGTAAGCTCCAGACTTCGCAGACATCATCATCATTCACCAAGTTGCTATCGATTGCTGGACCGCGTCGCAACAACACCGGGTGCAGACCATTTTGAGCTGCCACCTCGTGGCAACCTGCAGCATCCTGACGATGTGCATGCTGTGCGCTGCGTCTTGAACAGTTAAAAGTCTTCGTTTACTCTCTCAATTCAAACAGTTGGTTCTGCGACCAGGCTTCTTGTCACCAGTATGTCTTCCTCGAAGTGATACCATGTTGTGATACGCAGCAAAACACGTATGCCATGCCATGACCAAACAACCCAGCTTTTGTGTCTGACTCAAACATCTTGAAGAAGAAATCAGTCCGAAGTCATACTAGTGAAGTGCAGAGGCATGAATGGTTGTTACATGTAAGAATCTTGCACACAATCAGTTCTTTTATAAAGTATACATATATGTTATATAAATATGTTTCCAATTCTCTTTCACAACCTCGCACTGAAATAGTTAAACCAAGTATGTATGTATGCGTGAATACATACATACATTTTGATGATGATGCAATTGCTTGTAATCTGAGTGCAGGAGCTACACTGTTAAACAAATGTGTAGAATCCAAATTTTAATGGATTTTTTTCAACTCAATGCTATGACCAAGAAAGGTGTCTACCAACTTCTATTTAATAAGATTGTGGTTGAAAAAGTTTAAAAAGCATGAGATATGCTTTTTCTCAAATGGGATTATTATTTATTACCAAATTAGAATCTACTTGATTCAGTATTATAAAGTTGTATTTATCATAGAATATAATATGTTTGTGCAGATTGTTAAGCATCTTTTTTAACAAATGCTCCATTTTTATTCCAGCACATAATCAATCAAGTTTGGAAATCCTATCTTAATATTCTGATATGTCTTTTTTTGCATCAATTTTATTACTTTTCTTTTCATGTCAATCCATCTTATCAAATTTTTTTCAAAATTAGAAATCTCAAGAAATCAAAACATTAAATCATTAAATTTATCAATACAAAAAAACTCACAATACTGGTAAAACTTTAGCCATCACACATTCTTTTTGAAATTCAATAAAAATTATAAATATAATAAAAAAAATTAAACAATATTTTAATCCTTTTTTATTAAATTTTTTTGTTAAATTTTTATTAATTTACGTTCAATTAAAAATTAATAAAATACTTATATATTATAAAAATTAATTTGTGTGCAAAAAAATTTAGTATTTTTAACATAATATAAATTTATTATTTAATATCAATAATATTCTTATGCTAGAAATAATAATAATATAATTTTTAAAGAAAAATCTAAAATTTTATATTAAAAATTTTGATTGTAAAATAATTAAGAGATTTTTGAAGATTAAAAAAAATTATAATATTTATTTTTTTAATATAATCAAGTCAAATTATCTATTCAATAATATTCAAAATAATTTTTAAGTTTTTAAAGAATTAAAAAATTTATAATAATTTATAATAATTTATGAGGTCTTTGCATTAAATTAAATATTATTTGGATGTTATTCTAAATTAAAAATATATTTTATGAGTCTTATCTTAAAAAGATATAAAATTATAATTACTTGTAATTTAGTGACAAGACTCTAATAAATAATTTGTCCTTAATAAAAAGGACAAATAATATAATAATATTATAAAAAATTTATTATATTAATAAAACCTTCTTATATTTAAATAAGATTGCATATAAAGTCCTTCTATGGCATATAGAAAATTCTTAATACTCTTTTTTTTATAAAATCACAACTAACTAGTTGTTGATAAATTAGATTATCAATAACTTTCAAGAAAAATCTATAATCTCTTTTCAAAATCTCATCTTTATATCAAAATTTTATTATAGCTCCATATATCCATTTTTCTACCTCTGTAAAGTCTTGGCTTCTAAAAAATCTCTTTAGTTTGTACAAAATGCTCAAATTACAACAAAATCCTTCAATAACTTATTCACCTACAAGGATTGATTTCTTTCTAAACTTTATAATCTAATAACTCTTGATCCACCTATTTAATTTTTATCAAATTTCTTCAAAGTGTAGATTATACTCTTGAGTTTTAAAACAAAAAAAATTCAACATTAGGTTTGCTTCCAATCATTTGATATTTTAAAAACCCTAGCAGATGCTTAAAACCCTAGTTTATAGATATATGAGCACTATTTTCTTCATATCTCAAAAATTTAAAATTATAATGCTATAGAAATTTTTTATATAATTTTATAATATAAATATACACACTTCTAAAAATTTTGAGTTAAAAACTTATCAAATTGTATAAGATATAGCTCAAAATACAACCACTAATTAAGCAAGGTCACTTACTACCCTTAGATTGCAAGTACTAACTTCAACTTCTAATATCTCTTTCATTTTAGCTTGGATTTTATTAAGTTATATATAAAAAATATATCCAAAAAAGTTTTCTTTCTAACCCTAGTCACCAATTTTTAATTTCTATCTGTACGCTCGAGTTATATCCAAAAGAGTGACAATAGATACAATTTCAATATCTTAATTTTGAGCACTTATATCTCCTTTATAAAAACTTCAAATCACTCAATTTTTATACCAAAACCATAGCCAAAAACCTAAACTTGCTGATCCTATCCTTTGATATTCAAATGTTCTTGAAAAACAAATCCTAATCCTTAATAAGGCCTCAACCAGCCTCCTTGAAGCCTATTAGGCATGACTTTTGGTCAATAGGAATAGAGACTTCTATCATCCATCTCCATTCATCCATATGGATGGTCTAACTACTCCTTTTCAAACTAAAAACTCCTTTCCAATCTTTTTTCTAATAAGATTTATATAATATATGTTTTAAATATCAAAGAAGTAAAAAAGATCTCAAGGATCATAAATGTTTAATAAAGGTGATTCAAAATATATAAAGTTATTATCTATATAAAATCAACTTCAAAAGTCACTATCAAAAAGAAAATAAGGTTGTATAAATCTCAATAATAGCCCTTTTAAACAGATTCCTTTTAAACTAACAACCTAATTATATTTTGTAACTAATAAAAATCCAATGATATGGCTCTTATTTAGCTGCGTAGTAAATTGTAAATTAAATATACATATATAATATTTTTATATTATAGCCAAATCACAATATAATAATGTTTATGAATATTATGGCATATTAATATTCATATCTTTATACAAATCTTTTATATGATATGATTTATATTATTTTGAATTCATATATGTTTATACTAATTGATATAATATTACTATACAATAAATTAATTGATTTTTTTTTATAACATATTAATATATATATATATATAATAACTAAATCATATTGATTTGATCTGATTTAGATATCATAATATTTATATGATAGAATATTAATATAAAAAAATATATATTTAAAATTATAATTTTTTTTTAAATAGTATGTATATTAAATTATATAAATACTTTTATTCATATATTATTTTATATGTATAATACTATATATATTGGCATCATATGGTGATATACAAATACATGACTACATATATATACAAATGCTTATAATTCTATATAAATCTTTTAAATAATTGCTCATAATAATATAATATATTGGCAATTGCTATAATAATTATAAATATTAGATACACACATAATACACACATATATATAAAATATAAAAAAAATCATATATAAAATATCAAAAAAACCACATATAAAAATATAAATAGTATTTTTTTTAATAAAAAAATTGTCTTATTATTAAAACCAACCTTGCTTTTATGTTTTAAAAGCAAACTACCACATTGCTACAATATCATAAAAGAAAGCTACATGAATATCTAAGAATAATTGATCTTGTATTGTCATATTATAACATGGCTATAGGATGAAAGAACAAAATAAGATGTGTATTATATAGAAAAGCTTAATTGAATACTAAGTCACAAAATTACTTTAAAAAATATAAGTAAAAATAAAAAATAATAAAATAATAAAAATATTTAGTGTTAATGCTGTTTTTTTTTTATAAAAAGGCTTTTATTTACTTTATAGGACTATAAACAAGATAAAATAAGATAAATTAGAAAAAATACTACTTTAAGCATCTTAAGATCAAAGTAAAGGATAGTTTCTAACAAAAATTATCTAAGACAATTCTAAATTGATACCTAGGGAGGGCTAGTTATGGACTAGAGTCGAAACCAATCCCTAAGATATAAAACCATGCACTTACAACAGATGGAATCTTCTTTAAGATGTTGATATAAGATGTGACAAAAAAGCCACACACTAAGTTTGAAAAAGAATTATTCGCTAACTTATAAGAATTAAATGTTAGAATTCTTCATTAAACTTGTAATAGAAAGCCAACCATCATTAGTAGAGATTTTATTACAATCAAATATATATATATATATATATATATATATTAGATCTTTTTTAAAATTTATAAATTTATATATGATTTTAAAAAATAAAATTTTTAAAAATTTGAAATTAATTCAATAATTCAATTAGGAGTTGATACCTATTATAATTCACTAATTAAAATTTAAGATATGCTTAGGACTTGATAGGATTTAGGATTTAAGATTTGATAGAATTTAGGATTTAGGACTTGATAGGATTTAGGATTTAAGATTAAAATTAGCATTTTTGGTTAAGATAAGATAAGATAAGAATTTGATAGCATTAAGAATCAAAGATTTTATTGTATTTAAAGTTGTAAGGACTTCTATTTCCAAGAGCCCAATGCTTTTGTAGATATAAAACAAACATCTTAATACTATCAAGCAAAAGCTGATGAAGAGAGAATTTCTTGCAAAAATGAAAATAAAAAACAATATATTATTACTTGTATCAATAAAGACCAAGTGCATATTGCTTCCTTCCTTGCTTTAAGAGACTTTTGGTATCTCTTAGTTAATCCAAATATAAATTTGAATTTATTTGTAAATATGAAATAAATATTTGATTTTTATAGAATTTTTTTATCAGTTGTATATTAATTAGCAAATAAATGGTTGTTTACTTAGGTAATTTTTTCTTTTGATACTATATTATTATTGTATTTACTTAGAAATAGTATAATAACCTTCATTTTATAGTCTTAAATAAAAACAAGCTCAAATTTGAATTATGTAATAAACTAGCAATTATTATTATCATTGACATTGATTTAGCTATTGTGTATTTTAGACATTATATTATTTTGCTTGCAACCATTTTGTACTTGCTTTAATTTATATATTTATTACGGATAAGGACAAGGAATTATGTAAGTTTATAACAAAATAATAGAATATATGAGTTTTATTGCAAAGCAATGCAATTCAAGAATAAAAACAAGAGTAGAAGGTCTAAACTAGACTACAAGATATGCATTGTTGAGATTGAGGAGCCCCTCAGTCTTAATACCTATATATATTAGGAATTAAGAAGATTTTAAGTAGCTTCTTTTACAAAGATTTGTCCTCAAGTCATTACAGGATACTTCTTGAGTGGCTTCCTTGTTGCTTTGATGTAAAGCAACCTTGATAACCTTCTAAAACTATCAAAAACCTTCTAGAATCTTTCCTAAATAGATGTTTGTGACATTATCTCTTCCTCTAGCTTTGAATTCCTTAAAGAGTAATAAAGCCAATATTATTTAAAAACAAAGAAAATCAAAGATGTGTCTCAAAGTCTTTGCAACATATTCTAATTATCTTTGTTGAATTAAAAGTTTCATTGGTCCTTGTAACAAATAATAATGATCAATTCTTTCTATTTGGAACCTAAGCCTATCCTTATGTATCTTCAGTACAAAAACATTCTTCAAATATAACTTTTGGATAATCTTTATGAGAAGATTTAACTTTAATAACAATTATTATTAATTGGCTATTAAGTATTTTTTAATATCTTTGTGATTTGAATAGTTCTTCACCTTAGAATCAATAACATAAATTACTTGATTGAAATGGCCTAATTTATAAGGTATCATCTTTTTGGCTATTCATAGTTAATATATTAATTAAAAAAATATAAATTCTAGATAAAATAGGATGGAATTGGATATATTATTTATATTATATGTAATAATTAATTTCAAAACTTTTTCAATTTTTTTTTTTTTTTTTTTTTTTTTTTTTTTTTAATAAAGAAATTAAAAATTTTAAAAAGCATTGTATTTAAATCATCTAGTTTAGATGACATGGTAATATTATTAGGCAATTGGCATATGTGTTGCTGCTTTAGGTTTAAAGAGGTGTTGTTGATGAAATTCCTATATCTTTTGAGGCACATTAACTAAATTATGAGCTAGCTTCTATGTATAATTACTAATAGTATAGCCATGCCAATACATAAAATATTTTAGTTGTCCTTGTCTTATCCTTGATTCAAGTATTTCTTCCACTTCAAATTTATTTATTTCAATATAGGTGGTAGTGTTTATATTTTTTATGATATACTTAATTTTTTATAAGGTTCTAAAAGAGAAGCATAAAAAATAGGATGTATCTTCATAAATTTTGATAATTCCAAATAATAAGCAATAAGATTAATTTATTTTTAATAAAAAATAGCCTTAATATTTTATTACCTAATTTATTGTAAGGTCAATTGATTTTAATATTATGTCAAAGGAGCCAAATTTTGTTACTTACATCAAAGATAAGTTATTTTTTTGGAGTCTATTTATTGTTGCCTTATATTATTCTTGAGTTTTTTCTAATTAGAGTTTTATAGTTAAATGTAGCTTTGCTAATTAAAAAAAATATTCTTCAACTATTGGATTATTAGATTTAGAAGGCAATAACATATCTAGCTTTAGATGATATCTATAGTTGATATAGAAAGATGTTTATTGAATAGAAGCATGAGTGGTGTTATTATAGGCAAATTCAATAGGTGGCAAGTAGGAAGTCCAATCATCTTATTATTAATTGATAGTATATCTTAGATATTGCTCTAGAATTTGATTGACTTATTCCATTTAATCATCAATTTGTGAATAGAATATTGAAGATAATTTGATGTTTATTCAAAAGATTTCAAATAGAGATTTTTAAAAACTTGGATATAAATTGTAAATTTTTATTTGATATAATATCATTTGATAGTCTATGATATAATAGACATTATCAATGAAGAATTTTTCTATTTTTTTACTTGTGATTATTTTCTTGTAAGAAATAAAATATGCCATCTTGATAAATCAATCAATAATTACAAATATGATATCAAAAAAATTAGATGGTAGAAGAATTGTAATAAAGTTGATAGATACAAAAGACCAAGGTTGTCTTAAAACAGGTTGTAATTAAAGAAGTTCATATAAGCAATATTAAAGATTTTTTGATCTATAATATATATTATATAAAAGTATAAATTCCTTAATTATCTTCTATATCTAAAGCTACCAAAAACCTTAAGAAAATAATTCTAATGGCTTATTAAATCTAAAATTTATAACAATAAGGAAGTCATGACATACTAGCAAAACACAAAGGCATATTGGTCCATTTGAAATATATAAATATTCTTCAAAATAAAAGAAGTCATTTTCAAACTTAAATTTATTAAAATTATTTTAAATACTATTAGTATATTGATCAATATCAAGGATAAGAGATTTTGTAGCTATTGTTTTATAAATCTAATCTAAAAGTAAAGAATCCATCAAAATTAATATAATCATTGCTTAAAAGCAAATCTATTTAAGTTTTAAGAATGTTGTTTGTTGTTGGTCATATGTTGCTTCTTCCTCTTTTGGTATAAGGTATGAGTGCCTAAATAAATGATCTGATAATTTTTATTATTTTTTGGATTGATATGTGATGTTGAAATCAAAACAAGATAAAGACATGTTCCAATGGGCATGGCAATAATTTGAAATATAAGCTAATATAAAATATTTAAGGTTTTTATAATTTATATAGATAATCATTAGATATAAAAAGCCTTCAAGTAAATAGAGCCATTCTTAGAACGAATTTATAATTGCAAGAAGTTTTTTGTTATGGATTTTATAATTAATTTTTATAGATGAAAATTTTATAAAATAAAATATAAGTAGATGAAATCTCTCTTCTTTCCTTGATTGTAAGAAGATTGCTCCTAAAACAAAATTTGAAGCATCAATTTCTATAAAAAAAATGATTTGATAAAATCCAAATGAATTAAAATAGATATTATAGTACATATTATATTTAAGCTCTAAAAAGCTCTTTATGCATCTAAAGTCTATTTGAATTTATCTTTGTATATTAGCCATATAAATAGAGCTACTATTTAAAAATAATTCTTAATAAAAATCATATAGGAGTTTATAAATCCAAAAAAGCATTGAACATCAAGTACCAGTTTTAAAATTGTTCAATCATTAATAGCCTTAATCTACTTTGAATCAATTAATAAGCTTTTTTTGGAAATAATATAATTAAGAAACTCTGCTTGTAAAACATAAAATACTTATTTTTCTAACTTGGCATATAATCCAATATATCAAATTTTTTGTAAAATAAGGCAAACATGCCGTTCATACTCTTTTAGTATTTTTGAATAAATCAAGATTTTATCCAAGTAGCAAACAACAAAATTATTAATAAATTTAAAAAATATATTATTTGTCAAATGTTGGAAGATTGCTAAAGTATTTGTAAGTCCAAATGATATGACATTGTATTCAAAATGTTCATACCTTGTTCAAAATGCAATCTTCTATATGTCGTTTTTTTTAATGTATACCAAATTATAGGCTCCTCCAAGGTCTATTTTAAAATAAATCTTTATTTATCCTAATTGATTAAAAAGTTTAGATATTAATGATAATGGATAGTGGTTTTTTATTATCATCTTATTAAGGTTGCGGTAGTTGACACACATTTGTAAGGATTCTTCCTTCTTTTTGATAAAAAAAATTAGAGTACCAGTAGAAAACTTTGAATGTTATATTTAGTTCTTTATTAGATTTTTATTAATTAATTCTTTCAATGTAGCAAGTTTATTTTGTGATAAATTCTAAATAGGACCAAACGGTGGTTGTATCCTATCTTAAAGATCAATAGCACAATTATAAGAACAATGCTTTGGCAAGGTGTCCATATTCTTCTTTTCTAATATATCTTGAAAATTCTTATAACACTTTGAAATGGTTGTCAATGTAGTTACTACTTTAAATATTGAAGTATATAAATAATAAAAGAAGAATCCTCTATTGCAGCCCTTATAAATACTCTCGTTCCAATAAATAAAAATTTTATAACTTTAGATTTATGAGATTTATGAGATTTATAAGAGCCTATAATAAGTTTTATACAACCAAGTTTTATTGTAGAAAATATTATTTTATGGGATACCTAGTCTATATATAGATTATACCTTTTAAGTAGAGAAAGTCTTAATATATCTAAGTTAGATAAAAACTTGATGATATTAAATATGACTTAGCTAAGATGATTTTTTATTATTATTTCTAATGAGGTTATTTCATGAATAATATTTTCACATGACAAAGATTGATCATCTGAAACTATTTATGGGATTTTGATTTTTTAATTATAAAAATTTTATGATTTTTTAAAAATTCTTGGTCAATAAAACAAGCAAAGATTCTTAAGTCTAATAAAGTAAATATTTTAAATTTTAAAGAGCCTAAATAGATTTATATAATAAAATATCAAACATAGATAATAATAGATCCTTTATATTATCTTGTAATCTCTAATAAAAATGACTTATCAATGCATCTTTACCTCCAATTGATATTACATGCTAATTACAAAAATTTTAAAGTATAAAAAAATATAAAATGTGTTCTTTATTAAAGGGCTTGAATTTTAATTGTCATAAAAAAAATCTTATCATATTTGCCATATGTTTTTATAAATATTATTGTTATATTGTAAATTAATATGGTATTTAAAAATTAACTTTAAATTATAATATATTATAATTTTTTAATATAAATTTAAATAATTAAGTTGAATATTTAAAAGAAAGATAGATTTTATTTGTTTTTAAAGAGGGAATCTTCAAAATTTTCATATACTTAGCATTAAATTAAGAGGTTGAATTTTTAGAGTATAACTAATAGTTGGATTTTTAAATTAGGTTTAAATTTTTTAAATATATTTTTTATAAGTAAAACAAAAAGTATATAAAATTTGAGTACAAAAAGATGCTCAGATTGGCGGTAGCAAGGTTTTAAAGTAGAAAGAACTTGACTTCAATAATATAACCCCTTTCTTCCAAATTTAAGACATGCAGGTGGCGGCTTGGGATGTTGGAATTAGAGTGATTGGTAGGATGGTGGGATGACATTTAGGAGATGTTGAATCCAAACTTCATTGTTGATAAGATGGTGGGATGATATCTAAGAGATGTTGAGTCCAAAACTCACCCTTGGTAGGATGTGATTGGAAGAGTTCTATTTTTCAAACTCTCTACTTTATTTATTGAAGATGATAAAAAAATTCGCCCTACAATACTTATATTACGAGATTATGTTGGATGACTTATCATCTATAAGCGGGAATAAAGAATTTCCTTTAATAATGATATGGTGTGTAACACTTATACTTTCTATACACTCATCTTTTTTATAGATTGACATAAACCTTCTTATAATGATAGAAGTCACAAGTTACTGGTGATCATAATGCAATGACATCAATCTTTCAAAAATCCTTATCTTTTATATTTTTGAAAGATTGATGCCATTGCATTAAATCCTAAAGCCTAAATCCTTATCTTTTACATTTAGATAAATATATATAAATACCTTATTTCATTTTGAACTTGATTTGATCAATTAGCAACAATTAAAGGCCTAGTACTTTCTTGAAGCAAGATCCTTTCACTACAACACTATCAAAAATGTTTTGAAGTTTTACAATATTAAAAAAATTCGTCTCAAACAATGGAACAAGCTAAGACAAAACTTGGCTTGAAAGCAAGATTTCAACCAAACCAATACAAGATGCTTCTATACAATACTATTAAGATTGGAATAAAAGAATAAATTATATTTGATTTATGAAGCCACAAAAATTTAATCAAGTTCCATTAAACTTATCTAAGAGGCCAATTTTTTATTCTTTTGCTGTTGATATTGAAATGCTATTTCAAATACATACATCTTTTAATAAGATAGACGGTGATAATAGAATTTTTAAGGTGACTTGTGATAGCAACTAAGGTGGTTCTACTCTTTGACCATTATATATGGTCATATAAAGTTCTTCATATTGCTTAAACAATATCTTTGTCTTGATTTTCAATGCTTTAAGAGCATTTATAATTGAATCAAATTTGGTTTCTTTGAAATCTGCCATATTGAATTCTTCACTTTTTATTATAAAAATAAAAATAAAAATATACATAATTAATTTGTAGTAAAAAAAATATTAATTAAAAATTAAAAATTAAGAAAAATATCAAATTAAAAGAGAATAATCCACTCTCTATCCAAAAAGACCAAGCTTTGATATTGTGCCATATTAGTTTCAACAAACTATCATGAATAAGATCAAAGAACTATATAAGACTATAACAAAATAATAGAATACATAAGTCTTATTACAAAGCAATGCAATTCAAGAACAAAAACAAGACTAGAAGGTCCAAACTAGTCCATAAGACATACGTTATTGAGATTGAGGAGCTCCTTAATGTTGACACCTATATATACTAGGAATTAGGAAACTTCTAAGTAACTTCTCATAGAAGGCTTCGCCTTCAAGTCATCTAAAGATAATTCTTGACTGGCTTTCTACTTGCTTCAATGTGAAGTAGCTTCAAGAATCTACTAGAATTATTAAGATTCTTTAAAAAATTTCTAAAATCTTTTAAAATCTTTTTTAAATGGATGTCTATGATAATATTGAACATATAAAGATACTATAGTAATATTTTATATAATTTTCTAATATAATTTAATTTTTTTAGATAAAAGATATTAAAAGTAAAACTTATTTTATATTTATTTTCTTTATCTTTATTCAAAATTAAAATATAACCACCAAATAGGCAATAGATTGTTTGTTTATGCCAAGTTCTTATTAAAAGATAATACTAAGCTCTATAAAACAATGACTATCTTTTATTTGCATAGGCTATGTAATTATAATAATCCAATAGTCTCTTATTAAAAAAATGGCATTTGTAGCAAGTAATATCTATATAATTTTAACTAAAAAATAATATAAGATAAAAATAGATATATTATAAGTAGCTAAATAAATCTATATTTTTATATTAAATAATCTTATAATATTTAAATATGTATAAATATTGCTTAATTAAGATATATTACTTTTAAATATTGAATAGACTCAAGCATTTACTACATTGATAAATACTATTAAAAATACAAATTCTATAGTTTTCTTTCTTAATGGTTCTAATAGTTCTCTATAATCTATTACTTGCTTCTATTTGCAATAATGTAAAATTATAATCATTGTTATTTTTTCAAGAATTGCATCTTTTTTTTTTAAAATGATGGGCATACATTATATTTTTTTTTCAAAATATATTGATTAAAATCAACTATAATTTAATATAAAATATTACTAGTATAAGCAATATTGCAAAATTTATTTGCATTACAAAGTTTATTGTTTGAAATAAAGTGCTTGCATAATATTGATATTATTCTAAAGTAATAGATTATAATTTGCAAGAGCTTATGCAAACTCTTAATAAACTCTTTAGAAGCAAGATGGTTGTATTTGGTGGTGACTTCTATCAATGTCTTCTTGTTGTTTCTTAAAGCACATGAGCTTCTATTGTTGTTGTTTCTTTGAAGTAGTCTACTTTATGGTCTATCATTGATTTTTTTTAAGTTAATTAAAAATATAATATTAAAAATAGATCTTACTTTGTGATTCTTTGTGGGATATTTTTTATGTAGATAATGGTATAAAAGCAACCTTTGATCAAAAAGAAACAATGTTTAAGCAAATTTCTACATTGCAAAATATGCAAGTTATTTTTTGCCTACAAAAAATAGTTTGTAAATTCTTTAAAGATCTCATAGATAAAGTTTTTAAAAATTAGTTATAAAGTTATATATGCTTGACTAAGTTTATAATTAAAAAATTCTAACAATTACATATGTTATTATTAATATTATCAATATGCTTATTATATCTTATATTTTTATTTAAATATATATATTTCTATTTACAAATACTATTATATTGCAAAATGATCAAGCTTTGGCTTATGATATAAATTTCCTAAACTCCCTTACTTAGCCAAATATATGGCTAAATAAGTTGGTATTGAAAGTAGGCATTTTAGAAATCTTATTGTACATTTTAGATGCACTAGTTGGCATTTATAATGGCACATATATCACTGTCATTTATTTCAAACAATAATTGATTGTTGTAGAGATTGTTGGCCGAACACACACAAGTTAGAAAGTTCATACTTTACAAATAACATGTTAAAAGAACCAATACTTGTTTATGCTTTATTAAAAAACATATCTTAAAATATTTTATAAATAATCTTAAAAAATAATAAATAAGAATTTTTATATAAATCTATAAGTACTAAGGTTATTTTTTAAATACTATTTAAAGATATAAAAGATTATAAGATATTAAATTTATCTTATATAATAAATTAAAATAATTTAGATTAAAAATAAAAATAAAAGAATATAAATTTTAAGAAGAAAAAAAAGCCAAAAAAAATCAAAAAATCCTTCTAAGATAAATTAAGCTTTTTTTCTATTTATTTTTATTAGTCTTTTAAGTAGATATAGCTAGCTTGCAAGTTAGTTAAGTGCTTCAATTTTTGTTCTTATGCTAACTTCCATTGCCTTGATTAATTTATTTGTTTGCTGCAATTCATATTGTGGATACTTTTTTTGCTTTACATTGTTCTTGAAGAATCTTACCAAATATATTGAAAACTTCTTCTATAAATTTTTTATATGAAAAAATAGAATTATTTTGTGAGAGTTGTTTTAGAGACTAATTTTATAAAAATAATTCTCTCTAAATATTATAATAAGATTTATAATAGCTTACAACATGTAAAATAAGAAAAAAAATAATATAATGGTACAAAGATAAGAAACCAAGAGATTAGTAAATATAAGAGAATAAAGATATTAGATTAGAAATAAAATTAAATATAAAACTGAAAACAAAGAAATTCTTAGATCACTCTAAAATTTGTATTGGCAAAAGCAAAATAATGTTTATTTTCTAATATTTACTATGACAACTAAGCCTTATAAAATTTTTAAAATATACAAAATATTTTGGAAGAATTAAAAATATTCTATAGAAAATTCTAAAAGACTAGAATAGATCTTAGATGGCTAGGGAAACCAATAAAAGTTTATTGAAGGTTCTTAGAAACTTTTAGATATCTAAAAAGATTCTAAAATCTTATAGAAGGTTTTAGAAGACTTTGGAGGTTTCTAAAGATCTACAAAAAATGGTACAAATATCATTGAGGTTTTAGAAGTTTTCAAAAGATTTAAGAATATGCTTACAATTGTGGTTTGTTTTATATTTGTAATATGCATTTTTATCATTATTGTTATTTTTTGTTCTTTTATTTTTTTTAATAATAATTTTATCACTTAGAATTATTGATTTTTAAGTTTTATTTCTTAAATTTTATGAAAATATGTACAAAGTCAAGAAATGATTTATGTCTTTTTTAAAAAAATTCTTTAGATATTGTATACTTAAAAAAAGTTGCATAATTCATACAATTATAAAAAAATTAATTAATTTTATTATTTAAATAATTTTTAAGTTTAATATCTCATTAGTTTGTAGAAAAAAATCTATTTTTTGTTTTCTTTAAACTTTTTTCATCTTTGAAATTTTTAGAATTGGAACTTTTATAGTTTATCTTATAATTGTTATAATATCAATAACTTCTACCATTGCTTTAATTTGATATTTTTTACTATTGATGTTTATAGATAATCAATCAATACTTTTTTATTTATTTATTCTTATTTTATTGCAACTTTTAGCTAAAATTAATGGTATTGCTTCTTGTTTAGTGTGAATTATCTACACAATTTGTTCTAATAATACTACCAAAGATTACTCTTCTTTCTTATAAATATCATCAACAATAAGCAACTTTTGCATGTTTTATTTTTAAAGAATTCTTTAAAAATAATATGAATAGTAATTCTAGCCTTTAATAAGGTCCTTATTAGAATTTCATTAAAATTTTATATTTAAATTTTTAATCTAAAATCTCACAAAGAATAAATAGCAAGTCCATAAGAATTTAAAATATCTCAAAAAATCTAATAAGTTCATAATCTTAAATTAATCAAAGTATTTGGAATTTTTTTCTACCAATTAGTTGCATAAAAAAATTGGCAATTAAAACCTGTGCTAAATGGATTAAAATTATTTGGTTTTAAGTAGAAAACCACACATTTCTATACTTATAAATCTAACCATACCATACTATTGGTTAAGTATAATGTGTATGTCAAAAACACACATTAAGAGTTGTGTGCATTGTTAAGTAAACAATGACTTAAATCTTGCCAAAATATAATTTTAACTGTTATTAATTTATATTGTGTTATATAAGCACATAATATTTAAGTTTATAATAAAAATATTAAGATTGAATAGAAATGCTTGGTTTTCTACATATTGAATCATTTATCGAAACTATAACATCCAGATAGATTGTCATTACTGTCCATGTAAATTTTGCTTCTCAGACATATAATAATATTATTATGATTGAGAGTAGTATCGACAAAACCTCATGCAAATGATATGAATCCTACACATTCAACAATCAAGTTGATCATTTTTCAGAAAAATGAAAATATTGCATTGTAATGCAGTAGATTTGATATTCTACTGTTCCGAAATGTTGTAAGATTTAAATTTTCATACATTATGAAATCAAGGATATCGTTGAATTGGTTTAATTGAAACACAATTTTAATCCATTAAGCACAGCCTTTATTTACATTTAGCAAAATGTGCATGAGACAACAATGCATTTGTATGTCAATATGTAAAACTAAGTTAATTTCAAGAAACCATCGAATCAGTATTGACCTAGTCACTTGTTGATATGAGTGAGAAGTTTTAATACCATAAATGGCGGTAATAGTTGATGAAATTTGCTGCTCATAATAAACGACCACATCAACTCATTGCAGCCTCAGAAACTCAGCCATAAGTTATGAGAATCAATAACCAATAGAATCTGGAAATGCCATTCATTCTACACTAGGAATCTAAGCAGGCTCTGTATACAAAAAATTTGCTGTCTTCCATCTAGGTACAAACTAAGATGAAAATTATGAGCTGCAATGACGACTGCAATATGTGCAATATTTGGAACCACAACCGACACAAATGCTCCAAATAGAATCTATGAAACGCAAGGAATGCTGCTGTTCATTAAAACATACCGCTTGGTGTTCCATGCACGCATTTCAACTTTCCCTTCGTAAAAGCTGCATGCTCTATGTATCCTGTTTCAATGGCGACTTCCAGGATGGAATTCTGGGTTGTTCTCCGAGGGCTTCACTTGACGGAATTAATCCATTCTAAAGAACTTAGTATCTGCTACTACGAGTGAGTTGTCCACCTGATTTCCATCACAAAGACAGGCAGAAAAATACAGGGGCAGGTAGAATTCCTGTAAATACACAGTCAACAACAACCATGAGCTCTGCAAAAATCACAAGTGCAGATATTGGTAACATTTTCACCTCTCAGCTTTGTTTAGCATCAGTTGATGCCAAATACACATTAATTCAACTAGTGATGCATCACATTTATAGAGGAGCCTCCTAAAACATACCGTTCTTACCAACCTTTATTAAAGGGCCAACCCTGTCAGAAGCGGTTGCAAGAAACTTTTTGCAACGGCAGTGTTCTTGAGAACCATCCGAGCTGCCTCGAAAATCAATGCAATCAAAACAAGCATACTAACTACAGGGGGTCATGCACAGGCCAAGGATGGTGATAAGACAATCTTGAAGAACCAAGCAAAAAATGGAAGCGTAGCATACTTGGGTAGGTGGAAGGAGCTGGAAAAAATTATATTTTACTATCCTACATGAGATTTTACAGAAGCTTGTAAACATTTTGAACTGATTCTTGGAAGGAGCCAAAGAAATGGATGCTGCTTTCCAAACACCTTTCTGAAATTTGTCCAGCTTTTATCCTGCTCATGACCCCGGCTACTTGAGCTTAAGGAATCTATATAAGTTTCACCAGTGTAGACAAGCTTCACTTGATGATAAAGCAAGAGACCAACTCCAATTACCAGAGAAAAGGACACTATACACAGAAAGATCAGTGAAAATGCGCGCGTTGATGCTACCGGTTCCATACTCAAGAACATTGTAACCAACAGATCAGCTAAGACGTCATAGCTAGCTCCCCCATGCAGTCGAGGCGTATTAGCACGACGGAACCTCACCATATTTGGCCACACTTTAGAGCCCACATATGTCGACATTGTCAAAACATATAAACCACTAAAAGTTGCGAAAAGTAAGAATAGTAGAAAATGTCGGTGGTTGTTCGATCCCACGCAATTGCCAATCTGCAACCAAATGCGAACCGCAGCATACAATCAAAAGATTTGTTTTCAATTGTCACATAAACTACAGCTGTCAACATCCTGTGGGTTCCAGAAGCACTCAAACAAAAAAGCAGTCATTCTATCCGCATTCATTCTACACAAAATGCAACACACGCAGACACAAAGGTTCCCAATCCAAATGATTATCCTGTCCATAATAATAAGACAGTCAAAAAGAGGCAGAAAAGAGGAAAAATGTGGAAAAAGGGTGAGGTTGTTTACGAAGGGGCAGTGATGATCCATCTCGATCACGCAAGATTGGCAGCTGCGGCAGTGGTGCGCATTTGGTGGCTTCGGTAATTTGCAATATACGCAAAACTTGTATCCTTCCAAAGCCTGTCGTGGAACTAAGTCATATCTGCCCCACTGCACAGTTGAAGGTGGTCCGGCTCGTCTGAATGCCGCCATGCAGTAGTTGAACAGAGTGTTAAAAGAAAGAATGGTGGTAATGGCTGAATGTATATAAAACCCTATCGTTGCTGTTGGGAAGAGCACCGGAAAGGTAGACCAAACTCCTCCACCTACAACCGTACGACACGTCACCACAGATAAAACTCTCCTGATCACACCAGAATTGAGAATCACTAATTGCAAAACGTAGGGGAAAGACCGGAAAGCTACTCCAATCGTGCCATATTTCGTCTACCTCTGCGGGGATATAAAACAATTAGAACTATAACCTCACCTTGATGGAAATCAGTCAAATCCTCCTACATCTATCTGACGATTGTAAAAACTCGACCATGAAAACGTTGATCACAACGATTAAGATCATTCAGAGCCAAAAACCTTGCTACAGAAAACTTTGTTACGTTCAAAACATAGACAAGCAAGTTTAAAGCTTTAAGAATGCTCACAAACGATGGAGAAGGTCAACAACAGGACAAGGAACACAAAGACTTGGTCCCTTCCTTTTGAGCATCGTCTACTCCACGGCGATACAGGCTTGATATCAGCGTTGTCGATAGTTATTGCCCCACACCATCCACATCTGAACATTGGTGCATACTTGGGAAGAATCACACGCAGTCCGCAACCCCAACATATCGTCTCCCAACTCGCACGCATCTGTAGTGACTGCACATGAACAATCTCACTAAAGAAAACTTGCAAGTGAACCCACCTTCCTCAACATACCGATTTATTCTACTGTCACACCATTAGCTTGAGTTTGTCCACGATGGTAAAACTAACAAGTAACTATGCCACTCTTCTGAAAATGTGCCAGGAGGCCAAACTGTGAAGTAAACACCTAACCCTAGCATCGAACCAAACAATCTCATTCAACACATTCAAGAAAAGAATGGTCCCCCGTGCGGAGGTTATAAATGACATATCTGAGAACTCCAATTTGAACGACAAACATGCCCCGAGTTCTAAGAGAAACTAGCCAACTGGGCTGGAGTTCACAATGGATTACCTCTATTTCGATGCCGTCCACAACTGATCCCATCAGAGACTTGTTGACAGAAGCCTCCGATCCGCAGCACCTCAAAAAAAATCACACTCCACCTCCTGATTGCGAGATCATATCGAAGCTTGCAAAACCTCTTTCTCATCGGACTGGTCAAAACCGACAGCTTTTGAGCACCGAAATTGCTGTGTACCAGATCTCTCCTTTGCCATCATTCTTCCACTAAATTTAACGTACCCATCAAGAATGTGATGAATGCAAAGCATCCAGTGGAAAAATCCTAGGCACCTAATGCAAAACCACGGCTTCCTGGGGGACGCTGTGTGGGCGGTAGTCTTTCCCGAATTCAACAACTGCAAGAGTGCGAAAGACTCCAAGTTCGTCCAAAACTGTGTGTCGGACAGAAAACAGACGAAGTTCGCTGGAATTCCCAACGAAGTTGGACGAAAAGGTTCCTCCAATCCACAACAGTGGGTTCAAAGGAAGCCTATCTGCTGCAGTGGGGGAGCTCTCACACTCCGTGCTCCTAACAAATACGCATTTCTTCCATTTGCGCAAAGACCCATTACGCATAACGCTGCCAGCATTCTGAAATGGCGGGGATGATATGTCCCTTGTCGTCCTCGACCTTGCCTCGGATCTCCGCTGCCCTCAAACAATTGAATTCAAGAAATGCAACAGGTGGGTGGTGCTATCGGTGCCAGGGAATATGTTCTTTTTCTCGTGATCTTTCTGGTATGAATTTTCATGAAGGGTTTGTGGGTGCCTGGACTATTGAGTAGGTTCTGTGAGTGTATCGTCTGCTGCATGGGGTAGCAGAGCATTCGGCCAGCCGTTGGTTCAGACATCGACCCAGTCGCGGCAGTTTGTGTGCAATGCTTTAAATAAAGGTGCATTTCAACCTCCAAATTTGCAGGGTTTAGGGTTTAAGTTGAGGAGGAGCTGTTAGAGATTATGCTCTGCTTTCCTTAAAGCGTGTAATTCAAGCGCGTGCTACTGTGTTTTGTTGCTAGAGTATGGAACAGTGGGTGCGCAACTTGGCGGAAGTAGCAGTAGTAGACATCAGGGAATGTTATTCTTATCCTTTCCGTGATGTGTTCTCTCTTGAATTTAGATCAATTGGACAAGGCTAAAAAATTTCAGCTAGAAGCCACCGAGGTTCTCGCAGAGCTTCTGAAATCTAGTAACGTACAATCGACCGCTGCGAAGTTGGTGGATTCTCTCACCGAAGAGTTCTTCATGGTGGCTTCGACCTATTTTGAAATGGTACCATCTCTTTCATGTAGCTTATTCTGATTTCTTGATTATCTATCAGTTTGGTTGGATGATCTCTCCCATGTATTATGTGTGTTTTGTGATTTGTTGAGATGACGAATTGCGTGGTTTCAATTGCGGTGATTGAAGAATTGTAATATAGAACCTTCTGTTATGGACATTACTAACTCAAGGGGAGTCGAAAGAGTGATACTTCTCTTAGATTGAATCCTTGCCTTATTGTTGAAGCCCTAGGGAAAATGTATCGAGAATGGTAGACTGTATACGTCTTTCTGGCAATTGCGATGCAGGGCTTGCTTTGGGTCGGTAGGGTTTGGTGTGAGGTATCTGTGAGTTGTGTAGTATTCATTGTCTGACATGCGCAACTTGTATTTCCCTCTGCCACAAGTTTGTATTGTCTGTGGCTCTTGCCAACTGCTTGTGTTCGCTTTCGAAGGATGCTAACCAAGAAGAGTATGGTCCTGCAAACTGTTCCCTTCTATTGGAGATGTGTCATTGGATATATTTACTGATTGACTTTTGATGTGTTTTCTAGGCCAAGAAGGAAGGTAATGCGGAGGTTATGAAAAGAATTGAGGGGGTACTGGAGGTCGCCATGGCTGAGAAAGGCAAAACACTTAGGCCCGAGATTCAACTCATGAATAAGGTACTTCTCGTGAATTCCTTCTGCATAGTATTCAATGTGGTTGGTGTGATTTTTATTATCTTTTTTCTAATTAGTCAATTCTATCTGAAAGTCGTTACTGTATGACTACAGTATGGTAACCATAAAGAATGGTGGTTGTTGCAGTTGCTGAATGAAAAAGATCACGGGAAGCGGGCAGAAACTATGCGAAGTTACTCGCAGTATATCACGGATTCGGACGGCTACTTTTATGAGCTGCTCCAGCGGATGAACAATGACGTGGAGGGTCTTAAAGACAGCCCCAAGAAACAGGAGTTGCTGGGAAAAATTCGAACTGTCACGAAAGAGGTCAAAGAGGCCGGCAGGGCATTCAGGAAAGCGAAGTAGAGGCGAGAGAGAGTTTTGTAGAGGAGAAACTTGGGCAGTAATGTGGATGAGGTTGAGCAGGTCAGGAATAAAATTTCGGACCAGTCCTTTCTGCATATTTGGAGCTGCGAACGTCGAATTATGGAAGGGTGTCTCACATGCATTTTCCTTACTGTTGGTTGCTGTTGTAGGAATGGTTCGTTCACTGAGGAATGGACCTCTCATTCACGGAGGAGCCACGTGAGACATCCATTCATAATAGTCCAGTTGTAAAACATTCCAGACGCGTTCAGACGTTGTCACTGTATCGGATACCAAAATTTTTGACAGATGTGGGCCTTAATTTATTGTGTGCGTTTTACTTGCATTACTTGCATTGTTTCTGTGTCTTCTGCTACCGTTATGATTTGTGCAAATGTTTGTGAGTGTTCATTCTGCTTGTTATTGTCTTTAAAACTGTGGATGGATTGGGTCCTTTCCATTTAACAGGCATGGTAATTCATGCTCTACTGAATAGGATAAGGCCGTCAATGTGATGTTTTGATCTTGTTAGCGTTGACTTGAGATGTTGGTTCATCGCTGCGCAGCTTGAAAACCCGAATTATCAGCTTTGCAGGATCACTGACTACGCCATGCTCTATGAATTAAGACATTCTCCTGATCAGCTTATTCTGGAGTTCATTGAATGTTTGTGAAATCGTGAATTGCCTCAGGCTCTACGGCCCTTGAGACGCCGAAGTTCGCAACCTTAGCGTTGAATTGATCGTCCATAACCACATCGGAGGTCCTCACATCGCAGAGACAGATGGGTGTGGGGACTTGGGAATTCAAATATATGCGTAAGAAACGAAGGAAGTTAGAACTGGGGTTCTCACACGAGGGCTTCAGCCATATCGATGACGATCTGAAATCTTCTATCCCGGTTGACATGCACCCTACTTCTTTCTCCTTGGAAGAGCTGAAACAGGTCTCTACTAGGTATATACCCAATTACTAAAGATTCAACTTTGATGCAGCACTTCTGAAATCTCACAAAGTTGTGGTGATTCACGAACAACAGCACGTTGACCTTGTTCATAAACTATTCACACGGTTGACCCTCTTGACCGCTACTCTTACGCTGTCGACCAGTGTCCCTTCGTGCGCAGTGCCGAACCCTCTGGTGCACATCCCGCAAACCTGCAAGTGGCTATTGTCCTAATTTGCATAAACTCCAGCACAATTCGTGGATTCGCAGCTTGGATCTCTGGGTGCTTTGTCAATATAGATCACGGAGATTGACTAGGCACTCGGAGATCCAAGCTGGTGATGGTAACCAGCTCCGAGCATGACTGCTCACCATGACCCCAACTTGCTGCGTGAACCGTCTTAGGATAGATTGGTAAATTCGCATGCAATGGAATCCATAGTCATGCGGAGAAGCAGCGAAAGTTGCTTTTGGACAAGCTCTGCTTGTGCCATGTCCCCATGTTTTGCAAGAGAAAGGGCACAATGCATTAAAGTCATCTTTTCAATGTAAGTCTTTTTATTAACCAATGGGTGCAAACTTCTAGAAGGTAATTTTATCCAATTTGGATAAGAAAACAACATTAAGAATTGTTTATAGATATTTCATTTTGTTAAAGAATAATAGCATGTATCAAGAATTACATTATTAATGTTTAAGTAAAGGTGTTTTGGATAAAATTCATAATAGAAATATAAATAGATATATTTGTTTTGACATTGTTTTCTAAAAAATCTTAGATGAAAGCTTTTTGTAGTTGATTAGACATTAAAATATTTATAAAAATAAATTATAATTATAATTAATATCTAGAAATATTATTTATAATATTTAAAATATTAATATCCAAATTACAAACCAAATTATCTACCAAAATTAATTTTGTAATAAGTTTTGACTATGCTTGTCTCGTTTTTGAAATTTAGTATAGAAGATATTAATATATGTTGATTGCAATTAGTTGTTTCTATCAAACACATTATAGCAAAGATTTTATGTGGTAACATAATACTATAGATAGATAGATAGATTATTCTTATATAAAAATATTCTAACTAACATTAAATACCCCTTCTATTTAATTAAAAAATAAAAATACTTATTTTTTGAATTTAGTTATTTATTAATTTATAGATTTTATTTATTTATTAATTAATATGCAACAATCAAAATATATTATTTATTAGAAAATAATTAATTTTAATTTTTTTTTAAAAATTGATAAGTATTTTGTATATATTTTTTTTTGATAAATCTATAAATTAGAATCAACTTATTTTTGGTGTATTTTTTATCTTAAAATATTCAAGATTAAATCAATAAATTATTTTTTCATCTAGTTAATAAATTATAATGAATTTAAATATTCAAAAAATATCTATTATTAACTTCTAAGTTATTTAGATAAATTTAATAATTTATTAGCTTTTAATTTTTTTACTATATATATTTTAAAATCTTAATATAAATAATTTAATAATTCAATATATAGATATGTATAATTAATGAATTATTTATGAATATATATATATATATATATATATATATGTATATGTATATATTAAAAATTAAAAAATTAAAAATAAACTAACATTAAACATACTTAAAATTTTAATTAAATATTTTAAAATATTTTTTTACTAAATATCAATATCATTTTCATCTTTTATATCTTAAAAAAATTTCTACATCTTTTTTTGAGTGGAAAAATATTTATAATTTTTTTTGTATATTATATATATCTATAAATATTTAAATATAAAAATATTAATATTTATATTTATATTTATATATTTATATATAATTTTTAAAAAATTATTATTGTTGTAGATTGATTCTTAGTTGATATTATTTTAATGCTCAAAAAAGTACCACCTCATGAAGCAAACATAGATTCCTCATCAATTTAGATAAAACTTTGTACTATTATAAACATTTGTAAGCAATTGTTAGATAATAACTAACATCCTATGAGAAGATTATTGAGTTTTATTAATTTGATATACTGAAAATCTATAAAATTCACTAAATATTAGAATCTTAATTTTACACAACATGTAACTTTGTAAATCTGTTTTAAAATTTATACACATATAACTTTTTAGCGCAAATTTTTGTGTATATCTAACATGGTAAACTTGTTATTTGATGTGGATAATTTCCTGTGATGGCAAACTATGCATGTGGTTGAGGTGGCACTTCTTTCACCCAATTCTCATTCATAAAGTTTTAGTGTGTTCAGGGGTCTTTCACCACCACACCAGCAGTGTCGAATTAGAGCTTTTATTAGTCATTGCAAACTTCCCATTGTCAGTACTTTCAGTAGGCGTTGCCTTCTTAGTGTTGAGGATCATTTTGTGTACGTAATGGAGACTCATACGTATCGTAGAAGATCCGAACTGTGCAGCTTAAAATACTTCTAGTGTAGGTTATATCGACGTATACAACTGTGTGTTGGAGCTGCAAAATCTGCAGATCAACTTAGTTTAGAGCGAAGACCATGATTGGTCCCAATTTGGCACCGCATATCTTTAGAGTCATTGCAATGGATTGAAGAGTTCAGATTGAAACTACCCAGTAAGAGGAAGTACCACAAACCGCTTCTTGGAAAACTCGCCGAGGCCCTAACTGGTTGGCTCTGACCTGTTTGCCTCGTTGTTTTAGAAATCTCTAGAAAAACCAATGGGGGCTTTTATTGCATGCTTTGCACACAAGGAGGGAGGTAAATAAATGCAGTACTTGGATCTCCTTAGGAGACAAAAATACTCAAGTCGGAACTACTTGTACCACCACGAATATGATTCGGTAGTCATGAGACTTCTGCTGAAACGAGTACTGGGTGGGGAGGAGGCATTTTCTAGGATTCGATGCTTTATGGTGGACTGTACATGAATTAGTCTTTAGATATCCCCTTAGATGAGGGAATGAGTAGGTCAGACGTTTGTGTTGGAGTTCGTTGACGTGATACGTCAAGTTTCAGGCAGAAATTGCTCACTAATCCCTGCTAGCTGATGGAACGATTCAGGCGAGGTCGACAACTGAACCATTAATCTCATGCAATTCTTCATATTACAAATTTCTGCAATTCGACACAATGTGGACAAGTGAAGTGATTCATCAGTTTCAGAAAGACCCATGGTGGTGATAAACTTACACGATATTCTTCTCGAATCTGACAACCCCGGAAGGTAAATATGATCGACATGATAAGCCTGTGCATGTAGCCTGAATTTCACGCAGTTACTTGGTCGGTGATTCTCCACAAGAGACCCGTGTTAGGGTTACAGCACTCATCTGAGGTAACACTGTTCACATTCCCTGATAAAAACGTCGGCAATTTTATCAGATACTTTGATTGGGCGTTGCTGATCCCACAGGAAGTCAGCTAGGACTGGAAGACAGCCAAACAGTTCATGACAACACATATCGCAGCTTAGAAAGAAGTTATAATGCAGTAAGCTTAACGCCAAGTTGTCGAAACTGCGGTGGAATGTACTACTTTTGTCGGAGTTGCAAAGTGACAGTGCGCCATCTGAAATGACGAGTGAAAGATAGTTGAGAGAATTTATAACTCGGACCAAGCCGAGCAAAGTCGCAGACCGCCCATACCAGTGAGTTGTGTCCAGCACCTTGACAACTCTCATCGTCAAAACACATAAAAATGGAGAGAAAAGGAAGAAGGAAAGAAAAGGAATAGACACCAGGTTTTACCGCCTCAAAATTCTTGATCTGAAATTGGATACGACAAATAGAAAAACTCCATAATTCTTTATTCAAAAAGATATATTTTAAAATGATGCTACTCTGGATCCAATAATCACCAGAACCTCCACTCATCAAAATCAGTGTCTATAAATATTTAGTTACAGGGAACAATGACCGCACGATGACGTAGTCAGCCTATTACTGTAGATCGTACTTCAAGAATTGTTCCAAGGAATTTCCAACTTCGTCCTGCAGTCGACTTAATCAAACCGCTTAACCGCAGTTTGTCCCTTGGCAAGTTGGCGCAAAACCCTCCACAACATAGGTGGTCCGAAGGTTATAAGAAACCCTAAACTTCCTTGACAATCTGGACTATTAACACCTCCCGCGACCTGCCACAAAAACAGGAGCCTTCAGACAGTTATGATTCGCCACCGAGAGCATAATCTAAATTAGGAAATAAAACCGCGTGGCTTCCGCTAAGTAAGCGCCCAATAGGGCCATTCAACGCCATGCAACGAGAAAGCCGGGGGGATGAAGTTCGGAATATGCGCAACCTACAATCTTGCCCGCTCCTGGGAACAACCCTGGTGAAAAGATTAAACTTGTGGCCCTGAAAGTCGTAGACCTCCAATCAGTCTGTCTCACTGGTATTGGAAGGATTCGGGTTTGCCTCTTGGAATGACTGTAGCTGATTGGTTTCGTACAACGCTGCTTTCGAGAAAGATAAGGTTTACAACTGAGCTCCGTTCCAATAATGAAACGCTTTTCGACCCATGCATATTAGGCTGGATCTGTGAGGGTCCTTGTAGCTTGCGTTCGCCACCTAGAATATTCAGCACAAGTTCTGCGGCTTGGCCTTCCATTCTATACCCGCAAGGATAGCACCACCGACTTATCTGATATTTATTTTGGGCATAGACATGGTAAGTGACTGATGCCTCACGCTTTCATTGTGACAGGTGCTTCTGGACACGGGTTAGCACTATAACTCAGAGTGCTGTGTCTAGCCTTCTGCCTTTTTTCCATGATGTGCTCATTCTTTCTTTCTTTTGTGTTTGGAGCACATGGACAGGGATTCTTACACTTGGAGAGCGAGGCACCTGCAGTATTGATTGTTGAACCTCACCGCCACTGAGACACAAGTTGCCAGGACCATGTTCAACTCTCTTTGGGGGTTTTTTTTTAACATAGAAGAATGGTCACTCGCAGGAAAAACAACTGGCCTTGTGGAACTCTTCCGTTGCAAATAAAGACAAGTTAACTGAAAGGGAAGCAATCTGGAAAGCATTAACCAGCTAAGTTGCTCCAGAAGTACATCTGCATCATTAACACATCAAGAGAAACAAGTTTTCTGAATCGTATAGAATCTTCGTAACTTCTGTTGAACTGTTTAGCAAGAACGCTGATACTGACTCAACCATGAAGAGTTTGAGGATTATTGATAGCGGCGAAACACCAAAAAAGATTCGAAAACAGCCAACGATTGAAGTTGGTAATAGTCATGCACAATGAGGGCGAGACACACTAAACATGACCTATTGTATTCTACAATTCACTTCGAAGACATTTCCTTTGCCGCATCAGTCATCAATTGCATAGTTCTACACAGTCTTGCACCAAGCTGACGGAGATACAAATGTTCACTCATACAAAGAAATACACTATAACATAAAATGGGTAGTTCACCAATTGATCTCCTAAGTCCTGAACTCTGACCTGTTAGATATCGTTTGTCAGGTTAGGTAATACCACACTCAGAACTTCTCATGAATTCCGTATAATACAGTTGCATATCTGATATTTTTGCCGTAGGCTTTTCTCTTTGGTATGTCAAGGGTTAAGGTTGATGAATGAAGGTTGGAGTGTGGACGGCGTGCTCAATCTCTGTCTCACGGCAGCTTCTTCCACCGATATCTTCATTGGCTAGTAGAGTGGGACCAACATCATAAACCTCACCTTAGACAGATACTCCAAGGGCCCTCTTGAATCCTCTTGCATCTGTACTACAAACATAAGTGTAACAACTGATCGACATCACATAGATAATCGGTGTGATCAGGGGCTTGTATCAAAAATGTTGTACCAGCCTTCACGGACACATTAGAAACACAGTTTAGGTGCAGATCAGGAAACTTAGAATGAAGCAGTTGTACTTAATAATGAACGAACTTGAGACTTTGCATCAATATCATGGAAATCTTCTAAAAACTTATATCCTCAAAACTTGTAGAAAAAATGAACAAATGAATATCATAATCCTTTGTAATCAAAGTGTTCTAAATCTTAATTCAAATATTAAGTTATAAACACATTAAGAAATCATCATGATCTTTCTAATCATTACAACTTTTATATATGGGAATAGAAACATACATGTTGACTTCATGTTGTAGTTCATGTTATAACACTTTTGTAATCAATGCATCAAGATCAGTAATATTTAGTATCTTTGTTTCATAAAAATGGACTATCAAAGTTGTTTAAACTGATTAATAAATATTTATTTGAGAATGATTTTTATTATAAAATTATTTTTAAATATTTAATTTATTGATATTATTAATATATAATTCATAATCTCATTCATTGAAAAACAAATCTATTATGAAGTTTAAACAATCCGTCTAAACAACTTTGATAGTCCATATTTTTATGAAACAAAGTTACAAAACACACTCATAATTACAATTTTGAAATCATGATATTTCATGATAAAAACTTAGTTTATAAAACACCTACACAATCAAACAAATAATTTAAACAATGTTGAACAATTACTTGATAATGCCTAGTTTCAAGAAACAAAGTTGCAAAATGTAGGAAAAAAAAAACACTGAATAAAACTAATAACTCATAATGAATGTAACTAGCAAGCCGTACTATTCAATTTACTGATTTTAATGGTACGAATCTTTCATAATAGTTGTAAATGGTTACTAAGACTACTTCTATTGATCAGTATAACCAAAATGCATGATAAACTGCTTGTTTTGTCAGTGCAAGAGAGGATGAAGAGTGAAGTTCAACTTCTGAATTGCAGTAAAATGGGTGATTCCTCACTGACCAAAGCATGATCAGTAGCAGGTACCAAGAGTGTCAACTTACCACGGAACTAAGGCGCCGCAATGAACTGAAGTGCCGCTCATGGACTAAATTGCTATTCTGCTCCAACACACCGAAGCAATCAGAAGAACTTGAGCCAGTGCAAGTCGAGAGAAAGCGGTGGACTCAGAAACTGCCTGAAACCTCATCTGCTCAATTTCCTCGTCTGTAGGCGGTGATGGAGGCATGACAAGCTGCCCGACGAATAACGACCCACCAGTTCGAGATTCCGCTACAAATTTTGAAATAAGTCATGTTATACTCTCATCGACGTGAAGCCGCAAGTAGACCACAAGCGCCATCCGGGAGCCCACAAGAGAGATAAGAGTAGGCCACTTGATAAACCACTTGTGATTTGCAACAACACAGTATCTGGTTAGAATCATCTTAGAGTATACAGGTCTAGCACGACGAATCTATCGTACTGCCTCGAGATGTGGGCAACAGCCTGGTCTGATCGGTGATCGCTTTTCCAATTAGGTTGCTGTAATTGTATGTTCATCCTTCGGAGAGTAATAAGGAACTTCATGATTCCTTTCTTTCCACGCCAGATGTCGTACGCTTAGAGCCCCGACGGCTAGCTTTTGAGAGTTCGTCAGGTGCTGATTGGACCTCCTCAGCTTTGCAGAATATCTGCCAGGCAATATTTTTCACCGAGGTCATGGGCTCTACAACTATTTTCAAAACGAAGGAACAGCCTGCCTTGAAACAAACAAACGAAATTTTCGAGTTCCCGGGATCAACTTGTCAAGTTGGTAATTATGTAGGTAACTAGTATACCTCCAGCTTGTTGGTACTTTAGTAAGCAGCATGCACTATAAGTACTGGCGTTACACATGATTGCAGGACCGAGATAGCCAATGGGCCCGTTTCTTTTCGCATTCCTCAGCCCTGACACCTTAACACTTGAAAAAGCCTTATTTATTCTGTTAAGACGTCGATCATATCACATTACTGCGAATACGGGCACTCTAAGGTAGGTCAATCATGCCGCATAGCTTCCTCCACACTACAACTGCCCGGTTTGCCAGAGCACAGCTAGCCCCAATTTTTGGCGGGTACTAAATCGCCAAATTCCAAGGTTAGAATAACTTCACACATAACCTATTTTTAACTCAAACCTGTTGGGCTTACCGGCTGCACAAGGTGACACGCTAGAGTGCCGATCATGGCGTAATCCTAAGACTATGGGTTTTGAATGGTCATCGGGCAAGCAAAATCTGTAAACACCTATACACCAGATTCGTAGATGTATAAGCTGCAACTTGCTGCAGGGACGCATTTTATCGCTGACCGCAACATAAGCTATGTCCGCCTCCACTGTTATGTTTTGGCACCTGCTCATGAACCAGATTCGCAGTCTAGGGTTTCTCAGTCTGAAACCAAGCTATCTTAGGTACCACATTGGGTTACGTCATAGCTGCAAATTCTCCATGTCATCCCGTAGATCGATGGTACTCAAGATCCACTCTTCTACGTATACCAGTATGATTGGTGAGTTAACCTGTGGTGGTTTGGGCTTTGCATGCAGGTGATGGCAATCGGCGTCTTAAAGGCTCATGATTTAAAGGGCTTCAACGCACTGAATCAACCTAGATATTGTCTCTGCAGTAATTCTGGTCAACGCAGGGACTATTTTGATTACCCAAGCAATGATGTGAATATCGATGCACACGTCGGGGATTAGGCTTTAGACTCCGAGTGGAACGGTCGGGTTGTCTGGGTCTGGAAATTTACTTAAGTGGAAAAGACAATGAATAGTGTAGACAGAAAGACAGAACCTCGTAGGCCAAGGGTGCGCCTAGTCCAAAAATAGGTTCTACCATAAGCTCCGCAAGAGAGGTTCCTGCTTTACCCTTTCGTATTCCTCTCTCCGGCTGCTGAGCTGTGCCGGGATGGGACCGTCTCGCAGCACCCCAGCACAGGCCCAACAGCGAGCAGTTGCGGATGTCGTGAAAAGTGTATCTTTGCACCCTTCAGGCTCCATGTGATGCGCCACTGAGGAAGTGCATGAGTGCACCACGGCTTGTGGTTAGGAGCAGATGTTGTTTGCTTGGAGTTTCTTTTCGGGTGTTCTTTAGGCAGATATTTCGATAGACATATCGGTTGGTCGTTTGGGGCCACATCCAGGCACGGCGCTGCTACAGTGCTTCTTTGAAGTTTGCACGGTTCGGCTTTGTGTGGATCGTTGCGGCGGAGAACAACATCCAAGCAATTTGGTCGACTGAAGAATGCTTCACGGTGGAAGCTGGATCGGATCAATTAGACTGCCGCTGCGAAGAACGAAGACTGAGCTTTCATTACTGTAAGACTACTCATCGTGGACACCTAATTTTATACCTGGCAAGTGCAGTCTTGGATACTTAATTCTCACGCTGAGCTTTTGTCGTTTGGTTATTCCTCAGTGGGAACTTCGCATTACATCTAAGAACATTTCAGATTCTTTTCTTTCCTAGTCTGAAATTAGAGCTCAACGACGCAAGAATAAAATGCTGCCATTTGCTAGTGTCCATGTTAGTATTGCCTTACTCCACTGTGCGTAAGAACTGGGGCAGAACTACATTTTGACAGATGGAGAAAGATCTCATGAGGCTCCTTCCACTACAGTAACGCGCATAGAATGCATGTGTTGTTTGTCTGAGGTGCACTGATTAGGGTGATAGATGTCAGCCCTGCAGGATTTACTCTTCCATCAGTTGAAGCTTCTATTGGAGTCAGCAAGGCGGATCATTATGTCAACGTTATCAGAAATATCTTTGTAGATTCAACTCACTCTCCCACATATTGGCCATGGTCGACATCAGGTGATCAATGTGCCCAACCTCAAATTCACTAAATGTGGAATCATCATTTCCTGTTTCTGACATTAGTTACTACCAATGGCAAGTTTAGGCTTCTGCGTTGACTTTTCGCCTAACCACTCTTTGTCAGTCTTCTTCAGTGAGCATTCTTTGCTGGTGAAGTCATCTTTATATAGGCATCACTATAAACATTAACCTAACCGTAATGCCATTTGGGTAAGTCATTCCTAAAGTAAAGATTCTCAACTTGAACAATGAAGGGATGGTGAAAGAAGTGCCTTTATTTTGGTGCACTGACCTCGATGGTTTTTGTAATATTTCCCTCTGTTTTCTATCGTAATACCGCAATTAAGATGTAATTTTGCTACTGGTCGTATTGTTGATGATGCAATGTATCAAACATTGGTGTAAACTATTGTTTTCACCTGTGTGACATAAGCCTAGTCTAGCTGCAGACTTATTAGGACTTTATCGACTCATACTACCATAATTTGAACTTACACAATATGCATGTACTTCATCAACTCTTGATGTGTAGCAAATTGGGTAGCTTCCAGAATATATTCTGGTACACATGAAAGTGGAGCCTCACTGTTATGGACTAGAGGATGGGGGGTTTAAACTGACTGTCAACGATGACGTGAACTCTCTTTGTAATCATCACCTGTCGTGTGTCACAAATTGAATTGAAACAAGTATTATCACAGTCCCACGTGGCATGCCATTCATCGGTGCTATCGTTCTTTGAAATATCATTTCAGCACCCTCTTTGCTTTAGTAAATAGAGATGGTTGCAGTAGTTGGCCGATTCTTGATGTGTGAAACAGCACTCACGCTCATCGCCGTCCTTGACGAATTCGTTTTTAATTTCCCAACTGTGATTTGCCTGCATGCCAGATCTGGCTGCGTCTCTTCGTCTAAATATGGAACTTGATATGTCTCCATCGACGTCTACACAGCCAGTTACTCTAGCCATCTAGTCCTGGGAGCCGCAATTACTTCACCTGTGGAGATTGCAAACAATGAACAGATTGGAAAGGATGATGAGCATTAGGGCAGTGTACGTGGAGATGCAGACGTCGAAGCATTTCAAGGACTAGGTCACATGTTGTTCATCGGAGCTTCTTCTCAAGTACTCTCACTCTCTTCTTTAGTGAAATCAAATTTCTCCGCTGAGGCACCTGACCATGAAAATCGTGCATGACTTGCTAGTCTGATTAAGTACTAATATCCAAGTATGTTTTGGAGTTTAAGACTAGGAGCGGGGTTGGATTAAAGACTAAGAGCGATCATTTGAATTCCATATGCTACGAAAGAGGGTGTCAGGTTACAAATTGACCTGTACAAATAGAAGACAGCTAGTGATGTCTCATTTTGCTGATGTATGGCCAAGTTCGGACAATTCCATCAGAGGTTATATCTAATTACTGAGTCCATATCAAATTCGAGTGCATTTAGAGAGACAGAGACAAAGTCACGAGCTTCTAGCAATTGGCTACTCAACCATTCATTCCACTGACTCATGAGAGCTTGACATTATGAATCAGGGCGTCTAGGCTGGCTTGATCAGTATGCATAGCATCGATGCTTAAAGTCCTGATCTGTACACGGGCAACAGGTCTGCCGTAGTTGGTGGAATAATGTCAATGTTTTAAAGCTTCCTGTGTGGTTTCAGGTGTGGCTTTCAGGATACGAGATTAATGAATATGAAGCTGACTTTAACTAACTGCATGGTTGAAACTCGTTTTATGTGTTTATAGGTCAGCCTGCTGATTCAAGTTGTGGGTCACAATCTGGATGCGATCGAAGTAGGGAAAAAGGCTGGCTCAGAGAACCCACAGCCATCTACTTACAGCACTTGGGATATCTGCAAGTTGATCATTGACTGGCACTAATCAAGGAGTAGCTAGCACATTCTGCACCTACAGCATCCAACTTGAAGGGCAGCAGCAGTAGATATCATTTAAAATATAATGGTTTGTCATCTGTTTCCTTTAGTCTTTAGCCGAAATGCTTTTAAATTCTCCCCGACCTGCTACGACATTAGATATATCTTCTTTCTCAACTGTTTTGAAATTCGGTTGAGGTTTTTGCGACTGGGATGCTAGAAGCATTTGAACAATGTTGTGTGAATGAAACCGTACAGGAGGAGGGTCATGTTGTGCCGGGCGTCAGTGCTGCGAAGGCAGAGAGGCTACTGGTGCTGTGTGCCACGGCCATCCAGAACCAAAATGTTCCCATTGTGCAACAAGCTGTCCAAGCGCTCCAGAGTATTTCCTCTATAGATGGTGAGCCGAACGAGAGGGTCACCGCCTACTTCTTGCGGGCTCTCGTCATTAGGGCAGGCGGGTTGCTGCAAGGACAACTAGATGAAGAACCCACGGGTCACTTGGATCACCCTCATCGTAAGTATTCAGACCGTTAAACCTTTTAAGTTGCAAACTTTGCTCCTGGAATTGATACGCTTGCAGATTCCCGCTCTGAATCTGCTTTTGGAATTGCAGAAGTACAATGGGGAGATAGAAGGCTCGGCTTCAACGAGCTTACGAATCTCGTGGACATGACCCCATTCTATCGTTTCGGTTACATGGCGGCCAATGGTGCAATTCTGGAAGCGTTGGAGGGTGTGGATCGAGTGCACATCGTTGACTTCTCCACCTCGCATTGCATGCAGTGGCCAACATTGATCGATGCTTTGGCAGATCGCATGGGCGGTCCACCGCACGTCCGCCTTACAGTCGCCAGCGGATCGCTTCCCACGCCACCCCGACTACAACCAACTTACGAAGAAGTTGGACATCGTCTGGCTCTCTGGGCGCGGGAGAAAAAAGTCCCATTTGAGTTTCGTATCATCTCAAGACCTCTGGAAAGGCTCCGCACCAAGGACATAGACCTGCGTGACGGAGAATCCCTTGCTGTCAATTGCAGCCTCAGGCTGCACTACCTCGCAGACGAGTCCGCTGGATTCGTTAGTGAGGCTTTGTCTGAAACTATTCTCAGTCCACGTGACAAGTTTCTGCAGCTGATCAGGCGCTTGAATCCCACTGTGGTGACATTATACGAGGAAGATTGTAACACTACCTCGGTGGACCTCGTCACCCGCTTGAAGGAAGCGTACAACCACGAGTGGATACCATTCGACTACCTTGCCACATACTCTCAGAACGGGAGCCACGATAGACTTGAGCTTGAGAGAGCCGTGGGCCAAAAGATCGAGAACATCATTGCGTGTGAGAATTTTCATCGTATTGAGCGCTTGGAGTCGAAAAGCCAGTGGGCTCAGCGCATGCAGAGGCTAAACTTCCGTGCCCTTCCTGTCAGTGAGGACGTGGTTGCGGCATTGCGAGAGATGGTCGGGGATTATGCTGTGGGTTGGGGGATGAAGCTTGACGAAGACGACGTTCAGATCCTTTCATGGAAGGGCCACAGCCTTGCGTTTGCCTCTTCATGGGTGTCCTAAGGGACACCTCCAAAGTTAGCGTACTTGTAACGCATCATCTTTGTGCAGCTAGAAATAAGTTAATTGGAGTTACTGAATTAGATGCACTCGCTCAGGTGTTAGGTGATTTCCTGGAGAGCTTGTTCTTATAATCGCGACCTTGGTAGCCGTTTCTCGGGGATATGATGCGCAAGTTAACAATTCCCTTCAGCTCAAGCCACCTGAGTGTTGGGATGTAGTGAGCAAGTCGACACATTTTTACACAAGCTTGGCTGTGGCCAAAAGCTTCGTTATTTAATCCGGGGAAGTTTGAGCTACCAGTACGTTTCATTCAATTCAAGTCCCTCCATTGGGTGTTTCAATTGGGTCTTTCAGACCAATCGGTGACATCAGCGATTCTTATCATTTTATCACGCCGCCTCCAAGATTAATTTCATTTGATTGGGCCTAGTGACAAGTTAAATGATATATAATCTAGAGAGGATACTGAAAGGGCTTCCATTCCGTCAAAAAGTTAGATCCATTCAAGATTAGCGGTGGTTTTCGGAGGTTGGAACTCCAGCATCTACGCAAACTAGCTTTTCTTTTTTGCCTCTTAGAAACCGGCTCGTGAGTCTTCAGCCACGAGTTCACCTCGTGTCTTTCGTTCAAGTAACCGCAAATGAAAAGTGACAATATAATAATACTGCCCTGGCTACAGAGCTTCTCAAGGCAGAGGAAGGCCAATTGTATTGCAAATCCAATGTCACAGTACAAAGTTCATGAGCTTGGACCGAATGTTTTCAATTTATCAAGATTCAAACAAATGCTATCAATACAAGAAATAAGGCTGTTAACTTAAATGATGTTATTTGAATGGTATTTTTAATCAAAGGGTGTACAGTGTGGAGTAAGTTGGCGATCCAAACTATCCTAACAATCTCTGGCTGTACTTCAACACAGACATGTTAGAAGCTGAGTATCAATTCGCAGACATATGGTTCCATGATTTTGAGGTCAAGCAGCAGGTAGCATGATATCGGTCATCCGCCAAAGATACCAGGAAGCTAGGGTTCGGTATGGTCTCCAAGGAAATGCAAGCTCCTGCATCTCGGCCGGAGATGGCAGCTGCTTGAGGTGATATAGTTTCTGAAAGGCTTTGCGAATAGCTAAATCTCCAACAGGAAGGACGTCAGGCTTACGCAGATAAAAGATCATGAACATGTGTGCCGACCAAACACCGATGCCCTTCACGGCCGTTAAAGCTTTGACGAGATCATCTTCATTCATGATGATGAGCTTCTCTTCTGAGAGGAGTCCTGACGTGAACTTCTCCGCTAAATCGTGGAGGTATAGTCCCTTTCGACCTGAGATCCCGACGGTTCGCAGCTCCTCGGCTGTGAGTGCAGCTATGACTGGTGGAGTCAAACTTTCTGGGCCCTGTTAATGTCATCGCCAAATGAAAACCTAACTGAAATTAGAAATCGGCGACGGAATCAGAGAAGGCAAGCAAAATCTCAAGCCTTTGAGAAAGAGAGCGAGTTCAAAGAAGCCAGATGATGAAATAAAAACAAGGAGGAAATAGGAATTTGTAATACCCCGCAGAGACTGACGAGACGACAGTAAATGGCGTAAGCGGCCTTGCCAGAGATCTGCTGGTAGACAATGCTGCGAGCCAAAGCAGTGAAGCAGGTCCCCTCCTGCTCCCACACAGTACACGCCCCATGTGCACCAATGACGTCTCCTAGTTTCGCATCCGCTGCAATTAGGTGTTTGGTGGCCTCGGCAATTACTTCTGCTGTCGACAGACTGATATTCCACGATTCCCTTTCAGAAATTGAAATTGTAGCTTTCCGCACTGCATCTGATACCAGGGAAGGAAACTCAGTTCTCCCGGAGGTTGTTGCTGTGAGCTCTGTAACGAGGCTCGCTGATGTCGCTTCAGAGACGACGGCCACCTTTTGGGTCTTCTTCCTTGACCTCTTCCCCTGTTCCGCCACAGCAGCACCACCCTCCTCGAGAACAGACTCGATCACCGCAAGAGCAGCGGCAGCCTTGCTCTTCCCGGTTAGTTTCCCCTTCTCCGTCGCCTCCTTAGACCCTTTCTTCACCTTGAACGTGATCTTGGAGTCCACCAGTTTCACATTTTGCTGCATTGCCTTCGAGTTTTGCGATCGCACCACACGACCCACCACCTCCCCACTCAGCGCTCTTGTCAATTTCATGGCAACCTTCAAACTCGCCATTAGGGTCTCAAAAACGACAGATAATTTTAACTAGTTCCACCTTTCTGGACCCATCATTATCTCAACTCATCGCAGCACTTCCATCACCCTTCTATCATCATTTTCATGCCAGGACTTCTCTCTCTCCTCCAAAAACCATCAGCCCTCCAGCAAATCATAAAAGTAGCAATCCTATTCTCACTGTTCACTCAACACAGAAGAATCCCCAAAAGAGTTGCATTCATACGCTCCCCCTTGGACTGAAAGACTTCGAAGAGAAGCTTCAGAAAACGATCCTCTTTACAATGGAAAGACAGAAAACAATGACGTCATCAAAGCGAAAACATTTGTCGTGCAGCGTTTGGTCTGCAAAATTAACCGAGCGGTTTCAAGATCGAAAGTGTAACTTTAACAAATATCACCAAACATGAAGATTGGAGCTCGATTTTATTGGTGTCTAGCTTGTGACGGCAACTTACTCTACAGTAGTGGATAAGATTAACATTGTAAACGTCTGTAACACAAGAATCCAACACACGTGGTGCAATTATTGTGACTTTCACATGGGAAACAAAAAACGCAGCTTCGCAAACAGCAATTCACTCAAGAGTTCACGTTTTGAGACTCCAGTTTAGTTCTAATTTTCTTGAAAGATTCTCCTCAAAAATATTCCGCTTCAACTGGACAATCAAGAATGTAGAAAGTTAAGCCACAAAAGAATAGTACGACAAAATTACACATCTTGTCAATGAATACATATTCCTCAACAGGTGAGTGGCATCCATACTGCATTTCAATTTCAAAATTGCCGTATGTGGCTTGCAAACAATATAACTCGCTGATTGGAAAATAATATGTACCCATCGAGCTAAGAATCAATTAAGCCCTTGCGCTGAACACTCATTACTTCCGACTTGAGACGACGATCCGCATTCGAGACACTGCAAGCGACACGCAAGAGCTACAACATTTGTTATCAGTCCAAAAATAATCGTATCCTCGACCAGGCAAAAGGGAAGAGTGTCACAGCCAGAGATTTTAGTTCCCCACAAAAATGAACCCGAAGAAGTTCGTCTTAACATCAAAGTCCCCTGTTTGTGAACTAATTTGTAGGACCACTTTGGAAGTGAGGAGCAAAACCCAACTAAAGATTTTATCGCTTGTACCACGCTGTGTTTAATCCCGTGTAGGATCCTCATTCCCAAGGCTACCTCATTAAGAATAGGCCGTCAAAAAGCAATTCTCTTCGTGAAAACTGTCCCCCACTACACCGTAACAATAGGAAGTTTGCCTGACTAGAAGACAAAGCTACCTCAAAAACTCCTGTTTCAGCAATCAAATTACTCCTGGAAAATCGCAACCACTTGCGAGAAGATTGACAAGGGAAGGCTATATATTTAGAGACCCAAAACGAACAGCTTATTTCTCAATTACTTCTTGGTTTGGAGCTGTGATTTAAGTCCGAAGTCCTGAACATCCAAGTCTTGCAAGTTGAGAAGTAAAGAATCAGCACTCAAAAATACGCGATTCTGAGAAGTGGAAATTGTGTTCGCAATTTCTCGGCTGGCCTCGATCTTACGCAAAGTTATGAAAGCTGGGTTGTTCGAAATGGCATCACCAATAAGTTGCGCACTCTTTGCCTCTCCCTGAGGTATACAACAAAAGAAACTTAAAAACCTTTCACAATTAATGACGCTGCTTTATTCAAAAGAAGAGAAACCAAATGCCAACATCAGAAGCTTCGGAGGACGATAATTTCCATTAAAAACTACCTCAGAAACACAACTGAAACAACACAAATGGCTAAAGCACCTGAGCACGAATAATAGCGCTTCGTTTGTCTTGTTCAGCTTTCTCCACTACAAACTTGGCCCTCTCAGCCTCTTGAGCAGCAACTTGCTTGGCTTCAATAGCAGCTGTGAACTCCCGCCCGAAAGTCAGGTTAGTGATGGATACATCATCCAACGCAATATTAAAGCTCAAAGCACGCTCCTGCAAAATTCTCCGGATTTCCCTGCTGACCACCTGCCATACCCAAGTTGAATTACAGTCAGTCAACATCAAATTCTGGTCCAGTACCGAGATTTCACTAGTTACACTTCAGAAAGTGAAAACGCAACTACTGGATACAAGAATAGAGCGTATGATCTAAGACAATAACGAGGATTAAGAATTCGAAGGAAAAGGGAGAAAAGGAAATCGAAGAGAAAAATGTCCAATGGTTCTTTTAAACTCGAGCCACTTTCCTAATAGTGCAGCAAATAATTTGTCAAGGACTAGAAGCCACAAAACCCACCTCACGTTGTGTGATAAGCTGGCTAGCGTTGTATTGAGCAACAACTGCCTTCAAAGTTTCCTGCACGATTGAAGGCAAAACTCTTTCAGAATAATCCTGCCCTAGCGTGCGATAGATCGTTGGTAGTTGTTCAGCCATCGGCCTTGTCAACACTCGCAGCGTTATCCGAACCTGGAACAAAGAAGCAGCTACATGAGTTCAACCACAACATAATCCTTACAAACTACACAAGTGCCCTAAAACCCCTCCCACTAAAAACGGGCAATTCCACTAAACCCTGCATCTACTCAGCATATGTTCTCACTCCCAAAACACATCTGTTAGCAATCATTGCGTCAACATATCACTTACCATCTGAAGATCCCTACTTCCTGACGTGCTCTCCACAATGTTAGGTCGTGCTCGAACATCGTATATGACAGGACGGTCGAACCAGGGAACCATAAAATGCGTTCCTTCAGGATACACCTGCCATCCAGCATCCCAAACAATTATCAGAAGCAACTCCCTGAACAAATCCAACAAAAACTCAAACTCTATAAGATCAAGTGCCCATGTCAAGAACTTCGATCGCCCTCAAACGAAGAATTACCCAAAAAAAGTAAGGACAAGGATTTTAAATCTTTGTTTTTTAAAAAATAGAATAGAAAAAAGACAAACACCAATTCCACCTCACGCACCTTGTCCTTGACTCCAACAACGCGATTAAACACAATAGCACGGTGCCCACCCTCGACGTTGTACAAGGAGTTCACAGCGCCATAGAGCCCAAGACCACCTATGACCGCGAGCTTGGCCAAAGCACCAGCGGGCCCAGGAGAGGGCAATTTCACGTTGCGCACATTGTTAAGATTCATGGTTGATTGCTACTCCAGCGCTGGGACTCTCCAATTGAGAAACTCCGACACGATCGACCAGAATGCGGAACAGCGAATTGCAAACGAAGTGCGAGAGGAAGAGTAACAGTTTAGGGTTTGAAGAGCGACGAAGGCTTGGAATGATGTGATAGGAAGGTTTCCGTCGGTGTGCACCAGCTTCATGCACGGCGAGTCGCGGAAGCGGTGGCTGCTGCGACAATCGCTTCCGATCAGATACAAACACTCCGCCACCATTCCCCCCCAACTCCATTAATTTCCATTCCACATCCTTCGTCGACGTCTAACCTCGCGTTTCCCCGCCACATGTCCACGTGTGAATACTACTCTGTCTTTATTCACTCGCCTCCTGTCCAAGTGTGAATAGAACCCTGTTCTGTTCATAAAAGCTGGAGCTCCCTCCAATTCCAAGTGCTTTCGTTCATTTTCTTGATACCAAAGTAGGAAATCTGACAATGAATACATGTTGGGTAAGCCTATTTTTAACGGTACTTTTTAAAGATTTCGACTTGTAAACTTTTGCATATTGATTGATCTTTTTACAAAATTAAACTCCAATTTAAAATTATTATCATGTATGGCAATTAATACTATTTTACATCCCTAACATCTTCAATTAAGGTATATATTCTCAAGTTTGTAATCAATATTATAAAGATATTGTTAAATGAATGTATTATAATATATATACATATATATATATATATATATATATATATATATATATATATATATATATATATATATATATATATATATGTATATATATATATATATATGTATATATATATATATATATATATATATATGTGTATATATATATATATATATATATTTATGTGTAATTCATAAATATAGCTTTTTTTTTTAGATACTTGGTGCTAAGTCTTTCCACTACAACAAATTGACAATCTTTCTAAAAACTTACCTTCAAACAAAGTCCAATATCAATTGGTGCAAGCTCTTCTTTGTGGTTAAATTATGCCAAAGTAGCAAAGCTTTGTAAACAAATTAATTTGGGCTACACTATTAAACATAAGTCATGAATAATTAGGAAGTTCAATATATTTTCTAATCTATTCTTAAATCCTTTTAAAATTTTATTCTTAATGCATATGTCAACTATTTTAGTGTTTAACTTTACTTTTAATTCTATTATTTACATATTATTTATATTTTTAAATTTTACATTATTTCAAGTAATTTTCTCCCTTACCTCCATTAGGGCATATATGAAAGAAAAAGCAAAGATTGTGGTTTTTTCTTTTTCTTCAAGTTAGAGTAATATTGAATCTTTTTTCTAAATTGATTTTATTTGTCTTTGCTTGGAAATCCAATGCATTGATCTTTTTATTATTATATATAATTTTTTTTATAAATAATAACTATAAAAAAAGAATAAAATAATTAATACAAAGAAATATACTATTGAATATATATATATAGAGAGAGAAATATAATTATTAAAGACACTTTTAAACATGTAATTAGATTAATAAATAACTTCAATTCTTCTATATAGTTGAACATGTTTTAATTATCTAGTTTCTTACATGTAAAAAACTTACATTAAATTGAAAGAATATTGGACAAGATCTTGGTTTTATAAATCTTTTAAAAACATCTTTCAGACCTCTAAAAATCCTAGACAATGTTTGATATATTGATTTAATTTATATTAATTATAGCTTTTTCTTTTGTGACTTACTGTTGGTACTTTTTTTTTTTTTTCCGCAAAAAATGATTCTTTTCAAATAAAATGCCGAAAACCTCACACATACAAATGTTGGGGTTAATGTGTATAAATTCAACACATAATTTTTGCAATTTTTCTCTCTAATAATTTGCAATCATTCTTTGAAATTTGCAATACAAAAGTTCATGTAGATTTATTATCTATTTGAATACAAAATAATTAGAGAATTTTTTTAGTAACACTGTTCATAAATTAATCTAATAAGATTCTTGGATAAAGAATAAATACAGCTCAATTCTATAATGTATATATAAATTTGAACATAAATTCACTCATCTTTATTACTTTAGCAAACCTTAGTTGCCACAAATTTAGCCACCACCCTAACATGTTGAAAAACCTTTCGTTGCAAGCAACCTTATTCCTTTTCCTGGATTACTAAACAAACAACCATCTGAAATCCTTCCATTTCATTTTACAAGTTGTTACAATTAGATATTATCTGAACATGGACCTTATATCTAATAAATATGATTTGATAATTTACACATGTTACTATTATTGTACAAATGTCATCATCATGCATAATTTCTAACAAAATAAAGACAATAGAAATGTCAAATTTGTCATGTAGGGACTTACAAGCTCATCATGTAGGGACTTACAAGCTCATGATTTTTTTTGAATGTGAGAACGACATCCACGTCACCCTGCCACGTGTATCAACTCTTCGTCCATTCCCAACGGTGTGAGTGAATTCCGTCGCAGTGGATTCGTTCGTTGATTGGACGGGGCCACCGGAACGAAACCCCATTCTCGCTTGTGTGCAACGTAACGGATTTGCGGTGCGCCTTGTCGTCTCTGCCTGAGCAACTGTGAAGCTTAGAGATCGATCGTAAGTTGAACGAGCTACGAAGCATTGGTGCCACCACGATGGTGAGCTGGCTTGAATGTTCTCTAATTGCTTCAGATTACGAGCTGACCTTGTAATTTGATAAACTTCTCAGTGTCTTGTAATGAGCTTGTGTTCGTTTATGATTGTCCAGTTCAAAACCCTAAGAATTTAGAGTCTAGTGGATCGTCATGAGCGAAACTGTGATTGAAGCATCTCTTATACGCGTTTGAGGTTATGCATTTTCAATTTTCATTTATAAGGAAACCAGTGAGTGATTTTACGATTTCCCGTCTAGTGATAGTTAGTGTGATTTTTTGGATGCAGAATCGGTGGCGTTGCGTCAAGTCGCTACCGGAAGCATTGTATCGTTATGGTCTAGCTGCTGCTGCTTCTAACAGCCTCACGGCGGACTTGACCTTGGCGAAATCATTGTATATTTTCTCTCCACTTTGGTGACATAATGCGGACGTCTATTCCTTTTCTGCCCTCCGTTCGATCCTCTTCAACCGCTCTGAATTTTGAAACTCATAATTGCCAATGATGTTCTAATTTTTCGATGTTGTTTTGCGCTCGTGAAATCCCATGTTTATGATTTAGAGATTTGATTGTGTCGCAGGCCAAACATTTACGCCAGGGAAGCTTTTACAAGACACTCTGAAAAATTAGCATTATCTTCAGTAGCAGTTAGGACTGACGTCCACTCGTTGTCCTCCCTTTGGAGCACATTAAGTAGGCCAAGTTTGAATAGAGAATTTTCAACCTTACTTGCAAACCATAAGTTCTGCTCAATTCCTTCAAGGAGCGTAACGGAGTTTTCAGGGTTTAGGACGCGGGCATTCAGTAGCCAAGCTGAAATCGCAGCCAAGGATGGCGCGCGCAGAGCGAAGCTTGCATGGGAAAGTCAAACTGCTGGAAAGAAGAAATCAGAGGCCATGTTAATGTATTTGGTGGCTATGGCAACAGCCATGGTGGGAATTACCTATGCTGCCGTTCCCCTGTACCGCAAATTTTGTCAAGCTACAGGTTATGGCGGTACTGTCCAAAGAAAGGAGGTATGAGATATTAAAAATCTGACTACCCGTGGAAGTGTAACTCTAGTCCTTTATTTTTTCTTTATTTTTTTGGCTTTCAAAAGGGTCAGTGATCCTTGCCGCCATTAACATCATGTTGGCAGAAGTGCACACATTAAACGCGTCTGTATGATGACAATCAACAAAGCCATTGGATTATTAACTGGCACGCTGCTTTTCCACACGAGTTTTGGCGAGGATGTATAATATGGTGTCGTCCTGCAGACCGTCGAAGAGAAGATTGCTCGCCACAAGGCTGAAGAGGCTGAATTATCCAGGTTAGACAGTTGTGCTCTCATGTACCTATTGTCATGAATGTATCAGAAAAAGTGTGTATGTGTGTGAGGTGGAACGTTCTAGTTTTTAGTGCCCTTCTAGAGTGTTTGCTCTGACACTACTTGCTGATTTAGTAGGACACTGTGACTCCATGGAATAAGGTTGGAGATGTGATGTGAAGCGATTGGAATTACAGGGTTGTGGCCATAGTGTTGGTTCTCGTACGGGTTGAGGATATTGGTCACATTGTTTCCTTTACATGTTTTCAAGTTTGAAATTGAAGTCTAGGAATAGTAAATGACATATTTCACGTTAACCTGACATTATTTGTGATATGCCACAGGGAATTGGTAGTACAGTTTAATGCCGATGTCGCAGATGGTATGCCCTGGAAGTTCACTCCTTGTCAACGTGAGGTGAGTTAAACTCAGGTCACGACGAAATTATTCCTCTGTCGTTGTTCTTTTGCACTTTTGTGCTAAGATTATGTTTTTTATAACAGTTTTGAATTCGTTAGTCTAGAGAAACTCCTAGGTCAAGAAGATTGGCTTTTTCAGACAGGTAGACTACGTGAAGCGTTTTTGGTTATGAATGTTATGTTGTTTAGTCATGTTTGGTGATTTTGGGTCATGTTTACAAACCAGTGTTTCTTTGCTTAAACGAGTAAGTTACGTGGTAACATCTGTTTTCCATGATTCAGCTCTTACTATGGTTATTTATGAGTATAGACTGGAAGAGCCTTTAAGGACATGCTGTGTATTTGATTTTAGATTAAAGTGAGACCAGGACAGAGCACGCTTGCATTCTACACAGCTGAGAATACAAGCTCAGTACCTATCACCGGTGTGTCTACTTACAATGTGACTCCCATGAAGGTCAGTTGGGGATCCAGTCCAGGGTTTCGGGTTTTTGTTCTCAATGTGGTTGCAACTCGATAAGTGCTTCTCATATGTTACTGCTGCTTGTCTCCCGCTAGAATCAAGAGGGGTTGTGTTTGGATCAAAGTCGAAGGGGTCAACCTTTCAGTTTTTTTATTTACATGTATGTTACTCTTCTGCTTTGCTAGTCGTAACGTATTTCAAAATTTGCATCGAGGTTATTTCCGTTGCTTTCTTCTGATTGAGAGTTTTCATGGATCAAGGCCGGACTCTACTTCAACAAAATCCAGTGTTTTTGTTTCGAAGAGCAGCGGCTTCTTCCTGGTGAAAAGATTGACATGCCAGTAAGTCTCAGCGACCATCAGCAGATAGAGAAAGCATTTCCTTATCCATGGCTTTTGCCTTGTTACACGTTGGATAGTTGTTAAACCTCTCTGTGGCATGATGCAGGTGTTTTTTTTTATTGATCCCGAGTTTGCAACTGACCCAAAAATGAAGGGTATTAATTCTTTGATTTTATCTTACACTTTCTTTAAAGTTGAGGAAGCGCCTCAAGAAGAGATTGAGGCATCGCCTCAACCCGCTTAATCTCTTCGAGCCTCTGTAAAGCAATTTCATGCATTAGGGCAAGATGTTGCAGGACACCTTCGTGATTTGAAGATAATGTTTTGGAGTGAGGCCGGAGACTGCAAATTCTGTAGGGCTTCAGGTGATCATACCTTTTCAAGTCAAAATTTTTGGCTTATATTGGCAAGTGAGCTGAAAACAATTTAGCAGTACCTTAATTCTGAGATTATTTTGTCTGCGTTCAACACACAACACACTCCACTGATTCATCCTCCCTTTTGACATACTAGTCTCCTAGTTTCGGGGTGCGAACTGCACATACAAACTTGAGTTAGCTATTAATAAATTGGGCTTCACTTCCGTCATTCAGCATGGGAAAATTTTCATCTATGTCTGCATCTGTTTCTTATTTGATAACTTCGATGTTAGTTGATGTGTGTTGTGGTAGCATTGCTTTTATTCACATCAAGTGGGAGCCACTGACCACGCTCTTCTGCAGTGGTACGGAAAGCAACGTTTTCCAGGCTGGGATAATCTTATGCCAGATTTTCGATTTCTGATGACTTTGGAATGAAATTTTTGTATAGTAAAAAAGTCCAGAAATTGGTTTCATTTGCTTTTTGAGTATTTTTGGCAGTAAGACAAATTACCATGGAGAAGTTGATAGAGTTTAACTACCCGAGATTGCATGCCTTTTTAAAGCCTATTTCTCAGTGCTTCTTTTAGCAGCATTGGAGCAAGGGAACCTTATAAAAAGTACAGTTGTAAGAGTTGGTCTACAAAAAGTTAATTATGGTAAGCCTTATTTGATTCATTCAGGACTTTGACCCATATTTTATGAATATGAAATAAAACAAGAACAATATCAAGGTTTTACTTACAATCATCTATAATTTGGTTATATTTGCCATAATTGATGACAAGTATTTTATTTTTGTAAGTGTTTTGATGATGAGAATCAGATCTACATCTTGTGATATTAGTTTAATACTAAATGGATAATTGGGTAATTTAATGATCACATTATTTTTTGCCTAATTGATTTTTAGCTATAGAGTTTAAAAAATTCTATATTTTGCCTACAAATGACTGCCAAATTAATATCAATTAATTTTTAGTCTAAATACATTGCTAAATATTCTCAATATTTGTGGTATTGGATTCAACACATTCTCATTTTTGTGAAAGCTTAGAATTGTATCATTTGCATATTATATAACTATTTATTATCTACCTTCATTTAAGAGAGCTATGTCTTTGATTTGGTCAATTAAGGCTTTTGTTGTGATAATGTTATATTCATGATATCAATTACCAAGAAAAATAAATGTGGCTAAAGAAAACACTTCTAATATACATTCTTTCTAATTATAAAAGCTAGTGACTTTTTGTTATTCACCTTCTTGTGGACATCAACACTTTAAAATAAAAAGTTGGTGTATGATATAAATTTCTTAGAAATTCCTATTCTTATGTAATTCAACAAAAGTAATCATTCTACCAAGTTGTAAGCTTTTGAATAATATAACTTAAAATACAATATCAATAAGATGGACAAATTATCCCATGCTATCACCTTATGTGTAAAGAACATATTATTTTCAATATACCAAAATGGGAAAAAAATTAATAAATCTAAAAAAATAGTTTTTATAACTATTAATTATAGTTGAAATACTTTGGCATGTATTTTGTACACTATATTCAAAGAGATAATTGGTCACCAATTAGAAATAATCTTTTATTTATTTATTTATTTTATTTAATAAAATTAATTATTTTTTTATTCTTTGCAATAAATTTTACCTTTAAATGCTTTAACTTTGCATGTATAAAAAATATTTTCTAATCAAATCCCAATTTTTTTGATAGAACTTAAATATTACTTTGTTTAGTCTATGGCCTTCTTTTATTATATATTAATAACTTCTAGAGTCAATTATTTAAAGATGATCAATCCTTAAAATTCTATCTTCATGTTATTTGTTAATTTGTGAACTGAATCACTTTAGATTTCTTCTTTTTTACTACTTTGTTTTATTTAATGTACTTTGGCCTTATAGAATTTTTTGATATAACTAAAATATACTCCAACAATTTTACCTTGATTACTACATATTCTCCATTTTTTGTATAAGAATTTTAATACAAAAGTAAGACTAGTCTTATTTCTTAACTTTTAAAAGAATTCTTACATACATGCATCTTTTATAGGATTTTATATAATCTTTCTTAAAATCCTTTGATTCTATATTATTTAGTAGTATTTACCTTATTAAATTTGTCTAAAATCTCTCCAATGATATTTTGTGCCACTATATCTTAAAAATTGTAGTATAGTACTTCTATTGCCTCTTCAAGTTGATGATACAATGTCTCTTTATGATGACAACATGCTTCACTCTTCTTCAGAAAAAAATATTTTTAGAAGTAGAAATAATAACTCATCTTATTAAAGAACAATAAAGAGAATTGACTACATTATATATTTCTAATATTTTGATTAAAATAAATTAAATTTAATTGTTTATTTATTTTATTATTTTAATATTTCTTATAATAACTACACCTTCATTCATATCAATAAGTAATTAAAATAGTTTTAATGTATAAGATAGTATACAACTTTGTGTATCTTTAATTCAAAGCTACTTGATAATATATAGTCTAGTTTTACAAACTACAATATGTTATTTTTGTTTTTGTTTTTGTTTTTTTGTTTTTTGTTTTTTTCTTATTATCCATATTAACTCTAATTGAATTTTCTATTAAATTCTTTTTCCACTTCAAGAACCAAAGCAAGTTAACAAAATATAATAATTATTCTATTTCTATGAGTATATCAAAGACACTTGATTTGTGTTGTAAATACTTAATAAACTTCTAATAGCTAGCCAACATATACATGTAGTTCCTTGGAAAATCCTTAAACAATTATTTCTACATTGTACACCTTTTGTGAGCAATTAAAGCTAAATAAATTTAAAGCAAGCTAAAAGTAGATCCTACTATTGTTTGCCCCTACATTGTTGATGTTCTTTGTGTAATCTATTTAACTTTCTAGACTAACAAAGCCAAATCTCAATCAAACTTTTTGCTAATATAAAGATTTTTATTTATTTTTATTTATATACTTAACATTATAACAAATTAATGCTAATTATTTTTGGATAGTAATAGATTCTTAAATTTTGTAGTTTATTTAAAATTTAAAATTCTAAAGTATTATAAAAATGTTAGTACCTTATATTAAAGATACTGCTCTAAAAAAAATTAAATTTTGTTATTTAAATTCTATGCCTTAAAGAAAATTATTCTAATTTATTTTTTAAACTGATATCCATAACTAATAAATTATTTTTAAAAAATTCAATTGTTCTAATAGTTATATGGTTTCTTAAACCACCTTTTTGTCATTTTGATGGCTAATTTTTGTCCTTTTAATTAGTTGTTCAAGATGTTAGAAAAGTATTTGATTTCTTTTCTTTTCTTTTCTTTTATTATTATAAAAAATACTTATATAGAAAAACTCTTAGTCTTTTGCTTATTTTCTATAAAAAAAATTCTAAAGATTTTTATTTATAAACCACATCTATTACTAGACAACCTTTTAAATGTCAAAGTGTGATAATTGAGATTGATTTTTAACCTAAGATTTTTACTTGTTGTGGATTATCTTAGATTTATAGTATTATAGAATATCTTATTGTATTCCTCTTATTTGACTTTATTGTCAACCTTCAATCAAAGAATAAATGTTCTTTGTAGTAAAGAAACTTTAAATGCTTTAATTGATTAAAAAAATTACACTTTTAAACTATATTATTTCTTTGTACTAATTAAGGGTGGCTATGCCAACTACATTAAATTAAATAATAAACAAGTTGAAAGATCTAAATATCAATTTGCTAAATTATTAGATTAAATACAGTTGGCTTATTTTCACTTCTTTGCTTATTTATTCATAGCCAATTGCAAGTATTGTCATTCATGATTTGGAATAGAGTTTTCTTCAATTTCTAATCTTACTTTAAGATTAGATGTAGATCAATGCATAACAAATATATTTTTAAATTAAATATGAAATTATTCTATTTTTCAAATGAATAATAATAAAATATATATATATATATATATATATATATATAGAAATTTATTTTTATTTTAACATGTTTTGCTATAAAATTGAATGGATTATTATATTTTCATTTTAATATTTTTATTAAATAAAAAATAATAAAATTTTATTATTATTAAAACTTTAAAAAAACTCAGACATATATATACAAGAATTTAGATCTCTAGTATAAACTGACAGAAATTAAAGATAATATATTCGTATGTTTTCTTGTCATTTTCACTTGAAATGGAAAAGAAATTCATGTAACTGTAATAGGTAGGTATTAAAGAATAAAAATTGCATATCATTATTTCAAGAAAAAAATTATTACATATTACTGCATTTAAAAAGAAGAAAAGATACATTCTCAATATGAAGAAGTCAATTCATCATAACATACGTGTCAGTTTGTAGTTCCAACAAGGGCATATCTTTCTATCAAGATTTATCAATTGAAACGAAATATATAATTCTTGTTGAGAATCGGGTTTTCCAATCTACACTCATGGCTGGCAATGAAAACACTGCTATATTTTCATCACTCTCGACTTGCATATACAAACTAAGCTTGCAACAAGAGAACCAACCAACAAAGCAACAAAGACACAATCTAGACAATTTCATCTAGAACTATGACTGTAATGCCAAGTTCAGGCGGCAAATCGCATCTAACCAAGTCAATGTACACAATACTTTTGCGTAGAATAGCAGCTGTTGTTGAAATCGTTGTTGAGACTGATCTAAACAAGCACCACGGTTCATGACCATACACAAAGAACAGCTCAGTCGTAGCAGCCTGATATGGGTTTATATCAGGGAATCAGCATAATTTTCGAGCAAATAGTAGCAGAACTTGATGAATTAAACTTGGTGCAGTTGGGGTCTCCCATGCAGCGGTTATGACTCAACAGCAACAAACTATACCACACTCTTCCAACAATAAACATTGTTCGACCTGTGAACAATCGACTGGACCTGCCTCCAGGATTGCTCCGGAAAAAAACTGATTCTCGCGCTTTACAAAGGTCATTGTCTAAGTTGACAAAACTTGAAGTAGTCAAACGAGCGCGTTACAGTCTCGTATTCTGCCGACCAGGGGTTTCAGCGCATGCCTTTCCTGATAAACTGGGGCTCCGCTCTTGCAACTTGGCTGGCTTGGCATGTGCAAGTGCACATGCAGATGGTTGAAATTCATAATACCTGGAAGGTTAACCCCAAATCATGACGATACCGATCAAGGCAGCCCCAAGCACAACGGCCACCCAGCGCCAAAGAGGTCGGTCAAGAGCCACTTTGTTGTTAGGCTTGTACCCTTTGGCTAGCAAGTGATTGATTGCAACATAGACGAACACTCCGGTGGCAATGCCCATGGAGACAGCGTAGATCCAGTCTGCGATGCGGCCCTCGACCGTGGAGTTGATGATGATCCCGATGGCTACACCGATAGGGGTGGAGATAGCGAATGCGAATGCGTACAGGACGCACTGCAGGAGGGGCCGATTCGGCAGCATGCGCAGGAGCGCGATGCCCATCGCTATGGCAGCGAAGACCTTGTGAAGCGAGACTGTCCACAGGGACGTCCATGTATCGTCCTTCGTCGCCGCCACCCCGATAGCGATCCCTTCAAAGACGGAGTGAAAGCACAACGCAAGGATCAGGAGAACAGCGTCGCCGAGGTTGTAACTCGACTGAATCGCCGCTTTGGTTTCCGATGATTCAGTAGGGCTCTCCACATCCGCAGCCGCTCTCTTCTCGGACAGGTGATCGTTGACACCCTGAACCGTGGACACCTTGCGATCGTGGACAATCTGAATCGCCACATCCGCGAGCATGGTCAGCAGATAACCGACAACGGCGAGCATCTCTGAATACGCATAGAATGAAGTCGGTCTCAACCTCCTGAAGACGTCATGCGAATCGCCGAGGAAGTGAATCATGGCTGTCGCTAGAAATACCCCACCGGCGAACTGCGTGCCTAGAACTAAAAACGTTGCATTCCACCGGAAGAAGTAGGGCGAAACACCTCCCAGGAACGTGGCAAAGAATACAATCAGCAATGCGTAAACCTTGGTGAGTATCAAACTTTTATCCCTCAAGCCCGGTCCCTCAGTATCTCCCGAATGAGAATGGCCAGCGTGCGCGTTGGCCAATGAAAGCTCAACCGCGAGCCACACAAACAGCACTACCCTCAAAGCCGACAACCTCGTCATCTTAGCCATCACCTCGCAATCCTCTCAAACACCCCAACCTGCTTATAGATTTCCTCCTTCCCCCCGCAACCAGTCTACCAATGCATTGATTACCGTTGCCGCCTAACAATCGATTCTCAAGTCAGCTCAAAACCCGAATCCGTCGATATCAATCAGCGCCGTGTTAACATTGTCTGCGACGAGAGATCGCGGATAGCATCCGCACAACCCAATGCAGTGAGTTGATGACAAGTCGCCGAAGAATTGCACATGCAGAATAAGGAGATCGTAGGAAGAAAGTTTGGAGGCAAAAGTTGCGTCAGGCTCCAGGCATCTGTTTCAACAGCATGTGTGGCAAATAACACACTTATCCTGGTTGAGTGCAGTAGTACAAGTGTAGTACAGGTCCGATGCTTTCTAATGCCCCAGTCAACAGATTTCGTTGTACTACAAGTCGCAGTTGGAATCCAACCCAACGAATTGAACCCACTCTCACCCACTAGTGGACAGGATGAAGCTGGACGAGAAATGTGTGTCCCTATTTTAGTGTAAATGTCTTCATTTAGCACGCTTATTAACCTAGTTAAGATTTGATGAAAATAAACGTTAGAGATTCAATATAACCGAATGAGAGCTCTGTGGAACTAATCCATGGGTGAGTTGGAGTCGATTCTCCACCGCCATTCAACATCTCTCTCATGCAACCCCCGACCAAATTTAAATCGATTCATCATCCCATCAAATATCTCATTATTTGCCCTCCACAGAGTCCAAATCCTTCAGCAACATGTCTAGATTCTTGTGTCGATAGCTTTGGAGCTATAGCATGTGCTTCGCTCTCTTTGTCACTTGCTAGAATATGGTCCCACATGAGATAATTGCGGCTCGCACATGCTTTTCAGAAATTCAATTACAAACTCCCAGAATTCTCCTTTTCTTTTAAATTTCTGAGACAATTAGGTTGACAATCAATGTTGTCCTATTGAGATTCCACTCACGAACTCACACTGTATCAACCGGTACTGTTAACAACAATCAGCGGTGAGTGGATGAATGCGTTTATTCATAGCAAATTTTATTGGTAGTACCCACTTCTCATGGTCAGGCTTGTTATCGTTGCTTGACACGAACATCACATCGGCGAGTTAAGGAAAGATCTGAGCTGAACACTTTTCGTGTTCTGTGTCGTCAGTTCGATCATGAAGCAAGTACAGACTCACGATTGAACTCGTACCGTGCAGTTGCGTAGTGGTTTCCATACCCACTTTATCGAGAAGACTTTCATGTGGGGTCCATGGATGGATGGAGTAGTACAAGCCTTGAGAAGTGCTATGGCTGCTGTGGGAATAGTACACGCAGATATGGATACCGCAATGTGTTGCTAAACATGGTGTACTGGCAAATTTATTAGCAAGAATCGGCTAGTTTCATGCACTATTGTCGCCGTGGGTATCAATCTGGAATGTGATTATTGGATGCTTTGGACTTGCAGGAGGAGGCTGACTGGCTGGCCTCTGCGAATGTTGAGTGATTTGTTGTCACATGTGCGTTATTCACTATCTCATAGACCCGTTTACAATTTAGATTTGATGTTTCGTTCGGGCTGGATTGGAAATATATATATATATATATATATATATATATATTTGTATAAATAAATATGCGTAAAGATTAGGGTTGCACCTCTCCGTGCTGAAATCTGTTGCAATTTTATAATAGGGGCTTGAATTGTCAATCTTTTTTATGCTAATCTGCCCGTCTTTTGGTGAATTATGGTCATTGCACACTAAAAGAGTCTTTGCTCCTAAAAGCCCACCTAGAAGAGGCTATGTAATAGGTCGTATTATTATTTTTAATTGCAATACTAAATCGAGCAGATTACTTCTTCATTCTAAAAATTATGACAAATATAAAAAAATTGATTTTAAAAATTACAGTCAATATTTTTGGTAATTTTTGACATGGATTCTTGAATTTTTGGAAAATCCAATTTCTTGTAGTGTGCCTACCACACAACTTGTGGGAGACAACACTATTTAAGCTATGCAGAGAAAAAATGCATTTTATCTCATCTTTTTCTTTTATGGCTTTTTAGTTGACTTTTATAAGTACAAAGTTAGCCAAATGTAGCTTTTCAATTTCAATTAATCACAAGATTTGAAAATTGTGCCCCCTTGCCCTCCCTCCTAAGTACAAAGATCCCTCAAGGATTTGAAACAATAACTTGGTCATATTATTACATTTATCTTAAGTAACAAATAAATCTTTTATTATATAGAAATAGAAAATAAAATTTATTTTATTTACAAATCAATAAATTTTAATCAAAATAAAATATTTAATATATATATATATATATATATATATATAAAATTTAAGAATTTGAATAAAATAAACAAAGTAATACAAAAGTTAACTAAATTGAGAAAATAAATACTTCAAAATTTGTATTGATTAACCTGAAGTATATGTCATTTTGCCTCTTTTTTCATACTACAAAAAACTAATCTTATAGACATGTTTATAAGAGATTATAAGAAAGTACATAATATTTTAAAGGACAGTCTACAAACTTTTCTATGAAAATATCTGAAGTACTATAGAAGCTTTTAGAAAACTATAAAAAATTTCACAACTTTTCACGAAAAGGTTATAAATCTTACAAAGATTCTACAAGTTTCTTAAGGATTCTAAAGATTGATGAAGAATGTAAAAAATATCTGGAAAGTTCCAAACTGTTCTTGATGTTGTACTAAATGATAGACTTTGCTAAGAACATGTAAACACAAAGAAATGGGGGAGCAATAAGAGACTTTGCATTACAATGGCAACTACATTCTCATTGTGTTTTACAGCATCTAGAGTAGTACCCATGATGAGCAAAATGAATCACACATTTCATCCAACAAAAAAAAAAAATCTCGAACTAACTGTAGCTGTTTGCATGCGGCCGACTGTATCATTCTTCACAGGACTAGGAAGCAGAACGAAAGACATTTTGTGGAGAAGGCATAGCAACTGGATAATCGCCCACCACTGCAATCCAGTCCGCATAAGAAACACAGTTACCATGAGAATCCCTTCATCGAATTGATTCCAGATACCACGACCGAATCACCTTATCAAAATGAAAATACAGAACGCACAGCTGGTGTAGATAAGTTCGCAGTCATCGATTGATCAGACTTCGCAAACGTGTTGATGATACTATCCAAGAGTAAGAAACATTCATAATACAATCGTGTACATCAGAAATCTGCTACTGTTAAAAGTTAGACCTTGGTGAATTATGATACAGTGATGTGTTTCCCTTTTGGAGGGTCACCATAAGGACTAAACAAATCCTTGCCGTAAAGGGGCCGTGCTGCTATAAACTGGCGACTGCGGCAGCATCTGGTTCCGCAACCCCTTGTGCGCCTCGCACCGCTTTCGATCAGGCCGGGGAGGATCCGGGCACACAGTGCCATCGAGTAGTTTCAGTCCACAAATCTCGCGCCGAGAAGGAGATCTGCACGGGGACTCATACATGGACTCTTCACATGTCGCTAGAATACTACTGTAAGACGTGGAGCTTCTTCTCGTGCCTTCGGGTCTGGGACTCAAGGGAGTCTTCAGCTCCGCCCATTCTCGACTCTTGGCCATGCGAAGCTCCGAAGTGCGCAGCCACGAGTTGAATGACAAGCTGCCTCGCCGCTTTGGCTCCGCGGGGGCACCTGATACTGGTTGAACTTGTGGGCGGTACGGGAAACATGAAGTTGATTGCTCGGGAGGTGGTTTCGTGGGAGATTTGCTGCTTTTTTTGGAGACGTTTGTGTCACGTAATGGAGCCCCGCTGCTGTCGTGGGTGGGGCTGCTTGTATGGGCTACTCTAGCTGGTTTTTTGTGGGTTATTTTCTTGTGAATGCGGCATCGTTTGCCACCCTTGACGGGGAGAGCACTACAGGGAAGGCCGGATTCTAGTAGGATGCCGCAACGATCGATTGGAATGTCGAGCTTGGTGAACTCGGAGCTTTTTGCTGTCTTTCCTGGGAGCAGCGGGGGACTGTACCTGAAAGAGAAGAAATCGTTGCCTCTGCTGGGGTTTGTGCGTCTGAATCTGACGAAGCGGCGGTTGTCGTCTGGTAGTTTTCGAGCAGCAACCTTGACGCCAACTCTGCTGCGCTTGAAGAAGAAGCAGATGCGGCGCGAGTTATCGCCGAAGCAGCCGTAGGAGATGCCGTTGGATCCAAGAGCGCCTCCTTTAACGATCTTGGCGAGAATGTCTGCGGAGCGTTGTCGGAAGTTCCCTCCCCGTTTCCAAGCGTAGTCGAAGACTTCGGTTAGCTCAAACTCCGCCTTGTCGGCTGCGGCTTTGCTGTCCGTCTGCATTTCATGAAAATCAGGTAAGCAGAATGAGTCGATGTCATCTCGCGACACAAAAACAGTCAGCTTTTTTAGAAAATTCAGAATTCATGTAATATTTTGGGAAAGCGATCAAAGTTTGCAAATGATGAAGCTCAGCCTTGCCATGCTGTTTGGGGTAAACTCACCGCAGCCCACCGAAAAGCTATGGAGCAACCCAAGGCGAAAACCTCCGAAAAAAGGCAGGGACCTCGCACTGGTGTTCGATTCCCAATATGATCGGAAGTATTGGCTCTCTTCTTCTCCGACGTTGCTTGAAGGTCATCAGTATTATCAATACTTCCATTGCTCCCTGTGCTTACATAATCGCCATCAGTACCCGGAGCTCGGTCGATGCTCAAGTTTCTGGACTCCGAGGCAAAACTCCTCGACTTCTCAAGCTGCGGTGACCCTGGTTTGCTTGCCGTCTCATTCTTCGCAGAGAATAATCTTGTCGACCTGCAGAAGGTCAAGGGATTGTAACCAATAAAGACTATGCCGACGAAAAAATCCGAAGATCACTTTCTGTGATTCACAAAACTACTGTGCATTTTGAAATGTTCTATGAAGCATGGCGAAATGATGGCACTGAAAAAGAAGGAATCAACCAACCTGACACCTTCAAGGTGAGCGCCCGTCTGTCCGTAGCGCTGCAAATGGTAATTAACGCTTTCAGCGCATCCAAGGTACACTACCACCACATCTTGAGGTTTGAGGATGCCCGGGTTGTTGTTGCGCTGCGGTGGCAGCCATGCGGGTGGCGTAACTCCCAGCTCGTACAAGCCAGAACCAGAGTAGCTGCTCGGGAGGTTCTTCACTCGAAATCGGTCCTGAGTCTTGCCGCAGGCATGATCCTTCCAGTCAGAGGGACCGACGAGAACCTAAGTACAACAATGCCTCCTCTTTCTTAGAACGTCTTTTTTAAGTGGGGGAAGGAAGCAAAACTAGAGCTAGTCTTTCGAAATTGATCCTTTCAAAGAAGAAACAGACACTTGTCGTGTGTGCACACTTCAGACAACACACTATCCACCATCTGAGAGGCAGAGCAATCTGCACAACGACACTAAATTGGCAATGACCGTTGACAGCAAACTCCGGGCACCGACATAGGTGCTTACATTCACAGTGAATGTAAGCAGATATAATGCCATTTCAAGGGTTAGCATCGGGGGAAGTTTAGCTTTACCATTTCTGGAATTAGTGTTCTCAACCCCAACTCTGTGTTAGCTGACAACCTGATTCTTCATCAAAATATCGGAAGCTAGAACAATACAATTTATCTGGATGGATTTGTCAATGCTCAACAAGACCATCACGGTACTTGACATGATTCGCTGAGCTAGTGAATGGTGACATTTGCATTGGTATATGCTCGATTACTCAAGCAGTTCATGGTGTAAAGTGCGATCGAATTTGGATCCTAATCTGAGGAAGACCAGCGAGAAGTGAAAGTCGGGGACTGTGACACAAATGGGGCGACGCAAAAGAGAATCCAGTGTGAAGAATGCGCACAAATCCATACCTTCCAGTCAGAGAAACTATTGTCATGCTTCACATGCGCGTGGTCCTCTCGTTTCATGCGCTGCTTCTTCCCTTCGGCATTCACAGGCTTGAAGTCAGTCATCGGGTCCATGCCGCGGCCGCTGTCACCCCCAGGGAATGGCATCCCCCACCTTTCCTGACCTCCCCAGAACTCAATCTATCAACCATGTACCAGAGCCACACAACTCTCTAATCTCCTGTAGTCCGTGAGCAGAAATCAATTCGACGGCAATAATCGCAAGCCAGACCCGCTGCATTCACGAGCCGATTCAGGAGCGGCCTCAACTAACCTGATTCCCTCCCAATTCCTGGATTTTCATCACATAATTCAATGTTCATTTTCGAAACTCACAAGTTATTCGCAAACTTTCTTGATTCTTAACTTCAACCCATTCGGCATGAGAAGCTAAACCGTTAAAACCCCGTCGCATCTATGAATCGTGAACAGCTAGCTATATGCCCCGGTGACCAAAAACCTCACAGCCTCCAAGCACCTACACCGCCTCCCAACTAGGAGCCCTGCCCATTTGTTGGAAACTTCCCGAGCCGAATATCTCTGCGAGATCGTGAGTGCTGAACAAAACTCTAGCAACCACAATTTGGTTGTGACTTGTGCCCCACCTGCAAATTCTGGCCACAAATCGCTCCGCCCACTTCGACAAGCCAAATTGCGATACCGAGAAACCTGGCACCATTCCAGCGAAAGCAGGATCCTGTTATTAAGGCTCAACTCTCGCAACGCAAGCAGTGCAGTACATATTCAGGCTTCATTTAAGGGCGCCATCAAGGCCTCATGGATGCGTATCCCAGGCGTCGTCATGCAGAGTAGACGGTCCACGACGTGCTAAGGGGGAAAAAGGCCACGGATTTCGCAGGCTTATCCAGAATGTTGCAGTGTCAACTGCATGCGTTGAGGTTTGGACTGCAGGGGGGAGGAGGGTGGGCATCGCCTGTCAGCGTCCAGGGTTCATTCTGCCGATGCAACGGCGACGATAATTGTAGCGATTGCGAGCAACGTCCAAACATCGACAAATCATGCCAAGTTTCATGACCTCTATTTCTCATGGCTCCCCTCCTCGGTTGGCCTCGTCAGGGCATTTTCTCATCCTTCTAAACACAGCATGTTACCTACTCCTGCTGCTTTGATTTCATTGAGTTCGATTGCACACCATTCCACTTTTGTTTTGATTACTTTTTGGAAACCAGCAGGAGTGTCTCGTGCTGGTTTTAGACGGGGCTGTGTAGGGTCGCCGTGAATCAACCCAAATCAACCCAAGATGGTGTTAATTTGAGAGCCCAACCAAAGAAGGGAGACCAAAGTTGAGAGAAGTTTGTGGGACGATGTAATCTCTTAAAACTAGTTTAAGTGTTCAATATAATTATGAGAGAGTTTAATGTAGGTGCCACCAATAGGGATCAAACTTAGGACATTTAAGGTTCAAGAGTCTCTTCATGTCATTCAAATAAGTCTTTTTGGAAACAATATACAAATATTAAAATGAAATAGGGCTTTATCCATTTTTTACTTGTCCCAAATGATATTTTGTTAAAAACTTAGCTATTGTTATGCAAAACTTAGTAGTGTGAGAATGTCTTTATTGGGATTCAAATTGGTTACCTTTTGATGTTGTAATTTTTTTTCAATGTTTAAGGTTTTATAAAGAAGTAGTACCAAATTAGATAGTGTATAACTCTTTGATTGATACTTATGAGTTGTTTAGAACCATTACAATATGTAAAAGTGTATTAGCTACAAAAAACCAAATATAATTTTATATTAAAAAAATAGCTAAAATTGTCACTTTAAAAAAAATCAATATATTTTTTTAATAACATTTTAAAAATTTAAAAAGAAGGATAATAAAATCTCTTCATAAGAAAAGCCTATAGAAATATTTCTATATATAAGCTAAATCAAAACTCTAGATGTAAATAATATCATGGATCAAATAAAAATAAATTAAAAATATAAAAATATAAAAGAAACTTATTGATTTTAAGATAGATAATTTTAAGATACTATATTATTATTTATATATAAGATTACTTAACTTTTTTTAAGAAAAATAATAATAATAATATATATATATATATATGTAAAATTTAATATCTTATTTTATTTTAAATTCTATTTTATTATATAACTAAAATAATATTGATAGAAATTTCAAATTTTAATTTTCAAAAATAAACTTTTAACTAGAGTTATATACACTTGATTAATATAAAAATATAAAACATTCTAATATGAATTATATCTATTAAAGTTATTTTAATTTAATTTTTAAATTTTAGTTATAAAAATATAAAAATAAAAATAAAAATATATTTTTAGTTTATTTTTTATACATCTATAAAGGTTTTTTAATGTTAGTCTAATAGATCAATTATAAATTAAAAAAATATAGAATTTTATAAGCTATATATCAAAAATTCTATATTATTAAATATAAAGACACATAAGATAAAAAAATGCACACAAAAATAATTTGCAAAATAAGATAATATTGTACTAATAAAATTTTCTACTTATAGGTTAATTAAAAAAAAAATTGGTTTTAATAAAATTCCTTATAATACAAGATAATTTAAAGATAATTTTTAAATGTTAGTTAATACTTATTCTGGTTCTAATTTAAATTTTAGCCTTCAAAAAAATTCTACTATTAAATTTATTATTATTTAAATCTTAACCACTACTTATTCTTGCTACTAATAATATTGTTGTTTTTTACCATAATCAATTTTTCTTGTATAAGGGCCTAGATCTCAATTAAATTATAATTTATATAATAAAAAAATATATATTATTATTATTATTATTATTATTATTATTGTTGATTTTTCTACTCTTTAAAATATTTAAGATAATTAGTTCTAATATTTTTGTTAGTTTATGATATTTTTCTTTTATAAATATTTTTGTATATACATCTATAATCATATTTTTTTATTGTATGATATCTTGTGTTTATAATTGTATCTTTAATCTTCTTTAGAATAAAGTGATATTGCAAATCAATGTGTTTGGTATATAAAATATATTTTTTGATTCTTTATAAATAAAATACATTGTTATCTATTAATAATAATTTAAATTTTTTTAATTTATATAAATCTAATATCTATTAATAGCTAATATAGCTAAATTTATTTTATTATACATTAACTTGTTATCATATATTTCTTTTGCATTGTAGAACTTACAATTGTTGGATGTTTCTTATAATTTCATAACGTAGCTTGTATCTTAATAAATACATAAATATAAAAATATAAAAATATAAACATATATTTTATAGTAGATATTTGATTTTTTACATTACTAGTCTAATCATTATTATAATAGCCTTTTAAGTCAAAGTTATTATTACCAAAGCACAATTTGAGATTCATCTACCTTTTTTATATTTCATTACTTTTTTATTATTTTCTAATATATAAAACCAAATTTAGACATATATTAACTCATAACACTTATTGCATATGTAAAATAAAATTATATGCTAGTTATTATATGTACAAGTAAATATATTATTATCTTTTATAAAACATCATTTATTTTATATTCAAATTCCACAAGTCTATCATTTAAATATTCATCCTCTTCTTCAAAATTGCTTTAAAATAATACAAATAATTTTATATTTTTTCATATAAAAATTATTTAAATATTTCTTTAATAAATTTTTTTAGACTCATTGTGATGTTATATTGGCATAATCTCTTATACATTTAAATCTTAAATAATACCACAACTTTCTAAAATAATTAATTTTATGTTTTTTTAAATTTAATCTTTATTTATTCTATATTATGTGTCTTATTTTTTATAATGAAAAAATAAATAATAAAAAATATCACAATCAAAAATAATTTAATGATTATATTACAAATATAGAATAATCCAAATAACTTATTATAATACTTTCATTCACAAAGAAGATTATAATGTATTAGAACCATATCCTTGATAATTGCTTAAGATCATAAAACATAATTTTTTTTAACTTAAATAAAAAATAATAATTTTTTTCTTATAATTATCCATTAGATTGATTTATGTAAATATTTTCATCATATTCTTTATTCAAGAATATTATTTATATTCATTTAATACATTTTCAAGTCCATTGCTCTTCCAAATATCACAATGGTTCTAGTAGAGGTGAATTTGGCAATAATTTTTTAAAAAAAATCTTATTTATATCTTTATTTTTTATTCTTAAATTATTTTACATAGCAGATTAACATGATATCTTATTTTTAATCTAATGCATCCATTGATACCAAACATCAATGTGCAATCAACAATATTACAATTTGGAATAAGCTAAGCTAATTCATATGTCTATTTATTTTTAAATATTTTTATTTTTCTTCTATAGTCTATCTCTATTTTTTATAGTCTATAGTCTATCTCTATTTTTTATAGTCTATAGTCTATCTCTATTAATATAAAATATCTTTGGATTTTTTTATATTAATAGACTAATAAAATAAATAAATTATCATATTCATTATATATCTTAAAAATATGTAATTCTTCTTCTACTTTTTAAATATTCACCAATTTTTTATGAGATGTTGCCTATTAGAAAGATAGTCTTCTTATTGCATATCTTTTATAAATTTATTTTATTTTATGATTTCTTTGATAATCTTTAAAAGTAATAATGCCTTATTTTTATAAAAAATATGCTCTTGGTTTTCTTATTTTAAATCTATAATCTTCATTTTATCTAAGTAATAAAAAATAAAAAAAAATTAAATCTACAAAAAAAAATTATTACTTCTATTTGAATATATCTTCTATTACTTTAAAGATTCATATACTTTAGAAATTTAAAATATTAATTTTTATTAATTTTTTTTAGTTTTTAAGTATATAACTTGTAAGTTGTGGTTTCTTTACAATATTTAAGGAATTTTCTCTTAATGTCTTTTGCATTGAACTTTTTTTGTTACATAATCTAATATCTTTACATATGTAACATATCTAAAATACTTTATGTATAAAATTTATAGTTTTTTGCTATTCTATATTTTTTATTAATCATTATTATAAAAATTACTTATAGATTAATAATTAGATATATGCAATATTTATTTTTATTTGTTTTTCTAAGTTTTAAAATTAAAATATTAAATATGTAATATATTTTTATATTCTTGTATTATACTTCAATTAGTATACTTTGCAATTCAATTTTATTATAAAATACATTATTAAGATTTATTTTTTGCTACTTTTATTCTTTAACTGCATACCAAATTATTTAGATTTAAACTAGTTAATTTTATTTTTTGTAAGAAACATCTTAAACTTTCACTTTGGTTATTTTTCTACATAAGCTTTAAATTCTATAAACTATGCAAAATACTCATTTTTTTGCTTTAAACTAGTAAATCTAAATCTTTTAAAAAATCATAAATAAAGTTTAAAAAGTATTAAATTTATCCTATAGATGTAGTCTTTATAGGTCCAAAATTATCAAAATTTATAATTCTTAAAGTTTTGGAAGTATTTATTATTTAATTACTTTAAAATAATCCCATTTGTTATTTGTCTTCAATATATTTATCTCAAAAAAATTCATAATATATGGATTGGTTTTATTTGAATTTAAGTTGCTTATTATATTTTGAAGTTTTTTTGTATTTGTCAAGTTAAGATGTCACGAACATAAGATTTATTCTAATAATTATCTAATTAATATGGATAGGTAGAAATAGATAAAAATAAATTAATTTGATAATATCTTACAAAGAAGCTTCTTAGAAGCTTTATAGATGGAATTTCATCTTTATACATGTTTGTAGGTGATTGATAGATTAAAAATTTGGTTAACAAATTAGTCATGTGTTACATATGTTGGTAGCTTATAGAATAAGCTAAGTATGTGACAGACATATACAAAACTTATCTTGCAAGCTTGACAAGTGTCTTGGAAATTGGATATGTATTAGAGATCTTATAAAATGACACCACATAGCTATTAGATAGATAATATAAATAAAAATAAGAGTGAAGCCTTCTTTACTCTTATCAATTTCTTTCTTGCTTTTAGTCTAGTTCAAGGATCTTTGTATTTTCTAGTCTTTGACAATAGCAATTCCAATTTTTTCTTGAATATATATATATATATATATATATATATATATATATATATATATATATGTTTTTTGTCATTTTTTTAACATAGATTTCATTGATTTATGCATTTTTTTTTAGTTTGTATCTTTGACAAATTGACAAGAGTATACATACAATATCAAAGCTTTGTCTTTTCTTAATAAAGAGTGAATTATCTCTTTCTCTTAATAAGATATAAATATATTAGAAGTTGTGGATTTTCCACTTTTAAACTAATATTGATTCTAGAATTTTTTTTTCTTATTCTTATATATTTTATTTTTCTATGAGAGTAGACACTTTTTTTTCTATTATATTATCATGGCAAAGCTTGCTAAAATAAAAAGCACAATGGCACAAATACAAGAATAAATGAGAGAGTTAATATTTACAATCCATCAATTCAATGTACCACCACAAGGAGCAACAAGATTAACAAGAAGTGAAGATATAGAGATGATTAGAGTTGCTTCAATGTTTACACTAAGCCATACTACTTCACCTATGATAAAACACCATTCTAATATCAAAGAATCAAAAATTAGTTTGCTTGAGAAGTTTGATGGTACAAGATCTAAGTTTTAAAGATTTATCAATTAAGTACAATTGATAATTAAACTTCAATCTTAAAGTTATTCAACTCAAAGATCACAAGTTAGGTTTATTAGAGCACTACTTTCAAGTCCTGCTTTATCATGGTTTTCATCTTTCTTTGAACAACATGATCCAATATTGAATAATTTAGAGACATTTGTAGTAGAATTTCAATCTATGTATAAAAAACATGTTACAATTTGTGTTGCAACCAACAAGATCCATATCTTACAACAAAAAAATTGATTAATGATATTATATATTTCACAATTTCAATAATTAATAATTGATATCAAGTAGGATGATGTTGCACTCATCAGCCAATTTCTCTATGGATTATAATATGAGATAAAAAAATTGATGCTTAACTTATCCAATCCTCAAGTATTGAATTAAATAATTGACTTTGCTATGAAATATCACAATCAACTTTTTGAATTTTGATCTAAATATCACACAAAGAAGCCTTAATATTATTATAATATAATGGCAACACCGACATCTTTTCAATATATATATTCAAAAATAAAAGACATGTAAATTGATATGATATGTTTTAAATTTCTTACTGAATAAGAAAAGACTTAATGTTGTTAAGAAGGATTGTGCTTATATTGTAGAGAATCTAAGTATATTGCTCAACATTGTCCAATAAAATAATGCAACTACAAAATGAAGGGTACAACTGTTAGAGAAGATAATATGTTAGAAAACGAGTTTGTCTAGCTACAATAGAAACCATATATCTATTATAAAATTATAAAAATTACAAAGCCTCTACCTTGCTAGATTCAAGAGTCTCAATGTATTTTTTAGATGAAGAGTTTGTTAAAAATCATAGAATACCTTTAATACAAAAAATTAAACTTATATATGTAGAAGTCATAAATAGTTGTCTATTATCTTTTAGAGATATTATTTATGAAATCTTTTCTATAAATATAATAATAGATGATCATAATAATTATATAATCTTTAATATAATTAAATCCCTCTTTAATCTAATCATTTTAGATTTATCATTGCTAGAAAAGTATAATTTTCAAATAGATTGGATTTTTTATAAATTTGATCTTTTTCAAAGCATTAATAAGAGTCTTGTTAACAAGTAAAAAGCCATAAGTCTAGTATAATAAAGTCCATACTTGTAGGTACAAAAGCTTTTATGAATGCAGTAAAAGAAAGATCACCTTTTGCTATTTATACTACATCCATTTTTTATGAAAAAAGACTTCAAGTAGGATTCTAAGCCAGTATCAAGATTATTAAGACGTTTTTGAAAAGAAGAATATAAATATTCTTTTGGAATATTATCTATATAATTGCCCAATCAATAATTTATCACAAAATGAATTAGTTGAAGTCAAAAAATACATTGATGAAAAATTGGCCAAAAATTTCATACACTATTCAAAATCTCTAGTATGAGCTCTTATCTTATTTGTAAAGAAAAAAGATGAATCATTACGAATATATATAGATTATTGAAGGCTCAACAAGATTACCATTAAAAATAGATATCTTCTATTTTTGATATCTAAACTTTTTGATCAACTAAATCAATTTAAGATTTATACAAAAATAAATCTACAAAGAACGTACAATCTAGTTTGCATTAAAGAAAGAGATAAATAGAAGACTGCATTTTGAACAGGATATAGACACTTTGAATATATTATTATATCTTTTAAACTCACAAATGCACCAACTACTTTTCAATATCTCATGAATGATGTTTTTTGTGAGTTCTTAGATAATTTTATTATTAATTTCCTCAATAAAATTTTTAATCTATTCTAAGAATGTTGAAGAGTATAAATTACATGTTTATCATGTGTTACACAAACTTAGAGATACGGGATTGTATGCCAAGATGAAAAAGTATATATTTCATACTATTCAAATTGATTTTTTAGGATACATCATTTTGAATGATGGTCTCAAGATGGATCCTAAGAAAGTCCAGACAATCATGGACTGGAAGATTTTAAGAATAATAAAAAATATACAGTATTTTTGAAGATTTGTCAATTATAATCAAATCCTTATTAAAAATATTTTTCAAGTTGTAGCTCTACTTACACGCTTAACTTGTAAAGACAAATTTGAGTGGGATAAAGAAGTAGAAGCATCATTTGAAGCTTTGAAGAAAGTTTTTGCTTTTGCACTCACTATCTAGAAGGCGCTTTTAGTCTAATTACCAATGTCATGTTATAATACATTTATGTAAGAAAAATATAAATAAGAATGATTTTCTAATGAATATTCAATCATCTTTGTTCAATAGGAACTCAAGATACTTAAAAAAGATTTTATGAAAGCCTCTTAGATTATTTTTTTATCTTAATAGCTAGTAGATAAGAGTTAGTTATTAATTTTTCTTTCTAGATTATAAAAATTCTTTTATTATCTTAAAAAAGCCATAAATTGATAAAAATAAGATAGATGAGATAAATAATTAATATGGTTGATACTAAGATTAAGTTGAAGATAAGATTGGACTTAAAAATCCCTATGGTAGATTGAATTGATACTCAAAGGTTGACCATTTGTAGAATAGGGTCAAAATCAAACCTTTTGCTTTTAAAATAGCCATTGAGGGCAAAATATAGGATCATTCAAAGATCAGCAATTAAGATTTGAGAGCTAATTTTAAATTTGTTTTAAAAGTGTAAGATTCATTTTCATAGGTTTTGAGATGATTTTGCAATTGTTATTCAAAATCAAGGTTTGTATTGGTGATTTTGATTTTATGCAATAAATTGGAGCTAGCACTCTTAGCTAGTTTATACAATTGGTATAACATCTATAATTAAAAATTGATAGTATATAGTTGATTGGATATATTATAAGTATATAAAATTTTGTAATAATCTAATAATGTGGTTGGAAGATATTCAATTATTAATGCGAGGAGATACCAAAAGTTGGCAATTTGGAATTATTTAGAATTTTTGTGATATCTAGAGATCTATTAGTTAAAATAAGGTGAAATTTGGCATGGTGTTAAAAGACTTAGAAATCAAGCTATATATCAATGTTGAGCTGAAATTAATAGTTAGAGAACAAGAAATTACTATTGGAACATCTACCTTAACTTCAAGTTGGTGGTCAAATGACATGAATATGGTTTGTGGACATTTTCTTTACAATCTATAATGTTTTGAACATGTAAAAGACTTATAGTGGCATTTGTATACAAAATTTTATATGAAGTAGATGGTCAAATTAAGAGCTACAGCTTGTTAAAGCTCATTGACTAGGATTAGGATTTGCAAAGAAAAATCAAAGTTGCTTGATTATAAAAGTAGCAATGTAATTGGAATTTGTATATAGTTGAAGTTATTTAAAAAAATATTTTTGAGCACTTTATATTGATTTTAAATATTTTTAAATTGAAATTTGAATTGCATTCTTCTTATATAGATGAAACCTATTAGGATTTTTTGCATATTTATAAAATACAACCTCACCCTCTATAGCCAGGTGCCTAATATATTTTCAAATAAGACAACTTGTAATATAACATTATATATACAAATTATAAGAATCTTGAATACTTCATATCAATATACATGTTAAATTGTCGTCATGCTCATTAGAGCATGTCTTTGTCAAGATTTAAGTTCATTATCACCTATCGACCAAAAAAACAACATGATCTATTTGATGTCCTTTTTAAATATTCTTATCATGTACCAAAGAAGGAAATTCAACTTTTGATCAACAAAAAATGATCATCTTGAAGCCGGAATAACTTTATCTTTGAGCAATGAAATCAACATTGATTGTTGATTTGATTTTTCTCAAGCAAGTTTAATCAAGTATGTCTTCAAATCCTCTTATTCATGGTATTAAGAATAATTCATCTAAGTCTTATGTTACTTCTAAGTTTGAATTTAAAAACAATCTATTATATTCTAAAAGATGCTTATATGTTCTAAAAGGTGAAGCATGACTATGTGCTATTGAAACTTGTCACAACTTTCCTACAACATAATAATTTGAATTTAATAAGAGTTTGGAGCTAATATCAAAAGACTTTTAATGCCTTCAAACGTAGAAGGCTATTAAAGAGTTTGTACAATTGTATGACATTTGTTCAAGATGAAAAACTCCTCATTATTGACTTTACAGATTTTTTTAACCATTTTCTATACCAAAACAATCTTAATCTTTTATTTCTATAGATTTTCTTACGAATCTTCTAAATTCAAATTTATATGATTCTTTATTTGTGATTATAAATTATTTCACAAAGATGGTATATTTTGTACTCTATATAAAATCTATTATATGTAAAAAAATAGCTAAATTCTTCCTTGATAATATCTATCACTATCATGGATTATGAAGGAATATTATATCACATAGCAAGATACAATTTGTATCAAGACTTTAAAAAATCTTTTTTAAAATATTAAAAGTGGACATAAAATTATCTTCAACTTTTCACCTTTAAATTGATGGATAAACAGAATGGATAAATAAAGTTTTGGATCAATATTTGAGATATACCATCAATTAACATCAAGATAATTGGACGATTCTTTTGCCATTGGTAGAGTTTGCTTACAATAATTGAATACATTCTTTTATATAAAAAATTCTATTCTTTGCCAAATATGATTATTATCTATAATTTGATACTTTTAACTTCTCAAAAGTTGATAATCCTATGACAAAAAATTTGGTGAATCAATTGTCAAAGTTACATGCAATAATGAAGGCACAATTAAAAGAAGCTTAAGAACAACAAAAAATCAACGGAGATATCTATTGTAAGAAACAACCTCAATTCAATGTTGGCAATAAGATATGGTTACTTTGTCATAATATCAATATTATTTGTCCTTGTGATAAGTTAGATTATCATAGGTTTGAATTATTTTTTTATTTATGAATAGATTAATCTAGTTGCTTATTAATTACACCTACTAAAATCTATAAAGATCCATCTTGTATTCCATGTATCATTGCTTGAATCATATAAGATAATATATATATATATATATATATATATATGAAAGAATACAAATGCCATTATTTTTTATAGAAGTGGATAATAATAAAAAATTTGAAATAGAAGAGATCTTTGATTTAAGATAGCATTGAAATTGATTAGAATATCTTATACATTGAAGCAAATATGATATTAGTGAATGCTTGTAGAAGTTATCTAGGAATCTAGCAAATGCATTAATAAAAGTCAATGCGTATTATTAATGATATCCATCAAAACCAAGATGAAGAATTAAAAAAATCTTTGTTATAAAAAAAAGCAAGTTAATTAGAGATTTGATTTGATTTTGTATCATTTTTTGTTATTTTCTTGAATTTTCTAGTCCCAAAGAGATAGAGAATCAACAACAAGCAAATTCAATTCAAGAGCTATTATTTGCTAACTTATCAAACGAGGTATTATAACTATCATAATCTTTAAGATGACGGAATAGAAATGAAGATCCTCAAAAACAACATGTTCTTGTTTAGATTGATGGCGAGATACAATGTGTTTGATATCACAACTTTGAAAGAGATTTCTAATGTTTGGCAATACTTTTAGAGATAGGAACTGCTTTTTATGGTATTCCAAATGTTTTTTTAAAAAAAAGTTATGAACGCTTCAACAATGGTCAAATATTAAAATGTTCTTTTTGCCTTAGTATAGAATACTATTGATAGCTGAGAGGACCTATCAACTACTTTTGAAGGAAACAAAGATCAAAATATATAACAAATACAATTTGGCGCATCTTAGACTTTTTCAACATATAATCATTGTTCTTCATGAAACTTGTTTCTAGAAAAGAAGATAATAATATGGATATTATATTTATTCTAATAAATATTTAATTAATATAAATAAATATAAATAAATATAAATAGATTAATTTGATAATATCCTATAGAAAAGCTTTTTAGAAGCTTTACAAAATTGGAATCACTTTTATACATATCTATAGAAGATTGATAGATTAAAAACTTGGCCAACAAGTTTGCCACATGTCACACATGTTAGTAGCTTGTGGAATAAGCTAAGTATATGGTGCACATATAAAAAACTTGTTTTGCAAGTTTAACACGTGTCTTGTAAATTAAACATGTGTTAGACGTATTATAGAATGCTGCCACATAAATCTCAAGTAGATAGTATATATAGAAATAAAAGTGAAGCCTTCTTTATTCTTATCAATTCCTTTCTTACTTCTAGTCTAGTTCAAGAATCTTTATATTTTCTAGTCTTAGGCAATAGCCATTTTAATTTTTTTTTGAATATATATATATATATATATTTTTTTTTTCTTATTTCTATTTTGTCATATTTTTTTGATATAATTTTACTAATTTATGCATCTTCTTTCATTTCGTATCCTTGACATAAATGGCCAAAGTTCAAACATGTCTTTGTCAAATGAAAAATATTACAAATATATTTTATTTTATATTATTATTTTTTTAAAACAATGACTTACAAATTCTTAAGACTTGAATTTGTTAGTATTAATTATTCATAAAAATCTTCAAGAATCATCCAACAATATTAAAATAAAAAATCTATAACCACCTAAAATAAATTTTCTTAGTAAAAATTATTTTATTTTATCTTGAATATATAGAAAATACCTTTGAATATATATATATATATATATATATATATACATTATATTTTTTGTTCCTTATAAAAAAATTTATAACAATAGATCTTATTTTAATGGCTTAAATTATATAAGTATCTTTTAGAAATACTTTTATTTATAGAATTTATTCATAAGTATTAAAAAAATAGTCAAAAGGAGTCATATACTTAATATGATTTGTATTCACAAATAATTTAGGCATAGTAGCTTCAATATCATCTTCACCTTCTATAATTGAATAGTCATTTTTTTAAGTTATTTTTTTATAATATTCTTATTTAATAAAAATTTTAAATAATAGAATTTCGTATTTTTAAATAAAATAAGTTCTCACATTAAAATATAATTTTAAAATATTTTGTTTGTTAGACCTAAAAAATCTAAATCTTTCTTTTAGAATTCTTTTTTTTTTGTTTTATATCACTTTATGGCTCAATCATATTAGTGCGTCATCAAATATAAAGTCTTTCATATAAATAGAATTTAATGCCATAATTTTTTATTATTTGAATTTATAAATTTTATTAATAATATCATTATTACATGTATCATTTTAAAAAGCTTATCTATAAAAGCAAGTTGGATTGCAAAAATCTTTATTTTATTAATTTTTTTAATTTATTTTTTATTTTATTTTTTATTTTATTTTTAAAAAATTATATTATATAAAATAATCTTAAAGATTTATTTTTTTACATATTTTATAAAGTTTCTTACAAAATTCTATTAATATTTGTAATAAATAATATATGCAAATTTGATATTGTTTAAGATTGGAAGTCATAGTACTAAACCATTTTTACTTATGTCAATTATACTTATGTTAAATTTAATATTTATATTTTATGGATAATTTTAAAAATCATAAAAAATATTTAAAATATCTAGTGATACCCAATAAAAAAATTGTTCTTATATTTTTGTCAAGGACATGAATTTTAGAAAAATCCTAAAGAGATAATATACTCTTGTATTACTAAAAAAGAGAAAATATACCAATGAAATATAGATATAAATTTTTTTTAAAAAAACCTTGAATTAAATATAGAAAATAAGAAAGGTGTCAATAAGATTGAAGGTGACCTCAATCTTATCTTCATATATACTAGCTACCAAAAAAGTCTTGTTGAAGCTTCCTAGATATTGCAAGTCTTGTGGCTCAAGCGTAAAATTGTAGGTTGCTTCCAATACAATCTTTTTAAAATAAGAAACGTATAGGACAAGTTTAAATAGCCATGTGGTATATCTATAAAAGTCTAAATATCTAATTTGCATTTAAAAAACATCTTTAAAGCTTTTTAAAGAAGATATAATCTTTTCAATATGTTTCTATCTACTTCTATTTTATTTGTTTATTTCTATTTACTAAAGTTATAAAGGCCTTGCTTATATTACTCCTTCTTTTAGATAATAATTTTTATAAAAAACAATCAAATTATTTCATAAATTAATAAAATTGAAGATCTATTAAATGGTATTAGTAATAAAATTTTATCTATATTTTGTATGAAGGTGGTTGATAGGTCCTTTTAGCCATTGATAATGTTCTTTATTAAAACAAGACAACTATTTTGTTTTTTTAATATTCTTAAGGCCTTCATAACTACTTTCAAATAATACATTTTATATACCATCAAATGTAGTACCCACCTCTAGTAGTATGGTAAGCATCAACTATCTCTTCTAAGATTGCGGTACCAAATATGTGATATCTTATTATTTATTTGAGGAAGGACATGCCTCTTTTGAGGATCTTCACCATAATTGTGACGTCATATAGGTTGAGACAACTTCAATGCTTTATTTGATGATTTTGCAAATAATATTTTTTAAAGTAAATTTATTAATAGTTGATTTATTATATTGCAAAGAAATTATACAAATTGATATTTGAATTTATTTCTCCTTGATATATACCAATGTATTGTCAATGATTGGTTATTGATTTTTATTGATATAGTCAATAAAAGGTAGAAATAAATTCTAATTCATTGCAAGATTCTTGGATGGCTCCCATGTACATTCACTAATATCATAAATTCAAGATTTTTTTAATTTCAAACTCTTGATTATTATATTTTCAACAAAAGGTGGTGGTAACTACTTTCTTTTTATTATATTGATTGTAATATAAGCCTCTAATATAAATACATGGAATATAAGATAAATCTTCATTGATTGTGATAGTTGAAATTGCTATGTAATTTGATTAATATATTTTTGGATAATAAATAGATAAAATCTTTGTTAATTCAAATTGTCGCAAGGTCAATTGATTTTGATATTATAATAGAATAACCATACTTCTTGCCTACTTTGAATAGAAGTTGTTCTTTTTTAAAAATATCTATATTAATTTTTTATTATTCATGGACTTCTTTTAGTTGTAAATATATTTTTGTATGAAGCTCTATTATTTGACTTGCTAAATCATTTGTTGCTAGATCTTAAAATTTTGAAAAATTAAAAATATCAAATTATAGATGATAATTATATTTGATAAAAAAATAAAATTTGTTGAATAGAAGAGCATATTGTATTATTATATAAAAAATCCTCTAATAGCAAGAAAGTTGTTCAATTGCCTTTGTGATAGTTGATAGTATATTGCAAATGTTGCTCCAATATTTAATTCACATGTTTTGTTTGACTATCAATATCAAGGACATAAATTATAACAAAATTCTAAAAAGACAATATACTTTTGTATCACCAAAAGAGAAAAAGTAGACAAATCAAATATAGATATAAAATTGAAAGTAGAATGGATAGATATAAGAATGAAAGGAACTAAAATGGCTATTGCCAAATACAAAGAGATTAAAGAGTCTTAAACTAAGATTAGAATACAAAAAAGGCATTAACAAAAGAGATAAAGGCCTCACTCTTGCCTCCATATATATTATCTATCTAAAGAGCTATGTGGTAACACCCTATAAGTTACATAATATATGTCTAGCTTACAAAACATGTGTTTAACTTGTAGGATAAGTTTTTGGCATGTGCACCACATAACCAACTTTTAATACAAATGGTCAACATGTGCAACATATATCCAACTTATTGGTAAAGTTTTCAACCTACCAATCATCTATAAATACTTATAAAGCCAAATTTGCATCTATGAAGCTTCTATAAAGCTTTCCAATAAGATATTAATAATTTAATTTATTTCTATTTATTTCTATTTATTTCTATTTAATTCTATTTATTTCTATTTAATTCTATTTAATTCTATTTATTTAAATAAATATATTAGTAATTATGGATGTCTATGGCAATCAATTTAAAGATTAAAATTTGAGATAATTTGATATCTATCTTTAACATGTTGAAAGATATCTTCCAAAATCTTGATATAAATTAAAGTCCTCAATCAAATATAATATTATTTAGAAGTTTATAATATCAATAAATATTATCATATAAAAGTTTAGTCATTTTTTTTTTATAATAGTATTTGTATATGATACATAATATTCCATTTTACATAAATAATCCACCATCACAAAAGCAAAGACATAAAAATTTAGAATTGAAGGATTTAAAATAAAGTCTATTGAAACAAATGATCAAGGTTACTTTAGAATAGATCGAGGTTGAAAAAGTTTATAGAATTGATGACATGAACTAGTTCTTTAAATTTTTTTATTCAAAAGACTTAAGTGATTCCTTAAAGATATTATAAAGAATATAATCTAAAAATAAATTTAATTTTTTATAAAAATCTTCAATTTTTATCTAGTTCTATCAAATTTCTTTAATATACTAATCTTTTGCTCCTTCATAGCCATGGTAGCAAGACTTTTAGAATTCACTTGTAAAATTGATCTACTTGTATTTTCTTCTTTCAATTGCACAACTTCTTAACATAAACATTTGACTTCATTGTTCATTTCTTCCATAGGCATTGTAATAGGACTTCCATGATTGAGATTACTTATATGTGAAATTTCTACTCAAAGAGTATTAAAAAGCTTGTAAAGATCTACAATAGTTGCAAATTTATTTTCACTTTGACCAAGTATAATATCTATAGTTTGTTTTTCTTCCATCTAAGACAACACTAATAAAGACACAAATCAAATTAAAGAAGGATATACCTTTATATATACTAGCTACTAAGAAGGTTTTTGTAGAAGCTTCCTAAGAACTACAAGTCTTGTGATCCAAGTGTGAAGTTGTAGATTCCTTTTAACACAACTTCCTAAAAATAAGAAACTTATAGGACAAGTTTGAATAGCTATGTGGCATATTCATAAAAGTCTAAATATTTATTCTACATCTAGGAAACTTTCTCAAAGCTTCTTAAGAAATATATTATGTTCTTAACATGTTTCTACCTACTTCTATTTATTTTTATTTACTTCTATTTATTTAAATAATATAAATATTATTAGAAATTTTATTATAAATTTCTTATTAATAATATTTATTAATAATATAATAGCCATATATTTTTAGTAAAAGCCATGTTAAATATACAAGATTATTTCTACTCAATTACAAATTAAGATTAAATATTATTTACTTTTATCAATATGTTTATATTTCAATACTATCCTAAATTGTTTGAATATATAAATCAATCTAAAAAAAATGATGTTCCCATATTCAAATTTTAATAATATAAAATAGTTGTATATTCAATATATATATATATATATATATATATATAAGTGATATAATTAATGAATTTTACAATTAATTTTTTTTTATTTTGTTTAAGATTATAATGTCTTAAAACTTACATAATAAAAATTACTAAAATAAAACAGAAAATAGTACACTAAAAAAATTTGTTTTGTATTGTGGTATTAAGTAGGAATAGGAAGAAATAATACTTACAATAAAAACAGGGTAATAAATATGTGTATATCAAAATAACTATGAATCAATTGAATTTTTGTGCAAAGAACTTAATGATTGCTGTATGTAATTCCACCACTATAACTAAGTTGGTAGACTTATTAATATTTTTAACTTAAGTAATTTATAATAAAATATATATTTTAAATTACTTATTTAAGAGGTTTAAACACTTTCAAAGAATGTGAGGTATTTCAACAATTATAAATTCTGTAAAATATATTAAGTTTTAATTTTAAATTCTGATTAGTATTAAAAATAATAATCATAATAAAAAAATAAATTATATGTTTAATTTTTCTTTTTCTTTTTCTTTTTTCTTTTTAAGAACTGAGGTCTGATAATTGCAACTTTATTCTTTGCAAATTTTATTGAAATAATTCTAAATTATATTGTATATTATAGATAAAAGATATTTTAAATCAAATTAGTAGAAGAGCTCTTGAAGTTTTTGGATATGCTGGATAATAAATAAGAAATCCACATTATTTTTTTCTTTTTCTTTTCTATCTTTTTCTTAGCTAGTAATAATTACCAACTTGTGATAAAAGACCAAATGTAATTAAAAAAATTAAAAGATATACTAATTTGTAAAAGTGGAAAACCATAAATTAGAAAGCATGTTTTTAGAAAAAAATAATTTAAAAATAATACTTCACCCCGCAGCGACAAAGTAGGGATCACCGGCTTCAGGAACTTATCCCCCGTTCATGCTCTCAATGGCGGCGACCCATCCCCGTGTCCACGTGTGCATGCCCACCCACCGACCCATGCGAGGGATCCGAGTGACAGCTGGATGGGCCACAAGGGGCTGCACATCGCATCCCATCGCCAAGGAAGGAAGGAAGGAAGGAAGAGTATTTTCTTGCGTTGTGAACTCTGTGGGTGGTTCCTCTCAGCGCCAGCCTTGCCGCGCCTCTCACTCACTCACTGCTGGATCGTCAGCTGGGTTCTTCCAATTTCACACTGTTCTCCACCTCTGAGGTTTCGCCTCAGGAAAGCCTGCACTTCTGTGAGCAATGGGAGCATGAAATCTGTGATTCGATTGCTTTGGGTGGCCCTGTTTGTTGCCGTGTTAATTCACTTACGATGGTTTAGCAGTAACCAGGAAAGGGTATCGCCAGTTTAGCAGTTTGGTAGAGGGAGATGATAAGTGTGACTTGAGTTATATTATTTTTTATTTTTTATTTTTATTTTCTCTGTGTTGTTTTGTTTTGTTTTGTTTTTTTCGCAGTAGGTTCAGCTGAGTATTTTCTGGTGAGTAGTGGGTTTAGTTTAGGTCTTGCACTCACGGAAGTTCCTCTTACCTCTTGTTGGTCTTCGTCTGTTCGTTTGATGAGTAAGCTGTTGAGTGGTGACGAGTTCTTTAAGTTGCGTAGAGCTATGTAATGAGTTTCCTAGTGTTGATAGACCGCTGGGTTGCGGAATTTAGCAGGAATTGAAGTGACGGTGTGCTCATGGCTGCAAGCACCATGAGAGCTTTAGTTTGCCGCAAGCTGGGTGATCCCACTCTACCCTTTTCCGACACATCCCCCATCTACGTAGAGAAGAACTTCCCCAAGCCGAAGCTGTCTTCTCCTACTTCTGTGCGTGTGAAGGTTTTCGCATCCAGTCTGAATTTCGCAACCGGTTTGCAAATCGAGGGAAAATACCAGGAGAAGCCTCCTGTGCCCTACGTCCCAGGGGAAGATTTCTCCGGGACGGTGCTGGAAGTGGGTGATCGTGTGACTAAAGTGAAAGTGGGAGATGCTGTTTGTGGGGCTGCAACGGGTGGGGCTTATGCTGCGGAGGTCGTGATTGATGCATCCTTGGTGTAAGTTCAATTCAATGTCTATGGTTTAATCTTCAAGGAAAAATATAGTCCAATTGTGGTTTGGAGTTTGTAAATGTTCCAGTTTATGTCAGGCACTGATAGCTGCAACGCGTTAGGTCGTTGGCGTCGTTTAGGAACACTGGATAACCAAGCGTTTTGATTCTCTTTTTATTTTATTTTAAAAAAATCAATTTGCTCTTGTATTGCAAGTATTCTTGATTGCGTACAGTAATTCTAAACTATGACTTAAGAACTGTGGCAGAAGCTCTGTTTTTCTCAGTGCTTTCCGTACGTTTTACATATGAATATTGACTTGCTTGGTCGTCTTTCTTGTCTTTTTTCCTTTACGAGGACTTAAGGATGAGGTTTGGCTTCTGATGTAGGTTTAAGGTGCCCAATGGATGCGACCTCCTGCAGGCTGGCGGTCTTCCGATTGCGTTTGGTACATCCCATGTAGGACTGGTGCATCGTGCAAATCTTCAAGCAGGCCAGGTTGCTTACACTACCTTTTCTTGTTTTCATTTCGTAAACGTCACGCATGCTGCTTGACTGTTTACACTTGAAGTTTAAGAGTGAAGCTAGGGGTGTTTGCTTGTGCAAATTAAAGAATGTTCAGTTGCCAAACCCAAGAACTATGAATTTTAAAGAACCTAGACAGTTTTTTTCTGATCGTAAAATTGTTTGTTATGCAGGTACTTTTGGTGCTGGGCGCAGCAGGGGGAGTGGGATTATCCGCTGTGCAGATTGGCAAACTTTTGGGTGCGGTTGTAATCGGTGTTGCTAGGTACACTCAGGCCTTGGAATCCATCAAAGCATGTCATCTACTCTCCATCCTAATTAAGTATTATAGTCCTGTTAGTATACAAGTTACAACTGCCTTGTGTTTAAATTGTTTGATTGAAGTTGACTATTTGTTGCTAATCAAGTGATCTTTGGAGTCAGCATATATGCTTACGAAGCCTTTCCAAGGGCTGCTCTTAATAGCTATAACCTAATACTGCCTGGATTGGAACAGGGGCCACGAGAAAGCAGAGCTGCTAAAAACATATGGAGTTGATCTTGTTGTGGATCCCAGTGATGGTGGGCTCATCAACACCGTAAAAGCATTTCTAAAGTCCCGAAAGCTTAGAGGCGTAGATGTTCTTTATGATCCGGTTGGTGGGAAGCTCTTCAAAGACAGCATGAAACTTTTGAGCTGGGGAGCTCAGATTCTCATCATCGGGTTTACGAGTGGTGAAATCCCCAGCATTCCTGCTAACATTTTACTCGTTAAGGTATGTTCCCTGATACTGGATGAATGCTATGGCGGTTCGAAAGCCTCTTGTAATATCATTTAACGCATTCTCTTCGCAACGGTGTTGTATGCCTGCGACTGAAGTTGGGCGATTATTTATTCTCTTCTAGTTTCGTGCCTTATTCTTTGGGGTTCTCTTATTCTATACTACTGGCACCTCTATTGCCTAATACAAGCGATTTTCTTGCAGAACTTGACTGTTCATGGCTTGTACTGGGGAAGCTACACTAATTTCAATCCTCAAGTTCTGCAAGACTCTATGGAAGCCTTGCTTGGGCATTTGACAAACGGCAGTCTGCGCGTCCACGTTTCTCACAAGTTCTCGATTGATGAGGTGTAGCTTTCTCTGGAACATTCTGCCCACTGATTTCAGATTTTCCATCTTCTTTTCCTTACATTTGCAGTGGAATCCTAACGCACCTTTTTCTTTTTTTCTTTTTTGGTTTCCCCCCTTCCCTCCGCCCCTGTTAGCATGATTCTTGACTCAAGGATACACCATATGCAACCTGCCTGGTTAAAATTTCTCCATTGCTGCCATTACACTTTCTCACAACAGTGCTCTCTGCATCACTTGATCCTGTTTATCTGTAACTCCCACTGAAAAAGATGGTGTGAATCTTGTCTTGCAGGCCAACAAAGCCTTTGCATTGTTGAAGCAGCGTGAAGTTAGGGGAAAAGTGATGATATTACCTGGAGGCGGTTCTCCCAGCCCTGCATCAAGACTGTAGGAATTCTTCTCAACCTATGCACCTGCTCAACAGTAGTAACATAAAACTGAATGTTCATAGGAATGGTTTTGAGCCGTCTTGTGTCATTTTCCATGACAGAAAATCTTTGGGTTGTAGTCTTCAAGTACATATTTCTCACACTAAGCGTGGAGAACATTAAGGTGGGTAGGCACATTCACATTGGAGACACTAATTTGCAATTCAATCTAGAACAACAAATTATTCGAGAATGGGGATTTAGGTGAATCAAGTGTGTGCTAACTTTGAAGTGACTTAAAACTGTTAAAAGGAATTAATAAATAAATAAATAAAACTTGCACATGTGATTTTCTGTAATAGCTATCATTAAATAATTTTAATGCATACACTGATAGAGATTAAACTGTATAACACGTTTAGTCAATTTTGAAGCACTTTGAATGAATTTCAAGTGTGATTTTTTTTTTTTTTTTTTTTTTTTTTTTAAATATCATAAAATAGATGAATTTAAAACCAGTAGAGATCAAACACCAATTGTAGTGTATGTTTACAGAACTGTTCTTCTCCATTTTACATTTTGCAAGAAAGTAGTTTTTTAACAAGTATATTGCTATATTCAATTGCATAATGTGGTTCTTACTATTAATGACGATGATAATATTATTTTTTTATTATAGTGCTAAATATGCTTGTCTATTTTTTATTATAATGTCCATAATCAATTGTAAATTTGTGAAAATATGTGGATATTTCTATGTGAGGGTTTGGCCAAGTGATTATAAGGATATTGGCTTTAATTCAAAAAGAGGTGGGTTTGAATTCCACAACTATTATAAAGATTGTTCAAATACTTGACTATTGTATTATTGTATAGCAAGTAATGTTTGGCTTCTATTTTATTTTGTTTCTATTGCAAAGTAAGTGTTCTAAGGGACTTAATAGTAATAATAATAATTTTAATGTTTTTGAATATTGAAGCTAGTTTTACATTATTTTATTTATTTTTTTAATTTTACAAGATATAGATATCATATAGATATTTTGTAGTAATTATTATAAATAGATAAAAGTGTGATTTTTTAAATTCTTTCTTATGAATTATAATTTTTATATTCTTTTGTATAGTTTTTATGATATTTTATGATTATTATATATAACAATTTATTTATATATATTATAGTTTTTTAATAGCATCTAAGCTACACTAAAAATATTAACTCTTTCAACACTCAATTCCAAAATCCATAAAAATATAAGAGGATTTGTTTTGTAGTTTTTATTTTTTTATTTTTTTTCCTTATACATTTAAAATCCTAATTGTGAATCTCAAGTAACCATGTTGTGGCTCAATATAAAGAAAATCCTTTAAAAATGTATTCATAAAAGTAAAATTTGACTTATCTTTGTTGTTATTTCAAACTTTTATTATTAAAGTAAAAAAATTTAATCCATCTTTTTTAAAAACTTACAAATAAATGTTCTTTAGTTATAATTTTTAAATTTCAATGAGATACTTCTTGGAGAAGCTATTAATCAAGACTTATCATCCAATTTTTGCAGTAGATTTCAAGAGGTTCTAAAACAATTAAAGAAAAATAAATAAGTAATTTTCATGACAAACAACACAGAAGAAGAGGTGGATTATGCTCTAAAACAAATACCAACATACATTGAAAGAAGTATGGCAGCATGGGTCATTTCATCTGAACCCTAGTTCCACAATGAAGAATGCACTAGATCAGAAATTATAGTCCATTATACTGGAAGTGAGGCCCCACATGCTCCATTCACGTCACACAACACAAGGTCCATATTACCCCAGAATACGCCTACGTGGACAGTAATTCAACGATGTGGACTCCGAGACCCGCTGAGGTGGATCGACGGTTCCCAATGTGAGGACAAAGCAGGGGAACATGTTCGCAACCCGGAAGGGCGAGAGGGGACCTCACCCTATCCACAGCGACAGAGGGACTCTCTCGCCCCTTGAGGCATCGTCTGCCAGGCTCGCCATCCCCTCTCCGTTGTAGCTCGAATTGCACCGGAGGTGATCCACGAGCTCGCCGGAGCCTTCCTCGACTGGTTGCGTGACATCGACAGCTTCCCCATGTCGTCAGCGGCATCCATTTCCGCTGTCACTGCAAGTTTTGCGACGCTATCATGCCAGAAGTCGCATTCTGGTTCTAATTCTGCTGCGAGGTCGACGTCGGTGGCGTTGCCGGCGTTCCATGGCCTCAAAGTGAGCTTCCCCTCGGGTGCTTCCTCTGCAGACCTTCGTTCCTGCGTCGCGGCGCAATGCGTTGCTGCTTCGTCGGCTTCTTCCTCGCCTTCTCGGGGTGTTGTGACCATGGGATCCTTGGAAGCGGGCGTGGGCATGATGGGCACCAAGATGGGGATGATGACAGTGTTCACGGAGGACGGCAAGGCCGTTCCGTGCACCGTTGTTGGTTTTCACGAAGGTAACATTGTGACCCAGGTGAAGACGGACGCGACCGACGGCTACACGGCTGTGCAAGTTGGCTACCGGAGGATTAGGGACCGTAAACTGACGAAGCCTGAACTGGGGCACTTGAACAAGGTGGGCGCCATCCCCATGCGCCATTTGCAGGAGTTCAGGGTGGTGTCCGCAGAGGGTTACGAGTCCAACCAGGCTCTCCAACTGGAGGAGATTTTCAAGGAAGGCGACTTGATCGATGTCGTTGGTAACAGCATTGGAAAGGGTTTCCAAGGTCAGGAAATTGTGACTTGTTTATTTTCTTTCTTCTCTGGTCTTAATTCGACTGGTTTGAACAAGAATTTGAAATTGGGATTCTGTTTTCTCAGTGGTTTTTTTGGTTGATTCGTGGTAAATTATTGCTGTAGACAATTGAATAGTATGAAATGAGATTTTCGCATTGTCTTAAGCAGCTTAGTGGTCGCAGTTTCTTTAGTGTTCAGGTTTGTAGAGAGTCTCTTGAAGTGTAATTTATCTTTCAAGCGGGACTTTGTTCATTCAAGATCGATTGTGTCATATTTCTTGCCTCTCGTGTTGATGAGTGGCGGTGGAAACCCCCGTGAACTCTCTGGTTAACCTGTTAATTGCATTACGCAGGTGGTATTAAGAGGTATAACTTCGCCAGAGGTCAGATGTCTCACGGTTCCAAGTCTAAGAGGCAGCTTGGTTCCATTGGAGCTGGAACAACGCCTGGAAGAATCTATCCTGGAAAAAAGATGCCTGGGCAAATGGGAAGCGGCAGAACCAAGATTCGCAAGTTGGAAATTGTGAAAGTTGACCCTGAGCTCCGCGCTCTCCTCATCAAGGGTTCAGTACCCGGAAAGCCAGGCAACCTCCTCAGGATCACAGCAGCAAAGATAGTGGGCAAGAACATCCCCAAGAATTAGGTCTTAAGGTTTACTCTTGTCGTAGGTCATTTGCTACTTCTTATCTTTTTGGAGGAGTACGCTGTATTACTGCCCGCAGTTATTGCATTAGCTGATAATCAACTTGTAAAGTTAGATGCACGAGAAAGATTGTGGAATTCAATCATTGTGGCAACCATCATGTAGGGGTCATTTTTTTGACGCAGAAGTATTGTGTGGATGTCCTATACTTGCGGCTTCAATGTCTTATTCCTGAAACCTGCTATCTAGAGTAGGGGTGGGGTATCGAATTTATGTAATCTTACAGAGTTCACAGAAGAGATTTGTCTTCATGAGGACTGAGAATAACCAAATAGACGCACATCTATTGGTTCCGAGCAATGTCTCCAACCTTGTCTTACGAAGCCCCGAGAGTGTTTCCAAGCTCATCTTTACTTGTAATAGTTAGGTGTCCTATTTTATTGCTGTCAGTGATCATTGCAGCCCTGTCTGCTTCATTGTTGCGAAGTCAAAGTCCACAGGTCTTTTCGTGAATTTTAGCCACGTCTATCTGATGAGCTCGCTTCCTCGCGTTTTAAATATAGTGATTGTCGGCTACTACGTATCATCCTTATCGTTCTCGAAATGCAACGTCTCCCGTATTGCACTTAAATCTGTCTCCAATGATTTCAATCTTGGTTTGATATCTCTTCAAGCCTCCAATCCACATTGAAGCAGGGCAACGGAACCCATCAAATATTTGATATTTAGAATTATCCAAGTTTGCGTAGACATTCGCATAAATAGCGCTCAGTAGATGCTTTTAGCTAACTGTATTTCAAACGCTGATCGAGCTACCGCGGTAACATTCATCCTCATCCCATGTTTCCTTCAAACCTCCGCATCTGAATCCCCGTTCACACCAATCGTATAGGTTATGTCATGCAAGACTGCACCGCTCTCATGCCGTGGTTGGCATCTGCGTGTAGCTCCGCAATTGCGTCACTTGTGCAGTAGCAGAAATTTTGGAACAGGGCAGAATGGATCAGAAGCGGAAAGAGCTCAGCGGAGAGCATTCCTGTTCTGGGAGGATGCAGGTGTTTGTAATTGTACAGGATTCCGAATGGTTTTATAGGATTGAAGCTATCGATTATCTCTAACGAATTGTGATTGCCTCGCCTCAATTCTTCTTCTACAGCTGCGAAATTCCTCGCCCAGCATACTATGTTTGTTGGGTCTTTTCACTACTAGGCCAACGGGGTTTTGGTGTTTTGGTGTGCGTGTAGCCTTATTCGGTTTTTTTGAGCTAAGATTGCTCAACTTATGTTTTGGTACACGGTGTTTCCTCGATTGGATTGCGCAAGATTGTATCGTCGATAATGGTCTGGCTCTACAGAGTGTCCTTGTTTAGGTAGGCTGTTTTTTGGCTTCAGTTTCCTTCGCACTGGAGGATTCTACCAGTTTTCGATTCGCCTTTAGATTTAATTGCTTCACTCGATTGGAGTGTATTTATTTTGAAAATTCTGTGAATCGAGAAGCTGAGGGTCCAAACTTGGAAGTAAAGAAGTGGGAGGGACTTTGAGGTGATGAGCTACGTCGATGAATTCACCATTACAAGACACAGAAAATTTAGGAACGATGATCGTATGAGCGATGATCGTTGCTAAATTCATTTCTATTTAATCACATTGTTACCCTCGTAGTTGAGCGACCCAGGTCACAAGATGGAAGAGGACTTCAGCAATTCCGTGGTGCTGGTGATCACCCAAGGAGATCACGACTTACGGAAAAGGATTTTGTCGAGAGAAATCGATGGGCAGGAGATGGAGTGTGAAGAATGGCAGTCTCTTGTTGCAGACTCATTTACATTGAATGAGATTCGCATTCGTGTCGACAAGGAGCTGTAAGTAACTCAGTGGCCATCACTCGAAATATCTTCGATGTAGCATTTCGAATGCAAATGGAACTATCTTTTTGCTCAAAGTGTACAACACGTGCAGCTTGTGACCAGTATTATATAAATTCAGAAATCTGTGATATTGTAAATTGTTATGGTTGCAATGCACAAATTTCAGTATATTGTACTGCGATTGAGATCATTGACATTCTGAATTCTTCTTTCAGGCTTTCACAGCACTCGACTTACTTCAAAGGCTACTTGAACTTCAGGTAAACAAACCAGTAAATTATGCTTTCTTAACTTGTGATTCGTATATACTTGCTAAGGTAACTGGGATTGTACAAAGTGATGATGCACTGTGTTCTTAAGATGTCAAATCCCTGGAAGTGTAATAGAAGCTTTTTATATTTGAATTTCAGATACTGATTGAGAAAGAGGGTTCTTCGTTTAGAGTGAATGTTGGCAACTCTTTCCTGAAATAATTATTGATTGCATACTATTCTTAAAACAATAGACGTGCATTTTTATGGTATTGAATTCAACATAGCTGCTACTTTTCATCTTCACTGCACCTTTTCTTTTTTCCTACTAAAATAGCAGTGGTAATGTGTTCAGTGAACGCAACTGTAAAAGCTTAAACGTGGATTGGAGTCTTCCTATTTTCTGCGATCTCTTACGATGCATCCATGGTTTTGAGCCTTGTTTATCTTCGTCTATGATTGCTTCGCTTATTGAGGTATGTGAACAAAAAATTCTCTTTTCATAATCTGTTTAGTCTTTCGTATGCAAAGTGGTTCTTGATCGTTTAGAGTTTGAAAGATAATCTCAAGTTATTCGTACAGCAATTAATTTCATCTAACTTTTGAAGGGAGCTACCTATTTTGGTGTGGAGGATGTCATCACCAAGTGTAAGACCTGGGTAGCTTCCGAAACGTTCAGCGTAAAATGGGAAATCGAGGACGATCTTGTTTCTGATCTTTTATCGATTTGGCTTTCCGCCATAGTAAATGGTGTGAACCTTTTCCGTATTGTGCATGGATGGGATTCGTTGTTGTTTGTTCATTTCCAAACCATCTCTTATTTACCACTGTGCAGGCGTGATTTTACAGCACAATTGCCTACATGAAAAATAACACTTCTTTTTGTTTGTTTGTTTGTTTGTTACATTGAAGGTGTGAGATCTATCGAGGAGCTTTGTGTAAAGAGTCTTGCTGTCAATTTTGTGAGTTTTTACGTTCATCCTTAAAAACTTGTGAATCAAGTAGAACTTATTTTGAACTGTATTGACAGAGAACATGCTTGAAGATGATGTTATAAGAATATTTGGACTTAATCGAGGATTGAACCTGACATTGTGCAGACACAGGCGATGCTTCAGGAAAGTTTTGCTACTTTGCCTTTGTCACTGCTTGAAGCCAGTATTGACCATCCAGAGCTCACAATTAAAAGGTTAGTATATTCTGTTGCTTCTAATCGGCGCACTGACGGATTTTAAGGTCAGAAGTATCGGGATTTTCCTTTTGGTTTTGTTTGAAAAGAATGGCGGTTCTAATAAGAACGTGACATGCTGCAAGCACTTTGTATCAATATGTAGATAGCTTGTTCTTCTAGTTAACGTCGAGACTCTTGGTGCAGGTGCTGAACTAATGCTGAGATACTCTAATCTATCCTGTGCAGTGAAATGGATTTGTGTATAGCATTGCTACTGTGGTACAAAAGTCAAAAACGTAACTCACGTAAAGGTGCCGTTGTTGACGATCCAATTTGGCTTTTCAAAAAGGTTAGTCATGTGAATAGTGAAGTGTTATACAAGGCTTTGCTGCGTACGAAAATGGCTATGAAATGGATTTTTTTGCAACCATTGTATGGCAAATTTGGCAAATTCTAACCATCGTTTGGTTGGTGTTTATTTATTTTTTTGCTGTACAGATACAACTGAATCTGCTGCCTATTGATTTTATCTTAAGTGAGTTATCTTGCTTCTTCGTTGAGAATCTATTAAAATTTTACTTAACTTTTGTATTTTACAGTCTCAAGCAGTTGTAATTTCCTGACGTGATAATCAATAGCAGCTGTTGCTATTTTCACATATAGAAAACCTAGTATCTCGGTGCGTACATGCAGTAAAAGTATTTTACATCATGTAGCCAGGTGGCTTGGTCATTTCGTTGAGGCTCGAGATTTCTGTTGACCTTGATCATTTAAAATTAGTTGACCACGTTATCCTGACGTTTATCTTGTACTGCATTTTAGGGGAACTGGTAGGGAAGTATCCGTTGAATATTTTTCACGTATCAGTAGCTGTCACTGAATCGGATGTGGATGTATTAAATTCAATTATTGACTTCAAAGGTGAGCTGGCTGCGAAGCCAGTCAAAGATTACTTGAATTTCAAGCCTATAATACGTCTTACGAATTATTTAAAGGTAACTGTTCGCACGCTTATATCGTGCCATGAGAACAATGAAGGATAGCAATTTATATTTTCTTCAATTTTGTTCTGGTCAGTATCTTATCAACCACTGATTCTTGGATGCAGGAGTTGGATTTATCTGGCTGTCATCAGATCACCTGTCACCACTTGATTTCAGCGGCAGTACAAAATGGAATGAAACCTAAGAGGACAGCACAGAAGACTCTGGTTACAATTGAGCAGGAAACATGGCCGGAACTTGCAGAGTTCATCAATATAGAGACACTGATTCTGTCCCACTGCTGGCGTGTTGAACAGAGGAATCTGGTTATTTGGCTGAAGCTTGTATGCCCAAATCTTCGTGAGCTTCGAGCACCACATTGTCCCCAGTTACTGCAGGTGATTCTGGAAATTGGTTCTGGTCTTCCAAATCTTTCAGTGCTTGACTTGTCTGTATCCGAAGAATTGGTGGAAATCGAGGGAGTTGTGACCAGAACAAAGTCAACAATTTCACAAAGATTACCTTTCCGGTGGTCTTTTGGAAAACTGCATGAAACCAACAAGTTAACAGACCTTTCATTGCGGGGCCATTCGGAGATTACAGGTTAATTCCTTGTATTACTCTGACAGTATGTCTAATCCGTTGCAATGTAATCTTATCATGGTTTGCATAACGGTAGATTCTCATCAACCTTTTGTGGGCGTCCATGCCTCTATTTCAGGAACTATTTGCTCATGGAATTGTATTGATGGATCTTGCTTCTGTCAGATGAAATTTTATTGTTCATTGCAAGGAGCTGTCCATTACTTCGGGTAGTGGACTTGGGTGGCTGTTTGGAATTGAGCGATGTCGGCTTTGCGGCTTTTTTGAATTTTCAGGAAAATCTTGGTTTCCAGGTAGGTTCATAAAATGGGGTCTGTTCACTCACTAATTAAAGGTAGACTTGCTAATGATGATACATTAACATTCTTCAACGACTCTTGAGTGACCGAGCTAAATTGGAACTGTTGGGGAGTTTTTCATCAGAAACTCTCTGCTGCTGGCACAAGACTTGGCCCAGTTTCTTGCAAAGCACTGATATCGCAAGCGAATATTTCAGTTAACGTTCTGGATACCTTGAATCTTAACAAATGTTTAGGTATTGTCAGCGTTACATCATCTTGGGACACAGTTGGTAGTTGTATTTGTGTTGCTTCCAGTGTGATTGTTTAGTTTGTGTCAACATCTGGTTTGTGAGCATTATGTCACTAGCATTGTCCCTCCCTCTCCCCCCCCCCCCCCCCCTTCCCCTCCTTTTTTTCTTCTTCTTTTATTTTTTATTGTTTGTTGATTCTCTGATTGAACTTTTCTAGTTTTTAAATTGGAACGTTTTCATGGTGATTTGCAGCCTTGGGGTGTGAACACCTGAGCAACCTATTGCAATCACTGCCCTCTTTGGTCTCTTTGGAACTTGCCTTTACAAGACTCGATGACATGGCTCTCTCAGCATTCTTTGGGACCAGTTTGAGGCACCTCAATATTAGAGAAACAAAGGTGGATTTTTTTGAACTACTCAATGTTTATGGTTGTTTTTGTGTCCCGATTTCCAACGTCTTCGTTTGCTGGCTCACTGGATGTTTTCGACTTATGTAGTCTTTTGCTTTCAAACTCCTGACTCACGTTTTTAATACAGGTCTCTGGAGGAGTTCTTTACCGGATTTTGGAAAGGAATTTTGATTTGAAGGATTTGAATATTCGAGGATGCACACAGCTGGCACTGAAACCTTTTGACCATCTGCCATTTGAGAAAACTTTTGAGAGAATGTGGGAGAATGTGGGAATTGGGTGGGGTTTATCGGACTCAACGATTTCGTCGTTTGGTTTTGCAAGCTGCACGCTCCAAAACTTTTCTGTTGGAGTAGGTGGAACCATAAGTGAGGAGACCCTGTTGTGCATTGCTGAGCAATGTCAAGAATTGAAGCGACTTTCTTTATGCTTTCAGGTGGGAACTCATTCCACATTCTCTCGGCCTTGTAAGTGTTTTCTTTTCACACATACAAAATGAACACTCCTTCTAATTCATTTCTGTACCTGCTTTATTTTGCAAGGGCTTACTTTTTGAGAAAGGAAACCAGTGACATGATGCCGATAAATAGCACTCTGTTTGGGTCTGAGAGATGAGGCCAATGAACATTACAATAGTCTTCGTAATTAATTGGTTTCGTCAAGTAAAGACGACTTCCAGTTGGCTGATAAGAAATACCTGAACAACACAGATCTTTTATTTCCAAACTGATAGTGATGTGGTTGTTTTTGGTGCTGCACAGTTTGTTCCTGATGAAGGCTTAATACAGGCTGTAAGACAGTTGAAATCCCTGCATACGTTGGAGCTTCAAAACATCGCATGCGCCCCACGCAACCTTCTAACAGAAATCGCATCCAGCTTACCAAACTTAAGGAACCTTAAGCTTGAGCGAGTCACACCCTGGCTTTCGGATGATGATCTTCTCCTGTTCAGTCAATCGTGCACGGGACTGCAGAGTCTATCTCTTTTAGGGTGCCATCTATTGACCAGCAGTAAGTTTTTTACTTGTTCATTCAAATGCTGTGTTATCGTTAACCAGTAATGATGTTGAATTGGATATACCCAAGAGTATTTCATTAACATTTGGAAATACCGAAACATTTAAAGCTTATGAACTCAAAATAATTGTCCAGAATGAACTCTTGCATGTTATCTAGAACTTACCCTGAACCTGGTTATTTCATGTCCTTACTCCCTTGCTGGTATCTTCTGCGATTTGCTTGTAAAAGGGACACAAATTGAAGGTTGTATGTTAAACTACACCATTTTAATGTGAACAGACGACTGAAAATTCCTTAAAATATAAGCGGCTGTCAAAGATGTGGGTATATTGTATAAGCATGTATTGCATCTCATCCTTTGGTCTCTTTGGATACATCCAATATAACTGAAACGTTTTAGGGAAAACCTTGCTTGTGGTAAGGATAACGTCAGTCCACTTTCTACTTCTTTTAAAGCTTCATTTTCTCTTCTTTTTTCTTTTCTCCACAAAAGTATGGAGTCTAAGATAAGCCTTTCGTTTTGCATCTGCAAGCAGAATAATGAGATTGCCTAAGCCTTGACTGCGACCTTTGATTGCAGTTTCACTGTCTACCATGGCACATTCCTGGCGTGGACTTCAAGATCTTCGGCTTGAGGTATAGTACAGAATCTCTCGTTTAAACATGTAGCTTTGTCACTAGTTCTTTCACAATGAGTCAATTAACTAATGAAGATGTTGTCATGTAATATGTTGTGATCATATGAATACAGTCAAAGTAGTCAGAACTATTAAAATGGTGCAATTGACTTCGGCAATCGATCGAATATTGTATTTCGTTAGGAAGATATAAATGAAACAACATCTATTACTTTGGTGGTCAAATCTTTTATGCCTTGAAAATAATACATTTGTGAGAAAAATGCGATTCACCTGCTTTGTGTGAGGACTTGTGCAGGAATGTAAGTATATAATTACTGAAGAAAACGTCCGGCTTTTATTTAATTCTTTCCCAGCGTTGCAACTGCTGCACTTGCGTCACATTGTAATCGTCTCACTTTTTTTTCCTTTTTTTCTTTCGATTAAATAAATTCCCTATGCAGTGCTATGAAGTTATAACTTCACAAGATGTAGTTTCCCCTTAACTTTATTTCTTCTTACGTTTTCAGGGAAAGGTGTTGCCTGAGTACTTCATATTGGAAGCTATCAGAAGAGTACGTGTTGATTTGAATTTAGAACTTGTTTGTTAGATGAATTATGGACTTTCCTCTTGCGATAGAAAATCACAACTTTGAATGTATTCATTTGATTATTTAGTTCCTTGCATAGTCATCTTACTGCAGGCTTGTCAATATTCTGGCAGCTTCCCTTGTTGCAAAAACTTGCAATCGACTTGTGTGATGCAGCGAATGATAAGTTCTCATCTTCTGAGGTAATTGAATCTTAGCACCAAGATTCCTTCTCTCAAATATGCTAAAGATGCTGATTGTATCCTCTTTCCAATTTTAAGTGATCTTGTGCATCCTCTTTATTCCTATCACCCAATCCATGAAAATATTATGTCGGAATCTAATATTCTTCTGGGATTGCTGAATACAGGGGGTGGAAAGGTCAACCTTGAAGTCTGTATACATCAATCGATGCAAAAATGTAAGGGACTCTTTCTATGGTGTGAGAGCCTTGACATCTGAGGGCACCAGTCCTTACGACAGCCGAACACTAAAGGATACCATCGTGTTGGAGTGGAACTCGGTGCGGCTTACAGAGTCGGTTGTGAATGAAAGACTTATTTTTGAATAAGGGTTAAGCTTCACAAACAGTTTTTCGTAATAGCCTTGCAATCAGTTATTACCGTTTGAGTTATTCCTGCTTCTGTTTGTGAGCTTAATTACTCCATCGGAAAATATATGTTTTTATTATATCTCCTATTTCACTTCCATCGCACCTGCCCTATTTGTAATGTGTAATATAATGCGATTAAAACAGGGCATGTAAGTATAATACGATTATCGTTTATCCAGTCTAACCGACAGATTTCTTTGAACGATTTTGGCGTCTACAAGGTTAACGTAGTTCATAAATCATTATGTTCCTCCTGCGCACAGGGTTTCGTGACGAGGTGGAAGTTCTGAATGATCCTTCCGTCTGTAGCCACCTCAGAAACATCTTCTACACGGTAACATCCATGTCGTCCTAGTGGCGAATGTGTGCGAGAAATGCTCTTCTGATACAATGCACAGACTTCTGATTCAGCAGTTCCACAATGTGCAGATATATGCAAATATTGCGCAAGCTTTAGGGATTGGCACATACTTGATGTCTTTCCCAGAGGAAAAATGAGCACAGAACTAAAATCGTATGGAATTCCGCGAAAAAGAGAATGGTGAATAGTAATAAGAGTGATGGTACCCTGAGTTGTGTTCGGGGAGCTTGAAACAGTTGCGATCACTGCCAGCGATGTTAGTCCCGCAACCTTCTCAGCTACAGAAAACCCAAGTCGCATTCGCCGTCCTCTCTTGCAACGTGCTCCAGATGCCCATCTTTGCATCAACAAGCTCCTCAAAATCAGCACTGTTCTGCAACATCTCCTGGACTTTTCTGCCTTCGTGTTGAGCCTCGTCAGATGCGTACTTCTTCCCATCACGTTGCTGACGTGGGTCAACTCCTGTTTTATTATTGAAGATTGAAGCACCAGAGTTGCAAAAATTCCTGGCTCAGTGTGCAAGATGAGACGTGTTCAACTAGAAACCTTCTCCGATACCCCACATGTGCTCACAATCAAAATCCTAGACAGCTCACATGTCCTCACAATCAAAATCCTAGACAGCTCACATGTCCTCACAATCACTATCCTTGCACACATTTCAACATATTGCAGCAAAAAGCATTGTGATACTGTATCAACGGCGCAATTCCTCCTGCAAAAGTGTGACGATGGCTATCAGATTTTGCCTATCAGAATCAGAATGGTACCAGCACAATCCCCCCTCATTGCCTTCAAACAAAACCGAAGGATTAAGGTGTCTTAGAAGCCTACTTTAAAAAATCATGGTACAAAAGTTTTACAAATATTTATATTTGGTAAAGAAAAGTCATCATTTGCAAACCTTGACCTTTGGAGAAAGTATAAAATAAGGAGAGATTATTACATGGATTAAATCATTATTGTATTTTTATTTTTAAAATAAAAACTCAAATCTTGATTGTAACTATTTTTAAAAAAATATAATATTAATTTTTAAAATTTTGATATATTTTTTTAGTTATTTAAAACATGGCCCTTTGAAGTGGATTTAATACAAATTCTAGAAAACAACACTATTCATGTCATGCAGAAAAAAAAATTTAATACATATATATATATATATATATATTTGGATATCTTCTAATATCTTAAAGAAATCAAATATATAAAATTACTTTAGAATCATAACTTTAACTTAATACTAAATTTTATAAAATATATAATTAAAATATTTTAATCAAAGTGTGATTTTTTAAATAAAAATTGATAATTAATTTTTAAAATTTTTAATGGTATAAATAATTAATAATTAATAATTAAAGTATCAATAAGATAAAATAATAGTGTTGAATTAAAGTGTTTTTTTATGCCTTATTAATTTCTTTTGAATTTATCCAATATTTATAAATTTATTACCAACCATATATCTAATACTTTAAAAATTACATAAATTAAAATTATCCACCAAGAATTAAAATGTATTCAACCTTTTATATTTCAACAATTAAACCATTTGATAAGTTTAGAATATTTACAAATCATTTGAAATCGATTTTGTACCACCAAATTTCTTAATTTTTTTAAAGAATATAATAATTGTATCTCATAAAAGATTCAAACACCAAGTATTTTTTTAGATAATATATATATATATATATATATATATATATACACATAACAAATTCATGTATAAAAATTTATCACTTTAAGCAATTATGACATGGAACAAAATATACTTGATAATGTTCTAAAAAGTCAAATAAAATTAAAAAATTAAGAATAAAACTTCTTATAACTTACAAGAACTTCTGGATGTCCATGCAATAATTTGGTAAAAAATAACCAATCAATCATGTCATATACAGTTGCAAAATCAAATAAAAATATTGCAGATAAACATGATTTACTTTATTGTAATCTAAAATAAACTATTTATAAGGACAGCATATAATCTTCTCAATTTTGGTTAACGATTTACATATGATGACAAATGATTCTTGATCATTGATAAGTTTATTTGCTAAATTTTGATGGCTCTGCCTCCAGTTGAGATTTCCTTGTTGGGCCGAATCGGCTATGCCGTTGAAAGTTATTGTTGTCCTTTCATGAAATCATAAATCCTAAAAAAATTCTCTAGTTTAGTGTATTAAACAGTTGTGTTCTTACATCTAACAAGTTTGCAGCCTCGATTACGTCCACGCACTTTGCGCTGCAGATCACAAACCAAGAGTTCACAGTCAGAAATGCCATAGCCACAGTTTCCAGTGCCAACAGATTTCAAAACTACGGTATGTGCAAATTCCGATGAAAGCGAATGTTTTTTTCCTGCAGCAATTGGGTAATGTCAAGCCGAGGTTGCATCATACCTGCTGAAGCCAAGGAGAAATTCGCATCGTCCTGATGAAGTGCCCAGGCGAAGTAACCCAGCAAATTTTTACTCTGCGCATACTGAACTTTCGCAGTGATAGTATCAGGATTGTCATACCCGATCCAAGTCAAGTCAGACTTGTAACTGAACATTGACACAGTAGTGGAATCTTGCACAACAGTGGCGCCTCCTGCGTTGTAAGTCACGATGTCTGCATATGTTATGGGGTCGCCACCACTGGTGGCAGGCGCCCCTACTCCGGTGTTGGCAAGACTGGCAAGATTCCACTGCTTTCCATAAAAAGCAAGTCCCAAGCACATCTTGTCTGCTTGCATGCCTGCTGACAGCCAGTTGTTGATTCCGTAATCAGTGTCCACGTTGGAGTTGGGGTCGTATAATGCTGTGTGTTCGCCAGTAGTGGTTGGCTCCCATGAGCCGTGGTAGTCATAGGTCATCACGTTCACCCAATCCAAGTATGTGTTGAAAGCGTTGATCGGCCAGACCTGGTTACCGACACCCGTGTAGAGCAGAATTGACTGGTAGCTCACAGCAGCTGCAAGGACAGTATTCGAATCACTTAGATTGGCAAACATTTGGATGGATTCGGAAGAAATCGTATTTGGAAGTGATTGAGGGTGAAGTTCACAGGCTGATAGTGGTACCTGTGAGGAGAAGCTCCGTTTTGCCTGACGATTGAGCCTCCGTCTGCGCAGCCGCGCGCCATTCCTGTAGCAGTAGCGCCAAATTGTCCATCTCTGCTTGGCTTTGCGGTGACTCCCAGTCTAGATCCAGTCCTTCGTAATTGTATTGGCGAGCCAGCGAGATACTGCTGTCAATGAAGGCCTGCCGCCTGGTGGATGTGCTCACCATTTCGCCAAATGTGGTAAAATTTGCTGCACCTCCGCCGATGGAGAGGAGCGTCACAACGGAAGGGTTTGAGCTCTTCGCCGTGGCCACAAAGGTCGCGTACTGGCCATTGTCGGTGGTCGGAGGCCCAACCTCGAACGAAGAAGCGTCCAAGCCTGCAAACGCGTAGTACACATGCGTCTGGTAATTGAAGTTTATGTTCTGTAACGGCAGGTCTCCCAACCAGTAACCCCCTTCCACCACAGCTCCAACCAAGAACAAATCCGGCGATACCAACAACTGAAAACCGAGCATCTGCACCAGCAAGATCCCAAACAATGACATTCTGGGCGCCATGGCAATATAAAAGACGAGGTTTTATTTTTCACAATCCAACTCAATTCCGCTAAACCCGAGACAGAGTTCGAAGTCGGGGAACTTTGAGACAGCACACGCAAAGCCCCACCGAGGAAACCCTGAAGAATACAGTGAACTAATCTAGGAGAAATATATAACAACAATCTGTTACTGGAAGCTCAGAGAAGGGACCGATTCACGTTTCTCAGCCTCTCCGTGTGCATATCTGCAGCCTGTTGGACTACTTATACCGGGCCGAAGCGGAATAGGTACCCAGTACTGGATGAACAGAATATCCAAATGGCTCCCCGCACCAGAACATTTTAATAAACTCTAAACCCTGTCTGATTGCTCACAAAATCTGAGGCAGCTACGCGACATCTTTGTCTTTACACACTCATGAATGACGGACGGATGAAGTAAAAAGGTCAGTGCGAGCTGGGTACCTGAGCTGCTTATACCGCACCGAAAGTGAACCCATACTGGCTTTTCTATTGTTACCAAAGTCAACCTGAACTATAATAGTTTAAACAGCTGAAGACGAGTAGTACATGTCATTCTCCGAGGTCGGTCAATATTTTGACCTCGAAACAGTGTGCAGAACCTTTCATTGGACCTTGTAGCGATGATCGACGCTGCAACTTTATCGCCAGATAGAGAAACATAATGAAACACAATTTGGGGAGTTGACGTAGGATAAGAGAAACGTAATGAAACACAATTTCGAAGAGGGAAGTAGAGCCAGTTTCAAGTGGCTTCAAGGGGTGGCAATGCCTTCAAAAGTGGGACCCAATCAGCATTGGTGGACTTAATCCCACTCCTCAATGGTCCGACATTTTCTATGGGACGGCAGCAGTATCGTAAAGACTACGATGCCACTTGCACTGGTGATGGAAAACTAGCCCTAAATTGCCCAGAATGCAACACTTGCCCATGCTACGAACATCAGTGTGAAACAAGTCGATGTCGAGCCACGCGTGCTGATCCTTCAAACTCACTGAACTTGAAGTGGATAATGTTTAGTAACTCATGTGATGTTGTAGTCCGATTTTTAAATTATTTTATAATGGATTTGGAATTATGACATGTATAAAAGGTGTTTTCAAAGGCACCCAAATAGACCAATTTTGTTAAGTCTTGGTATTAGAAAATGTTATTTGTTACAAGTACATGTGTGTAAGATAAAGCTGGATCTTTTTGAATGTCAACTATAACCTTGTTACAAGCAAGTTTGGCATAAAAATCTTCAAGAAGTTGCTGGAGTTTTGGTTGTACGTTGGTAGCATTTAATATGGTGGCCAGGGAACTTTGTAAAGATTCTTTGAATCTTTAAACATGGACCAAATTTTTAAGATGATTTATTTAATATAAAATAATTGTAACAAAAGTTAATAGTTAAATAATTTAAATATTTTTTGAAATTTTTAATAAAAAAAAAAAGTTATAAATTTTGTTATTTTTTTATTTTTATTTTGTATCTTTTTAAAAAAATGGTTATAGTAGCTTGACTAAAATATGTTAGGATACTTGATTTTTGTTAATAGCTTAAATTACTAGTTGTTAAAAAATTTGGACAAAAAACCAGTAATTATATAAAAAAATATAAATACAACAAAAATTAAGGTCATCTTTAATTTTGTTAGTTATACTTTTAATTCTTATATATCTTGCAGTTAGTGAGAATTTTTATAACTTGATATTTTTACTTTGTTATTTTGTTATATTTTAACATTCTTTTTTTCTTTTTTTCTTTTTAATTCTTTTACATAAAATGATCTATTTATATTCATATAACAAGTTAAAACTATGACAATAATCATCAAGTAATGATTAATTTTCTTCTACTAAAAGATATAAAAAATAATATATATATATATATATATATATATATTATACTTATATTTTTTTAAATAAAAATTTATAAATTATAATCAAATAATATCATATATTTTAATAATTATTAAAATTAAAAAATCTTACAAAATAGATTAATTTGACTTTTTATCAATCTTAGAATATGATTTTTTTATTTATGTAAAATTATTCTAAAGAAAGAACAAACTAAAACTTCTTTGACAAAACATAATCTTTTAAATTTTATATCTATTTATTCTAATTTATAATTTGTAGAATTTTCTTAAGATAATTAATGGTAGGACCTTTTTCTAAATTAATAAAATTAATATTTTTACTAGGGCCACAAAAGCCTATGATTTTTTTAAAAAAAGGTTAGTTTTTAGTTGCATTTCTTAAACAACCAATAAAAAAATATTTTAAAAAACCTATTGAAGTTTGTTTATGTATATATCTTGCATCACTTTAGTATTTTCAATCTTTGGTATTCTTAGCGTTAACACATCATCTTCGTCCTATTTACTTCTGTACAAAGTTGTATTTTTGTTAAATATAGGATTATCTTTAGATATTAAAAGAAAAATCTCTCAATTTTTAAATCTCTTACAATTTTTACATGGTAACCAGCTATTCTTTGAAAGAAATTCAATCCAATTTTGCTTAATAATTAATTAATACTTGCATTTGACATATTGTAATATTGACAACTACAAAATTGTTTTTGTTTTTTTTGTTTTTTTGTTTTTTTTTCATTTCTGTTTATTGCTTTAGCATCATAAAATTCAATGCACTTAATTACATCAATTTGTTTATCTTTCATGTCTTTAGAATTCCAACTTAAGATTCAAGCATGATTTCTTAAAAAATTAGCATCATTCAATAGCAAGATACTAATTTTTAATATTTATCTTTGGAATACAATTTTTGTATGATCTTGGACTAAAATAAGATCTCTTTGTCTAATTATCTAAATTCCTAAGTAATCTTGTAAAATAAATATGTGTCTCTTGGGCCTAAGATAGTTAAAACACTAATATATTTTGTTTTATAAAAGTATTGAATCAAAAATATTTTGAAAAATATATCTACACAAGAAACTTATATCTTTCAATCCACTTAGCAACTTCTTTTTGCTCTATTCACAACTTTTTTTTTTTTTTTTTTTTTTTTTTTTCTATCAATAGATTCACATAGTATCTAAGTACTCCTACTTTAAAACCTATCTATTTGTTGGTACTTGTCTTATTTTAATATTAACCTTAATTTAATTGAACTGGATCAAGTTGACTTTGTTAGTTGGTTCAATTCTATCAAGGTAGATCTTCCGAATTCCATTGTATTAAGTAAATTTTTTTATTAATAAGGTTTTATATTGCTTTCATAATGTATGTAATTTTTTATACAAATTTTAGAGATTTTGGATGTATTGTGTCTTTAATCTAAAATAAAAGATTTATTATAAATTTTCTAATTTTAAAATATATAAAAACTTTTAACAAATATGTTTTAGCAAGTAAAAAAATTGAATAAAAAAAACTAATAAAAAAACTTTTTAGAATGGTGATGTTTGAAAAAATAGATAATTTATTTATATTGGGTTACAAGAATCTTGTATTAAATACATGGTAATTGTGTCAAACAAGTTTTAGCTTACATGTTAAACTATATTTTCTTATTTATCAAAAAAATATTAAAAATAAAAACTTAAAATTAATCTTTTATATGTACATAAAAGAAAAGTTATAACATGATACAAATTATAATTTTTTTAATAGTAACAATATGCAACTATAGAAGTATTTTAATTTTAAAAAACCATTTTTAATAATATAATAATATATTTTATATATTTACTTCTTCTTATATTATATAAAAAAATGCTTATAAGATATGTTTTTTAAATTCCAATTCTAATACAATGTGAAGATTATAAAGCTATAATTGTGACAAATATCATATTTTATTTGCACACAATAAAACTCTATTCCAAAAAAAACCAAATATTTAGTATAATACATTAGTCTTTTGTAACATTGGGAAGTTGTGGCATAAATATATTAAAAAAAATATAGTTTATTTTAAATATATTCTATTTATTCACAATTCTAATAGTATTTCTTTCTTTATATGAGCACACTTAAGTTTTGCCATAAATTTCTTAGTATAGTACTAGTTTAAAAAATACTCAAAATATGAATTATACTTTAATTCTAAAATTATGATAAATTCTATTATATATATGTTATAAGATTTTTTTAAAAATCTATTTTGGATATAATTAGTTAATTTTTTTTTTAGATTAATATGTTTGGGATTAAATTAATAAGAATATATATATCTAAATATATTTTTTTTCTTTTTTCTTTTTTCTTTTTAATTAATTTTTGTTTAAAAAATTAATTTGAAATATATTCTTTTTAAAAAAATCATCAATTTTTTAAATCTTTCTAATAGAAATCAATTAAAAAATTTACATATAAGATTTAAATGCACCATTAAAATATCATGTTTATTTCTTGTTGTATATCTATACTCGACAAAAATCCATATTTTGTATAAGTTTGATGTCATTTAATTTTTTAATGACATTATCTTTTTTGTACACAAAATTTTTATAATAAATTAAAAATTAAAATTAAATTTGATAGAAGTAATTGATAGAGGACCTTAGTATTAATATATGCTCATCATTAATTGATTTGTATCTAAATATGCACCTTTAATCTAATTGATATAATTTTAGCTGTCAAAACCTTCTTTCAAATATAATATATTTTTGGATGTAGTAATCTTTAGATATAAAATATATTGCTTTGCTTTCATGATTATTCTATCTATGTATCATAATCTTTAATTGAATGAAGAAAAAACAATTATAAGGTCAAATATATAATTTTACTTTTATTTTTCTTCTTCTTCTAATTCCTAAGACCCTAATTTTTACAAAGTTTAAATAATAGGACAATTTGCTTATTTTATATTCCTTCATAAGAAGTATCAATTAATAAATATAAAATAATACTAGATTTAGTTCATAAATATTTAATATTACTAAAATATAAATATTTAATATTACTAAAGTTAAAATTTTAAAATAATAATAATAAATAAATAATATGAAAAAAATCTTAAAGTATTTTAAAATAATAATAATAAATAAATAATATGAAAAAAATCTTAAAGTATGATGTGGATGCTAGTGCTCAACTTCGGATAAAAATTGAAGTTGCATATATACATACATACTAGAAAGAAGACCTATTTACTAAACCAAATGATTGTTGAGTCCTAAAAGAATTTTATTAGGCAATAAAAATCTATATCATAGATTGACAATTATAACACAATATCATTGTAAATATTATGAAAATTTAATATGTCATTGACTAAATTTTTAAAATATTTATATTCATAATGCTTGCTAGATACTTCAAAATATTTTTTTCATACTCTTTCCCAAAAATTTCACATATTAATTACTAAACATTTAAAGAAGACAAAAATCACAATATTTCAAAAACATTAGCCAATCATGTATCAGTTGGAAATCAATCAATCAATCAAGGAATTGAGTGAAGTTAATACTCAGTCTTTATCGATTAGAGTCAGTTGGAATTTTGAGGACAGACACCAATTTTTCAACACAAAGTGAAATTATATATATATATATATATATATAGATACATATACATTTACACATATACTAATCATATTCTTTCAATCATAATTAAATTGGATGGTAAAATACACAGTTTGAAGTAAAGAAGAGACTTTCACATGCTTAACTAATAGATCAGATGATAAATTTCATAACAATGTAACAAATTTTGATATATGTATATGTATATATATACACACACAAATCTGGCATGCAAATCAATAAAAAATATTATGTTTAACTATACATCTTTTTTTTTTGTAGGAATAATAAACCTCACATATTCTCAAGTGAATGAACCGTCAAAATATAAGAAAATTCATGCTGTGTAGCACTCTTGTTTGTGGCAAAATCAAAGGATCCAAACAAGTTGAGTCAAGGAGGTGGTGCGAGGCGAGCTGGGGTCCCGATACCCGGATTTACCAGGGTTAAACATACCCGTATCCCCTCGTACCCTGGAGGCATATACCCGGAGTGACATTAGGGCTCCTGGACGAGGCCAATTCGCAAGGTTGAGGGCTTTAGAGTTTCCGCCCTCTCTCACTTGGGCTGCGATTGCAGGCTTGCCTTGGAACTGCCTCAGGTTGATTCGAGTTTTCGATCAGCAGGATTGTGAATTAGCTTTCTGTCGTATGATTCTCTCTCTTGCTGGTCGGAAACAGTCGTCAAAATGGTGAACAGTCAAAAAACAAGTGAGCAATTCCACTTCGTTCTTGCGATTCTTGTTGATGACTTGCGGTCGCTTGATGCCGCCTTTCATTGTTAAGGTTTCACATACACGTAGACGGGATTTATTGGGTTTTGACGAATTAGGTTGTGCCCTGTTGCAGAGAGTAAGCACAAGCGTGTTTCTATGAAGAAGAAGAGTAAGATTTTGAAGAAGGTGAAGTTGCATTGCGAAAAAAAGGCCAAGGAAGCGAGGAAGATAGTTCATTACAAGGCGAAACCTAAGGAGAGGGACGCAGAAGTTTTGGAGGATGCGCAGGTGGCCGCTATGGAAGCCCGTCGCGCTAAAGCTATCGAGAATTATGAGCAGAACCAAGCGGCGAAAAGGGAAAGGGTATGCTCAGCTGTGTGTCTGCGACTTTCAGCACTTCCATGGCCTACACTACTTCATCACTGAGCGTACTACTTGGGTGTGAAAAGCCGAAGTGAGAGTTTTCGAGCGTCATGTTTGCTATTACTGAATTATGTATTTCGCGAAATCGATTTATTTAGGGTTTGCTTTGGATTTTTGGACACAGGCTGTCGCGAAGCGTAAGATGGGATTGGCGGACGATGAAGGTGACGTTGAATTTGCGCAGCTTGCGAACAATGCCTCCAGGAAGACTTCTGAGTTTGATAAAGTTAAGAAACAGAAGAGTGACAGGGTTGGTACCCAAGGTATGCTCTAATTTCTCTGTTGTTTCGACCCAATTTCCTGTTTTAGTTTTTGCTTTGCAATCATCATTACATCATTTGTTGCAAGACCGACATGTCTTCTCCGTGTGAAGTGTTCACATTTCTTCTAGAAGTCAAGTCTAGTTTTCCTGGATTTTCATGAATGCTTATATTGTGAAGCCTTGAGTTATTTGAGGTGTTAGGTTTAGATTTCAACACTTTTTTGTTTCTTCTGAAGAGCATTCTCGAAGGCAATTTTATAAGGAGTTCATGAAGGTGGTTGAGGCGTCGGATGTGATCATTCAAGTGTTGGACGCAAGAGACCCTCTTGGTAGCCGTTGTTTGGATGTAGAACGAATGGTTCATAAAGCTGGAGGACTTAAGCGTATTGTTCTTCTCCTCAATAAAATTGGTAATTTTCACAAATCTCTATTTAGATCTCCTATACAGGAGCTGGAAACTGTCATGTGTAACGCATTTTTTGAGTTCTACTCACGCAGGTCTTTTTTGTCGAAAGACTAATGGTCATTATTGAAGCGAATCGAAAGCATGCTAGTTAGACATATAGGTTTATGCACAGTTCTAATTTTATCTACATGAGGGGTGTAATACTAGGTGCATCATCATTCCCCTTGAAATCCTTGACATACAACAAATAATATAAATCTGTTAAACTGGTCATCGATTTGCAGATCTTGTTCCTAGAGAAGTGGCGGAGAAATGGCTCAAGTATCTTAGGGAAGAATTACCGACGGTTGCATTTAAGTGTAATACTCAGCAACAACGAACGAATTTGGGAAGGAAGTCTTTTACTAATGCTACCGAGAATGCTAATGCTTTGCAAAGCAGCGACGCCCTTGGCGCGGAGACACTTTTGCAGCTTCTTAAAAATTACTCCAGAAATCAGAAGGTACTGTTTATTGTAGTTTTATCTGTTCCAAGGATGTTGATTCTAGTGTATAGGTGACTAACTTATTGCAGTGTTGTGTACAGACTAGAAGTGATGGAGTTGTTGTGCTTATTTTGTGTATGACTTGTTGCATGTGCAGATGAAAACAGCTATCACAGTTGGTGTGGTTGGGTTTCCAAATGTTGGGAAGAGTAGTCTTATTAACAGTTTAAAGAGAACACGAGTGGCCAGTGTTGGAGCAACACCTGGTGTCACGAAGGCGATGCAGGAGATTCACTTGGACAAGCATGTAAAGCTGCTCGATTGTCCTGGAATTGTGTTCGCAGCATCGGGCGACAATGAAGCATCTGCCACATTACGAAACTGCACCAGGATTGAACAGCTCGAAGACCCTGCTACCCCAGGTAAACTAGGGCAGATCTGAAACTACTGACCTTGATGGTTTGTGATCATAATCTGCTTTTGTTTGCTTCAGCATGCACAATACAATATAAATCTTAGAATGAGATGCTTCTGCGGCAATTGCAAGCCGACCTTTTTTCTGCAGCCTTTTACGATTACATGTGTTTTGAAGGGCATGGATAATCCCGTTGGTGTAACATGTGATTCGTTTGTCCAAACAGTGAAAGAAATATTGCGACTGTGTCCTGCTGAGAGGTTGAAGGCCATTTACAACATCAATAGCTTCAGCAACGTGGACGAGTTTCTGATGAATGTTGCAATGGCTCGAGGGAAATTGAAGAAAGGAGGTGTTGTAGATAGTCCTGCTGCAGCCCGCATTGTGCTTCATGATTGGAATGAAGGTACGCTCAGAATATATTGAGTCGTCGATGAGTGTTGTAACATGTGATTGTTTCGAAAGCGTGGTAGTAATTAATTTGCGTTGCTATTAATACCAAGAGAATTCTATCCTGTATGCTCGTGTGTTTAGATAGGCAAATCCTGCAATTTTAGTGTGAAACTTAACGTATTTGTTATTGTGACTGTTTAAGCTCCACTGATATTTAGATTGCGGTGTGTTTTATCAAACATCCGTCTTCATGAGTGTTGTTGTTTCCTAAAACCCACGCTACCACGTGTTTTCCAGGGAAAATACCATACTTCACAACACCTCCTGCACGGGAAGTCAGCGAACATGCTGAATTTGGGACAATTGTGTCAGATTGGGGCAAGGAGTTCGACGTGGAGGCAGTATTTCAGAACGAGGCATCTGCTGTTATAGCTGGTCTTCCTTCTATTGCAGATTCTTCACATGTTCAAATGTCGTCTAGTGCTCCACTCAAAATGGACGTTGATGATTCTCTGGTACTCTTTCTTTTGACTCAATTGTATCTGGATTTTGTGGTGGAAGCTAAAACAATTCTCAGATGTCAAGTTGACGCACATCCTTTTTAATTGATTTGGTCTTGTGCTGAGGGGTATGTTGATTCTCTGTACAGATCAACGAGGCCATGGAAGAAGAGAACAGTGACGAAGAAGAGGAAGAGGAAGAGGAAGATGAGATGGATGCCGGTCCCAGTATGATGGACACAAACGAAGTAGTTGTGAAACGGGGTAGAGCTTATTTGAGCCAGAACGAAAGACTTTACGATGCTGAAGGAATTCAAAATCCACATGCCAAACGAGCACTTAAAAAGAAGATGAAGAAATCAGCTAAGAATGGCCCTTTTCCAACAATCAATGGAAACGCATCTGATGACTACAATTTTGAAACAGACTACATTGAAGATGGAATGACTGCAGACCAGGAGGGTGATGGTGAGGATGAAATGGAGGGCGTCAACTAGGTTCGTCCTGGAGATGAGCACTCTTGATGATTGTCTATTCATCGCCTCTTAGTTATGCCAGAGTAAGTTTCGCTCTTCATGGAGACCTTGAAGCGGATCGTTCCTTTCCTCAATACTTCTTTTCCTTTCATCCGAGGCTCCTTGCTTGCAGCTCAGAGGTACATTGTTGCTTTCCTTTTCTAAATGTGAAGGACCATGCGGAGCGCTTTTTTAGCTCCTAAAATTAGTCAAATAGTGTTAGTTCCACAGGGCACAAGGCTTTGTAATAGTTTTGTAGTGGTGTAAGCTGAGCCATGACATATAGAGCTTGTGTCTGCTCAGGTGGAGGTACCATGGTACACTTGTTTCGGCGTAGTTTAAATCAATTATGAGTTAATCACTAATTTCATATGTAATCTATTATTTGGCCAAAATTGAGAGCCATAGTAAAAGTACAAGTAAAAAACTGGAGGCAACCATTTATTTGTTTCTTTGTTCTTGGGTCTTGGTTACTAAGAATCATACAGGGTCAGAACATAGTTTGTTGGAGCTTTTGAGCCGCTTGGAGATAATTTAGGCACAATTGATTGAAGCTTCTGCTTTCTAATCTCCTCATTTGTGCTGGAGATTGGGCGACTGCGTACAGTAACTTGATTTCCCTGATTCTTATCCCCACACCCCGGTAGCTGGAGTGAAAATTGTATAGAATATTATACTAGTTCTGAAGAGAGTTGAGTAAAAATAGTAACCATTGGAAAAAGTATAATGTTCATTGTTAGCAAATTGTAATTTTTGTTTGCAAGTTTTGGGTGTCTCCAAATTTGATTTTGCAGAGCAGGCACTTAGCTTGCACTTTGACCTTTTTACATCTGTCCATCTTCCTTGTGTGTGGACAGACTTGGATGCTAGGTAGCTGCCTTAGATTTTGTGAGGTTGTACTTTGACCTTCTTACTTTATTTGTCCATCTTTCTTGTGTATGGATAGACTTGGATGCTGGGTAGATTTTGTGAGCAGTTCAATAATGGGTAACCAATTGTTGGGAGCCCCTAAAATAGAAGTGCAAGGTTTGGGGTTAAAAAAAAAAAAAACACACAATTATTTTTGGGTAATTAGTCAAGGTAAAAAATGTGGAGTTTATTAAAATGTTTTGGTATGGGGAGCCATTTGGATTTTCCGTCCATTTAACACCAGATATGAGGTGGGTACCTATTCCACTATGGCTGTCCAAATTGCCTTTAACAACCATTTATAGTAAAAATAAAAATATTATTTATTACAAGAATTATGTATATCTTTATGTTAGAAGCACCTTTGCTTGAAGTCAATGATTATGCTCTATTGATTTGTTGGGACAAAAGGCATGACATATATGACATGCTAGGGCTAATTTTCCCACACATTGAAATGTGGTAATTCATGGATTTTGGGTAACTCTGATTTTGTTTTTGATGTGCTTGCTTGTGCTTGCTTTCATTATCCAATAACCCAAAGCTGAAGGAGAGAACTCCCAAGGCAAGAGTTCATACGATTTCTCCGTGCTACAACATGAACCGAGCGCATATTTGACGCAGGTGGGGAGAATCCATTAAGGTTTCCATTCCCTCCCTCATTTTTATCAATGGATGGGTTTGAATATGGCAGTGCGGAGCTGGAAAAGAGAACGGGGAAGTTTGATATCATTATTGGAGATCTAGCAGACCCTGTCGCAGGAGGCCCATGTTATAAACTGTACACACAAGCGTTTTATGAACACGTCCTGAAGCCAAGGTTGGAGGATGGAATTCTGGTCACCCAAGTGAGCGACTTACTCATAGCCTTCATAAAATAGTCCCGTCAACTTTCTTTATTCATAGAACTATTTACGCTTTATTTTACATTTTTTATTATTTGGTGTTGTTGGTGGTTGGTTTGTTGAATATATTAATTCGTAAGAGCACATTACATTGCCCAATTGCAGAGAGGACCTGCAGGTATTCTATCACATACGGAAGTCTACTCCTCTATCTATCACACACTAAGACAAACATTCAAATGTAAGCACTTAAAGACTTTCAATGCTCCACTTGAAGTTCAGAGATTGGACTACCACGTCACAGATCGTTCGACCGTTTGTAGGCATTCTCTTTTCGTTTACATTTTGGTGGCTGCTAACATGAAAACTTCTCAGTTAATTGTTATGTTACGTAAAGTTTATTCCTTCTCTAACGCTGAATTGTGGCTTGTAGATGTTGTACCATACGCAGCACACGTACCATCGTATGCTGATACTTGGGGTTGGATTATGGTTAGTTACGCTTTGCCTCTGGAAAATGACACGACTGGGATATGCTGTTCTTACATCTATTCATGTCTTTCTAGAAACTCTTGATTGACATACTTGTAACAGAACTAGATTTTGAACACTTGTACAGGCCTCAGACCAACCAATCCCAGCAATCAGTCCCGAGGAAACTGATAGCAAAGTAAAGCAACGTATTGATGGAGAACTCAAGTTCCTGGATGGGCAAGCCTTGTTTGCAATGATTGGTCTCAAGCATGTTCGCGAAAGGTACGTTCACCATGACTCATATCGCGTGATTGTTTGAAGCCAGGGAAGGCCTGCAGATAATTTGCAGCAGGAATGTGATGAAATATGTTAAAGACGGTGGGATCATGTATTTTTCCACAGCCTGGCAACAGAGGGAAATGTACACTGAGGAGACAGCACGGTTTATCCATGGACATGGTACTGCTGTGAAGTAGATATTTTTTGGGACACACTGTAATAGTCCACGGTACGACTGTCTGGACATTTCCTTCCATGTAAAGACCCAAATTTACAGACGTGGTCCAATCAGCCATGTTGATGCGAGGAAAAGAACATGCTCACTCGTGGATACTCGTGTTGCATAGTTCACGTTCTGATGACTCACCGAACTGGAACGGAAGGTGACTCGTTACTTCTGGCTCTCATTTAGACGGAAGCAAGGATATGTGCAGTAGTATTTTACTTCAATAAAAAATACAAAGAAAAAACAATAGAGATGTCAGCTCCAGCACAAATGTGTGACAAGTCAGGAAAATTGTGCTCCTCATGTTCAGGATAAGAACTAATAACGAGCCTCTCAAACGGACCAATCTCTTCCCGAGGCTCAAGATAAACATTGAATGCCCTCAGTGAGTTCCATGAAATGAAGTGGCACAGCCGACACCAGATCAACTAAAAGAACCCAGAACTGGTCTGCATAGACTTGCACAAAGCTTCAGACCATCAACTAACATTGTAATAATATGGTACCAGTACTCCCTAAAAAAATCAGCTGCGGTGCTATTAAAAAATCGGCGATGGAAATGAACATATGATAAGACTACAAACACGAGCATTGCTAATCGATAAGACACCTAATGAGGAAAAAGTATCGCTTATTACAACATGAGTATCTACCATCTCTCTCACAATACACCAGCTACTGCAGAAAGAGCGGTTCAATCGCATGGGTGGATGTAAGAGCAGCTTGTCTCCATTCGAACTGAAAAATTGACAGAAATAAAGATATATGGAAGAAAAACCAGTAGACTGTATGAGGCTTCCATGGCTTAAAAATTAGCTGCTGACTGTATGTGCACTAAATACCTGAGAAAAGAGTTAAGAAACTGACTTCATGAGATCAACCTCCCGCTGGCAACCTCTAAACCTCAATTTGAAATACCCGGCTTCTAGCTGCAGCACCCAATTGCTTAAATGTTGCCAGCAGTAACAATAGCTCAGGTAATTTGTCAATTCCAGAAACCATCACCAGCGTCCCCATCGTACACAATGTACATAATACGGCGTTTGATTGCATTGCATATGGCATGCTGACAGATCCTCAAGCCTCGTTCTTCAAGCGCTTAATCAATGCATCGATTAGCTTCTTCTTTGCAACAACTCTTCCTCCGCGACCCCCACCAAACATCTTCTCTGGCAGATCCTTGAATTTCTCCCCAATGAGGATGATATTTTTAGGATTCAGCGCACCGTAGTTTCTCTCACGGATAACAGGATTCAAGTAAAGATCAGGCTGAGTGGCCATGAAGAGGTTGACTGTCTGACGGGCTTCTGAAAGAAATGACTTCAAGGGCTGCGCCCCTGGTACTCTGTCCTGGACACTTGTCCGATACTTGTCATCAGCAAAAGATTCTAGTATCGTTAAATCTGTTTCGATGCCCATCACCGCGTAAATGTTAAATCTCTTTACGTCCTCACTCAAAAAGGTCTCCATGATGCGTCTGGAAATGTGCTCAAGAACACCACTGATCACTTTATAGAACGCAGTTGGTGGAAGGATTTCCTGGGATGTTTCCGCTATGGTTTGCAGGTAGATATAAACGTCGTTCAAATAATCGTTAGCACCTTGCGGAGGGTCATCAGGACTCCAGTTAATATTCAGAGTCGAATTCATGACCTCGTCCACTTTCGACTTCACCAACTTGATCATAGTGTCGTGTGCAACAGCTTGCGAGTTTCTCAGAACGGACTGAGCGGACAGAGCTCCATGAGGACCTTCAACAAGCCGAGTAGGGATGCCGCAAAGCTTGGCAGCATGTTGCGCAAAATAGTCACATGCAGTCTCAAGTACAGTCATATTGGCAGCAATCTGCATAGCGTGAGATACTCCCAGTATAGGACTTCGAACAAGCCTGAGTAACGCCTCGTTCAACACTGTCACCAAAAGCTTATCTAAATACCTCTTTACTAGGTCGTAGTAATCGATATGGCCTCCGTAAGCCAAGAAGCTGACAGAATCCTCGATGAAGGATCTCACGATTCGACAGCAGTCAGGTACGGTAGCTGAGAAGGGGGCAATATACGGGAATGCAGGCATCACATCCACACTCTGAAGGTGGAAAGCCAGCACATTCATGTTGTACTCGTATTCTTTCCTCATCATCATACGTTCTGACTTATCATTTGCTAGGACGTCATTGATGCGGTAACGGCAGTCTGCTAGAAGAAGTTCGTGATACTTGTCTCTCATCGTGTCAAGCACCTCCAGCAATGGTCCGACCTACAACAAACAAAACAAAACCAAACAAAATTACAAAAGAAGAACAAAAATCGAATCGAAAATCCAAACGCACTCAATTACGTGCGTGTAAGAAGAGACCAATTGGAAAATTGGTACAACACACACCTGGTAACCGTATCTTCGCAATGTGGCCCCAAGCAAACTAACATAATCCTTCACTAAAAGGAGATGATTCGCATCCTGCATTCGTGAAAATTGGTCTTCCATGACGATGGTCACTTTGCTAATAGCCGACTCCCACAGCTGTTCTGTTCTGGCACTAGTCATCAGACCGCCTGCAGACCTCAATACACGGTCCTCAACAATGAAAAACCCAGCCAGCTGAGCAAAATATGACTGATGCGACTCCAAAAATGACTGTGTGGTGGAAATTTGTAAATCAGAATTCAGCTGCAGCTGCCTGTTCTTGAAGTAGTACTCTCGAAACTGGTCCTGCATCCCCAGACATGTGTTGATGTGATATGCCCTGTAAACTGGGGTGAGGTCAAATTTCAGCTGGGAGTCGTCTTCATCCAAGTCTTCCATTTCTAGCATGTATACCAACTCCTTCGATCCCGACCGGCTTTGCTCTTCAGCCTGCCGCTGCCGTCCTCGGAGGTCTTCCTCTCGTTGCCGAGCTGATGAAGCTTGCCCAATTGAGAGTTGGCCGATCTCCCGGGAAGCACTTCGGATATGAACAAGCCAGTCGTTGAACTCCTTATTCACCTTTCTCTCAATATGTGCTCTACACACAGGGATCTGTCTTTCTAGAAGCTGGCGCAGGGCTCGAGCAGGTAGTACAGGCATAAAGTCTCGCTCCATGATGTCCAAGGCCTTCAGTGCCGGATAGTAACTGTCATTCATCACATGTTCATTCACCCTCATGCATAGATCCACCACAGCGGTGCACGTTTTGAGCGAGTCAATCGCCTGCATTATGTTCTTCTTAGTTCCATGAGACTGTATCAGGGCGTCCAGCATCCGTAAGAGAGTATCGCCAACCTCTTGTAACTGCCTGTTTTCCTCTGCAAGCCCAGATTTGAGCTCATCTGCGTCGACAAGAACATACCGCAATTCGTCCACAGCACGAATAAACTCCGAATAGTGAAGCTTGCAAAGGTCCTCGATTTCCACCTCTTTCTTTTTCACAAAATTCTTGAGTTGGTGAATCAGCGTCTCTGGCTTTCCAACTTCAAATGCTGCTCGGATGAACGGGGCTAGGTCTTCGCCATTGCCTATGGCAGACGCCAGCGCCGAGTCATCCACTCCCATCATCCCCCCATCCCCATTCTCTGCCAACCCTGCTCTCTTTGCCTTACTCATCGCGGCTAGATCCAGTAACACCTAGCACAACACTCTCATTGACGACCTCGGGCCAGGAGGTTGTAAAACCAAAAGCCCCCAAAATCCACAGACGGAGTCGTGCCCACCACGTCCAACCACACCACCTCCTACAAAACCACCCTCTTCCTTAGATTGCATCACTTCTCACGCTGCAGGGGTTTCCATGCGATAATCCGCCTCTAAGATCCCAATCTGGCTCCTGGCCTTACCGTACCCCCATCTCCAATACCACTCACAGATCCTCTGCTCGCTGACCCCAAAACAGCACCGGAAAATCACGCGCTCTGTAAACCACGGGATCTCGCGGGGAGGAAAAAGACCCACGAGAAAAGAAAAAGAAAAAAACAACACCCCAAAAAAATCCCTCGCAAACAGAACCTGGAAAATCAGAGACCTGTTTCGAAGCCTCGAAACCCTAGAACTTCTGCCCCCAAGCGAATCCAATGCTGAGCCGCAAATTCATGGCAGAAAGAACACAACCCAAGAGGGGCGAGGGATGCGATCTGAGAGAGAGACAGAGGACTCACCTGCGAGCATGGATGGCGAGAGGTGGTTCGACCGCTGCGCAATGTGCACGCCCATAGCCCCGCTCCTCCGCAACGACGAGGCCCCCCCGCTCTAGGCAAGTCAGTCAGGAAGTGAGCCAGTGAGTCAGTCAAGCACGCAGGGTGTGCTTCCCTAGGGGCATGCCCCCCGTGCCTTGTCATTGCCCCCGTTCCCTCCTCGCCCTGTTCCCTCCCTTCGCGAACGCCGCGCTCTCTCTCGCGGTCCTTTCTGGGCCTTCCCTTTTACTTTTTGAAAAAGCGTTTGCTTGTGATTGCGACCATGAAGGTGGATTTCATGGTATTGAGTGAGGATTCCTTTTACGATTATAGATGGCATTTTGAAATTTATGAATATATATATATATATATATGTTTTGGTTCTGGATGATTCATGGAGCTGAATTGCTTGTAGAGGTTGTCTACAGGACAAATCCATTCCAATAGCCAGTAATATCATACCATGTTTCAATTAATCTGCCCATTAAGGTATTTTTACTAAAATATATTATAAATATATATTTGTATTTTAGTTTTAATTTTTTTCCAAAAGTAACTGGTGAAGTTGATGATGATGCAAATCTTTGTGTCTATTCTTTAATGTCATAATAATAGTATAGTAGATTTACTTTTTTAATATTAATTTAATCTTTAAAATTTTAATGTACATCTTATATATTAAAGAATTTTTTATTCTTCTAAAAGAATAATAAAATGTTATAATTAAAATTTTAAAATCTACTTGTAAAATTTTAACTATAATAACTCACAAAACTAAATATAAGTGGTGGTTTGTAAACTTCAATAAATAATGATAGAAAATATAGAGGCAAAAATCTTTGACTCTAATATAGAGACAATGATATATGAAGTCTTTGTCAAGGATGAAAATTTTGTAACAAAAATAGAAAGAAAAGTAAAAAAAAAAGTAGTGCCTCTATTGTCTTCTTTGTTTACTTAGTTTTGATGATTTGTTGTTTAATGATTTTAAAATTTTGTAAAGACTTGTAGTACCTAAGATTGAAATAAAAGTATAGTGTATATTGTGACTTGTAATCTCTATAATTGGTATTGTGGATTTTTGTAGAAAATATATCACCATATTATTGTTGTTGTTATAAGAACAAAAGAACTCTATTCTTATGCAACTAAAAAATATCACTTCTACATATATAGTTGCAAGATTGCTTGAAATTTTTTAATCATCTATTTTGTATCTTAAGCATCATGTGGAATGAGAGTTAATAAATTTTTAAAAAATACATTTACAAAATTTCATAGCAAAAAAGTAACAATATAACATAGCCCTACTCACCATTAGTTGATGCCACATGGCAATAGAGATTATAATGAGGATTTGAAAAGAAACTAGTAAAAAAATTTTGTAATCAAACATTAAAGCATGCATTCAAAGAAGGTAGTTTACAAGTACATGTGCAACAAAATAAGCCATTTTTTTGTAGGAGAATATTGTCAAGAATATGAATTATGAAAGAACAAAATGTGAATATACTCTTATATTATTCAAAAGAATAGAAAATCATTCAAAGATGGAATAATATTAAAACAAGAATAGCTATTATCAAAGACAAGAAGACTAGAGATTCTTAAAACAAGACTAAGAACAAGAAAGGCATTGATAAGAATGAAGAAGTCTTCATTTTTATCCCTATATATACTATCAATCTAAGAGCTATGTGGCAGTGTTGTATAGGACCTCCAACATATGTCCCATTTGTAAGATACATGTCAAACTTCCGAGACAAATTTCCTACATGTGCACCATGTATTTAGCTTGTTTCGCAAGTTGCCAACATATGTAACACATGACTAGCTTGTTGGCCAAGTTTCTAATCTACCAATCACCTACAGCCATGTATAAAGGTGAAACTGCATCTATAAAGCTGTTAAGAAGCTTTTCTCTAAGACATTATCAAATTAATCTACTTCTACCTACTTCTATCTATCCATATTAATTAGATAATTATTGGAGTAAATCTTATGTCCTTGATATTATCTCCCCTTCTAAGGACAAGTTCTACAAGGAGCGGTGATTATATGTTAAAGAAATCCAAAATGAGCCAAATTGTGCTTGCAACATACTTTGATCTTTGAAAGATTTTCTTAATTCTTCATCTTGGTCTTGATAGATGTTGTCAATGAAATACATTAACTTTTATTGATGCATTTATTAGATTCTTAGATGGCTCCTATGTGTGTTTACTAATATCATATCCACGCCAATGTATCACATATTTCAGCGGATTTTGACATCGCCTTAAATCTAAGACCTCTTCTATCTCAAATTCTTCATTGTTATCCACTTCTATATGAGGTGGTGGCATTTGTCTTCTTCCTTATATGTCCATTGTCTTGTATGTTTTAAATAGAGATATATAGAATATAAGATAGATCTTTATAGATTTTGATAGGTATAATTAATAAGCAAGTCAATTAATCTGTTCACAAATTAGAAATGGTTCAAATCTACAAAAATCCGGTTTGTCACAAGGACAAATAGTCTCAATATTACAACAAAATAATCATATCTTATTGCCCTCGTGGAATTGAGGTTGTTTTTTATCATAGACATTTGCATTGATCTTTTATTATTCTTGAACTTCTTTTAATTGTACCTTCATTGTTGCATGTAACTTTGACAATTAATGTGCCAAATCTTCTACCATAGGATTATTAGCTTTTGAAAAGTCAAAAGTATCAAATCATGGATAATAATTATAATTAACAAAGAATGGAGTTCATTGAATAGAAGAATGTATCAAATTATTATAAGCAAATTTTGCCAATGGCAAAAGAGTTATCCAAACATCTTAATGATAGTTGATGGTACATCTCAAATATTGTTTCAAAATTTAATTTATTCATTTTATTTGTCTATCAATTTGAAGATGGAAAGTTGAAGATAGTTTTATGTCTGTTTTCAATATTTAAAAAAAAAAATTCTAAAATCTTGATATAAATTGTGTCCCTCTATCTGATATAATATCCTTTGATAATCCATGATAGTGATAGATATTATCAAAGAAGAGTTTAGTTGTTTCTTTATACAAGGTCTAAGAATTATTTCAAAGTATTATGAAACTTAGATGAATTATTTTTAATATCATGAACAAGAGGGTCTGAAGACATATTTGATTAGACTTGCTTGAGAAAAGTTGAATCAACAATTAATGTTGATTTTATTGCTTGAAGATGAAATTACTCTAGCTTCAAGAGAATTGTTCTTTATTGATTAAAAGCTTAATTTTTTTTTTTGATACAAAATAAGAATGTCTAAAAAAGACATTAAATAAATCTTATTATTTTTTTAGCCAATAAGTGATAATAAACTTGAATCTTGACAAAGACATATTCAAAAAAGCCTAACAATGATTCAATATATTGTTGTGTGGCATGATCTTTTATCTAAGAATATATTGGATACTTGGTTGTGGAGAATTTATTTAAAACTTATTGGCAAGAGTCTAATAAGTGATTTGTCTTTAATAAAAAAGACAAATAACACAATGATATTATAAAAGATAATTTTTATTAATAAATCCTTTTGTATTTAAGTAGATTTATACAAAAAGGGTCAAATTGCCATAAAAACCCTTCAACACCTTATTCACCTGCAAGGACTTATTTCTTTATAAACTTTAAAGTTCAATAACTCTTGAACTGACTATTTAATTTCTATAAAATTTTCTTTAAAGTGTAGATAATTATCTTAAATTTTATTATAAGAAATAATAAATTATAAATTTATTGCTGATCATCCAATATCTTAAAAATCCTAATATGTACTTAAAATCCTAGCTCAAAGATACTTAAGTACTATTTTCCTCATATCTCACAAATCCAAAACCTTAATACCACAAAATTTTTGCATATAATCTTGTGACATAAACATATACACTTTTAAAACTTTTAAACTAAAAATTTATCAAATTGCCTAAGATATAGCTCAAAATATAAGCACTAATTAAGCGGGGTCATTTATTGCTCTTAGCTTACAAGCACTAATTTAAGCTCTCAATATCTCCTTTATCCTAATTTGGATTTCATTCAATTATATGTGAAAAGTAGAGTTGAAAAAGTGTTCTTTCAAATCTCAATTTTCGATCTTCTATTATTCTCTATATGCACGAGTTATATCCAAAAAAGTGACAATAGATATAATTTTGATACTTTAACTTTGAGTGCCTATATCTCCTTCATAAAAAGTCCAAATCATCCAAAATTTGCACCAAAATCACATTCGAAAATCCAAACTTGTTGACCTTAGCTTCTAATGTTTGATTACCTTCAAAAAACAAACCCTAATTCCTAATAAATCCTTAGGCAGTCTCCTTGAAGTCCATTGGGTATGATTTATGGCCAATAGGAGTAGAGACTTCTATCATCTATCTCCATTCATTTACATGGATGGCCTAATTATCCCCTTTCATACTAAAAATCCCTTTCTAATCCTTTTTCTTATAAGATTTATATAATATGTGTTCTAAATATTAAATAAAATCAATAAATAAGATCTTAAGGATCACCGATATCTAACAAAGGTGACTTAAGATATATAAAATTTATTATCAATATAAATCAATCTCAAAATTATTATTATTATTATTATATATATATATATATATATAAACCTCATTAATAGCCCTATTAAAAAGATTCTTTCTAAACTAACAATCTAATCACATCTTGTAATCAATAAAATCCATTGATATGGCTTTCATTTAATTGTATAGTAAATTGTATATTATGTATATATGATTTTTTTACATAATAGCCGAATCACAATACAACAATATATGTTGATATGAAATACTTGAGGTTTTTGTGATTTATATATACAGTAACTGGACTAAAAGTACCTTCGAGATAATAATATCATTCTTGAAAAGAATCCACAATTGCAAGAAGTTTTTTATCATAGATTTTGTAGTTTATCTCTACTGCTGAAAATTTCCTGAAATAAAAAACTATTGGATGGAATTTATTATCTGCTCTCATTTGTAATAATATCACATCCAAAATAAAGTCAGAAGCATGTGTTTCCATAAAAAATGCCTTAAAAAAATTGATTTGATACAAGATTGATACAAAAATAAAAGCTATCTTCAAAGCTTTAAATGATGCTTCTACTTCTTTATTCTACTTGAGTTTGTCTTTACAAATTAAGCATGTAAGTGAAGCTGTAACTTTAAAAAAAAAAATTGATGAAGATTTGATAATAATTAAAAAATTCTAAAAAATATTGCATATCTTTTATTATTCTTAAAATCTTCTAGTCTATAATTATTTAGATTTTTTAAGATCCATCTTAAAACCATCATTTAAAATGATGTATTATAAAAAATCAATTTGAATAGTGTAAAATACACACTTTTTCATCTTGGCATATAGTCTTGCATCTCTAAGTTTTTATAATATATAATAAACATAAAGTTCATATTTTTTTATGTTCTTAGAATAGATTAAAATGTTGTCTAAATAATAGACAATAAAATCATTAAGAAATTCACAAAAAATATCATTTATAAGATATTAAAAAGCAATTGGTGCATTTATAAGTCCAAAAGCTATGATATTATATTCAAAATGCCCATACCTAGTTCAAAATATAGTCTTCCATTCATCACCTTCATTGATGGAGACCAAGTTGTATACTCTTTAGAGATCTATTTTTATATAGATCTTTGCTTGATTGAATTAATCAAAAAGTCTTGAAATCAAAAATAAAAGATATTTATTCTTGATGGTAATCTTATTAAATCCTCAATAATCTATGCACATTTATAACAATTATTTTTTTTTTCTTTATAAATAAGATAGAAGGTCATATTGGAGATTTTGAATGGCATATAAAATTCTTAACTAAGTTTTTGTCAATATATTCTTTCAATATAACTAACTCATTTTGTGATAAATTATAGATTGGTTCAAATGGTGGTTGAGCTTGCTCTTGAAGATCAATTGAATAATTATAAGATCAATGCTTTAGATAAAATATATATATATATATATATATATATATAATAAAATATCTTTAAAATCTTAATATTAGCTAGGAATATCACTTGCAGTCTTTTCAGCATCCAAAATGGATGTGGCATATATAGCAAAAGATGATCTTTCTTTTGCCGCATGTATAAAAGCTTTTGCACCTATTAATGAGGATTTGGTTGTATTAGAATTATGTATGTCTACTTGATTTACAAATTTTTAGATTAAACTATGAAAAAATTTAAGATTGTAGGAAGTCTAATCTATTTGAGGATTATACTTTTCTAACCATGATAATTATAAAATAACTAGATTGGAAGGAAATCTAATCGTATTAAATATTATTATATTATTATATTTTTTAATTGCTACATCTAAAGAAACAGTCTCATAAATAACATTTTTAGAAGACAACAAAAAACCATCTATAACTTCTACATACATGGATTTAATTTTCTTGACAAGAGATATTTCTTATTTTTTAATAAAGTCTTTGTCTATAAAACAAATTGAGGCTCCTAAATCTAATAAGGCAAAGACTTAGTGATTTTTAGATCTTAAAAATAAATCTATTGTAAAACAAGATGAGGGATCTAAAGAGAGAATAAGACCTATAAAAGATATTGCACATGGTTCTAGCCATATGGTCTCTATTGTAGTTGAAAAAACTTGTTTTCCAATACATTATCTTTTTTAGTGACTATACTCTTTATTTTGTGATTGTGTTGGTTCTTTGGACAATATTGAGTAATATATTTTGCCTCTTTATAATAAAAGCATAGATCCTTTTGATGACATTCAATCTTTTCTTATTCAGTGAGAGATTTAAAATACATTGCATCAATTTGTATTGGTTTTGATTTAATCAAATAAAAATTTGAAAACTTAAGAGTTGCTATCATCAATCGACTTATTCTTCTCCAACCAAATCTATGTTCTTGATGCCTTTTAAATAATCAATTATCATATACAATAGTTTGAGCAATAAATTATTCCAAAGAATCCACTTTCAACATTTTTAATAACAAATCTTTGATGTTATCCTTTAATCCATAATAAAATTGATGCATAAGGATTTTATTGTTCCACTCTATATTGTAAGTAAGGTTTTGGAATTTTACAACATATATTATTGTTGACCGTGATACTTATTGCAAAGATAAGAACTTGGTCTTTGTTACCTTCTCTCAATCACTTTCTTCAAATGTGATTGTAAACTTTTTAAAGAATAAATTCAAATTATAAAAAAATTATGAATCTTTTTTTTTATCAAAGGTATAAATTTAAAAAAAAAAAAAAAAAAAAAAAAAAAAAAAACTTCAAAATAGATTACGCTTATGAATCCAACTTGAATAAATCTATTAGGATATTGGAAAAGATGCAACCTTAGATATAATTTGACTTGTTGTAGAAACCCTTGAAATTTTGATCTTGTTCTATCAAACTTCTTATACATACTAATCTTTATGTCCTTCACACTTGTAGAAGCAAAGCTTCTTAGATTTGCTTGTGAGGTCGATTTACTTGCTTCTCTTAATTATACAATTTTTTGGCGTATGCTTTGGATTTTTTCTATAGACATAGGAATAGTACTTTCATGATTGGTATTAGTGATTTGTAAAATTTTCATCCTAAGAATGTTGACAAGCTCTTGAAAATTTGCGATAGTTACAAATTTGTTCTCACTTCTGCTAAGTGTAGCATCTATGATCTTTCCTTCCATCTTAGATAACTTAATAAGTCCACAATTCAAATTAGAGGATGATAATCTGTAACTTCTAATATCAAATAAAAATCTCTAAAAAGATGGATGATCCATTCTCTTTCAAGAAAAAAAATAAGGTTATAAAATAAAGAATATTAATTTAAAGGTGGATAGTCTATAATATTTAAATACAATAATAGAAATGGAATAATCCAATCACTTCTTAAATATAAAATAAAAATAATGAATTCTTCACTCTTATCAAATTGTCAAGGATATAAATCATGAAAGAACAAAATGTCAATACACTCTTGTATTACTCAAAAGAATAAGAAACTATTCAAAGATGGAATAATATTAAAACTAGAATGGCTATTGCTAAAGACAAGAAGATTAGAGACTCTTGAAACAAGGCTAAGAACAAAAAAGATATTTACAAGAATGAACAAGGCTTCACTCTTGTCTCTATATATATTATCAACCTAAGAATTATGTGGTGGCATTCTGTAGAACCTCCAACATATGTTCTATTTACAAGACACATGCCAAACTTACAAGATAAGTTTCTTACATAAGCACCATGTATTTATCTTGTTTTACAAGTTACGAACATGTGCAACACATGGCTAGTTTGTTGGCCAAGTTTCTAACCTACCAATCATCTATAGCCATGTATAAATGTGAAATTATGTCTATGAAGCTTCTAAAAAGCTTCTCTCTAAGATATTATCAAATTAATCTACTTCTACCTACTTCTATCTATCCATATAAATTAGATAATTATTGGAATAAATCTTATGTCCATAATAAATATCTATGCATAACTTAAATTTATTAATAAGTATCAACATTGGATTTTTGATGATTGAAAATATATAATTTTCAATGACAAAATAAAGATTAGTAGGTTTTATAAAGATAGAAGGTCTTATTTTTGGAATATTAATAAACAAGTTGATATATCACCACTCTAAGTTTGTCAAATAGTCAAACATAATAGAAATTTAATTATAATTTAGAATTTTATAATTTTTTATAGACCTTATTTCATTTATAAAATAGAAAGAAGCAATGACCAATATGATTTCAAGTATATTTTAGAAGATTATTTGTATTATACTATATAAGGATATAATTTAGAATCTCACAATTTTTTTTTTAGGATGACAATGCTCCAAGTTATTCAACTAAATTTATGCAAGAGATGTTTAAGTTGTAGTCTTTTCTAGCTCTTAATAACAAGCTCAATTACCAAATCTAAATTCCATTGAGTACTTGTAAATACTTCTAAAATGTTACTTAAATCATTTTGAAAAAGCTCTAATATAAATATTGCAATTTTAAGAACAAGTAATTGAAGTATCCTATGCAATCATTGTTAATAAGAATAAGAATCTTTATGAAACCATATCTAAGCATATTATATTAGTTTTAAAATGTGAAGAATATTGGACCAAATTTTGAAGTTTAATTTTTTGATATGTATAAAATTAAACTTTTTGATTAGCATATTTTTAGTGGCTATGTACTTATATTAATGCTTCTTCTTCAATATTTTAAAAAATATATATAAGATTATATATAATATTATTTCTACTTTTTAATTTTTAGTTGTAATATCATAATTTTTAAATATTGTGTCTTAGATTTGATGATGCACACTTTGTATTCAATTTTATAAATCATAATATTATCTATTTTATAAATCTTATTTATAACTTTGTATAAACTTTTAATGATAATAATAATAATAGATTTTATCTTATTATTAAGTATTTTGGTTATCTACTATTTAATTTTTTATGCATATGAAAAAAACTAATTTTTTAATAAATCAAAAATTTTAATATTTATTATTTCTTCATATTTTTATTATAATTCTTTGTTTTTAAAAATAATTAAATCAGATATTATATATTTTTTAATTATAGCTTTTATCTATTATAATAAAATAAAATAAAATAAAACAATTATAAAATTTTATTTATGATTTTAAAATAAAAAACTATTAATAAAAAAATTGATTTTTTTTTAAAGATTTATTACCTTAAGGCTATAATAAAAAAAATTAACTAAGAATCAATAAGTAAATATTGATTTTTATAAAATTAAATTTATAATGATTTTTATAAAATTAAATTATTTAATTTAAGATTGGTTTAAAATATATTTTAGATTTTATTTATGAATCTAATATTTAAAAATATATTACTAATCAATTATTTATATCTTATAATATTAAATTTGATAATAAAATTAAAGAATCAAAATTTATGATTATAATTAAAATATTTAGATCAAATTTATTATTAATAAATATTAATTATAAAATTATAAAATTATATAGATATATATATATATATAATTTAATCTCAAATAGATTTTGTATAATATCAATAAAATAAGTTAATATAATTCTTAGTTATATTATTTGTATTTTAATTTATTATTATATTATATATTATTACATATCAAATTTTTTAAATATGTTACTTTTAAATCAAAACAAAGACTTCCAATAATAGAATAAGATGTATATATATTATAGTCAATTTTTTTAATATAAAGTAATATAAGTTTATAATTACATTCTTTTAAGTTTTACAATATGAAGAGTTGAATATTATAAATTGATTATATTTCACAATTTATACACATCAATGCCTTATTTTGACATAGTAGATTACAACTTATTATAGAAACATATAACATTCAGATTAATAAAACTTCAAAGATTTATTCTTTAAAAAAATATTAAAAAAAAATACTAGTGATATTGTATTGTGCAAGTTTTTATAAATCTATAATATGTTTGATATTTTATCAAGATTGAAAAATATAAAGAAGATTATAAAATAAAATAGAAATTATATGTTTATTATATTATTTTATATTTATTAATTTATAGTATTTTTATTTTTGATATAAAGTGTGGATTATATTGTGTTATGTGAAATTCAGCTTAAAAATGCACAACACATCTCGTTGTAGAAGACTTTTAACTAACCTTATTGTTCTTATAATCCAAAAAAAATGCATGAAGTGTTTAAAAACATGTATCTTAGCAATTTTGATCTTCTTAAAATTTTCAATTCAATCAATTTTTATTTTTATCAATTCTAAATTATAAATCCATGCAATCATAAATAATCTAAATAAAGTCTTAAGCAAGTCCTAAGATACCTTAAGTACATTCTAATAATCCTAAAAAAATCCTAGATATACCTTATTAAATCCTAATAAAATTCAAAACAACCTCTAAGTAAATCTTAAGCAATCTTAAATATATTCTAATAAATCTTAAATAATCTCTATAAAATCCTAATCAAATCTTAATCAAATCTTAACAAGTTATAATAAAATCCTAACAAATCCTAATCAAATCTTAATTAGATCTTAAAGAAATTTTAATTAAATCTTTACAAATTCTAACAAATATTAATTAAATCCTAATCAAATTTCAACTTTGTATAGCCCTTACAAAGTCATTACAAAATCTATTTGCATGAATCTCTTCCATTCAATCTTCTTAAAAGTCTTCTCTCTAATCCCACATTGTGATCAATAAAAGAATCTTGCATTTGCCGTGGATGCTCGGTTTTGTGCCTTAGAATTAGGTTTTGACCATGGTTCACAAATAAGCCTCCTTGGATATCAATCTAAATTTTTTTAGTAATTTTTGTTAAAAACTACGTTTAAATTTTTCCTAAATATATCTTTAATAGTTTTTTGTATAATCTACCTTGTCTTGTCTTATTTATGGTCTTACAAAGTAAATAGAAGTCTTTTTAATAAAAAATATAGCATAAATATTAATTTTTCTACTTCTTCCTATCTTTTATTTATGATGTCTAAAGAAATTTTTTACTAAATCTTCAATTAGGTCCTTCTAAAGTATTGGTTTTTATTTACTCTTTTATTTGATAGTTGTATTACAACACAATAACAAGTGTTCTTATTCTTTATTTTAATTTATTTGACTTTAACATAAATTTATATATGATTCAACTTCTATTAGTTAAATATGCATTAGTTGTTAGAACTTAGCAATGGTAGTAGTATAAACCAAGACATTTTTAAAGTTAAAAAGGTAGAAGAAGAATAATTTAGAACTATCTATATAAAATTTTATAAAAGATTTGAGATGTAGATAAAAATTTGTTAATATCAAATTCCTTTGCTAAAGATTAAAAATAAGGTTTAAATTTTTTTTTTTAATCTTAAGCAAAGGACATTTTAAGATATTTTCATTAATAATAATAAAATATAAAAAAAAAGTTAAAGTTTTAAACTTCAATATATATTAAAAAAATAAAAATTATTTTATTTTATTTTATTTTATTGAATATATAAAATATAAATTAAGATATATCTTATAAAATATATCAAAGGCTTGATTTTGATATTTTCCTAATTTAATATAAATAATCTTCAATTGATAGGTGATAATATTGTGAATTTTTAAAATCAAATTTTTTAGATTAGATCTTTAAAAATAATATCAAAATTTGACCTTCTAATTTTAGCTTCTTAAATATATTGGAGAAATATCAATTTTGTTATTCATCAAGAAACTCAAAAAATAATTTTAATGTCAATCCAATAACAAATAATAAATATTCCAAAATTTGAATATATACAAAGTGATTGCAAAATGATTTGCATATTTAGGTTGTTGAAACTTGATGGCAATAGTAATAGTCTAAATCAAGACATTTTTATATTTCAAAGGAGATACAAATCAAAACTAGTAATTAGAGAAGTTTCAAAAGCTTTGAAACATGGTTATAAATCTATTGATATCAAACATTTTTACTTAAGATTACAAATAAGGTTTTCAAATATTATAGATCTTTTTAATAGACATTTAAGTATCTTTATATTAATTAAATTAAATAATAAGAAAAAGCATAAACTCTTGTATATCACATGCCATTTATAAAATACACCAAAAAATAAGACAATCCAAAAAAATAAAAAATAAAAAATAAAAAAACTATGATAAGTAAAATAAAAAATTAAAAAATCTATTATAAGTAAAATAAAATAGTATATTACATGTACATAAACAAAAGAGCTTTCTTATTATGTATATTAGAATTTATATCTTTTTAACATAATTTAAAATAAATTATAATCACATCCTTCTTATTTTTTATATATAAAAAATATACAAAGAACAAATATAAAGTATATTATTTTTTAATTTTAAAGCATACCTTTGGTAATATAAATTAGAAAGTTTTAAAATTTTAAGATTTTTATTAATATTTAATTATTTTTATTTTAGAACTTTTTCATCTTTGATATGATTAAAATACAATGAAATTGACTTTGATTTTTTTTGAATCATGCAACAAATTCTAAACAATAAAGAGAAGAATATATGATTTATTTTTTACCTTTAAAGAGATATATTAGATATAAAATATATTTCTTTTAGATACTATAATTAACTAGATCAAAACTACTATTAAGTATATAATTTAATATGTTAAATTTGACTTATTTTTAATAAGTTTTTTAATAAAATATTATAGATTTTAAGTCCAAATCATATATAAGATAATTGTATATTATGCAAATATAATTTTTAAATATTTTTTAAAATTTATTGTAATTCTTGTGCTTTAAAGATTAAATCAAACAATATGTAATATTTCATTTAGAAGCAATGTAACAATATTAAAATAAGTTTATAAGAGAAAGACTTACAAATCAATTTGTATTGTAAGTGGAGTTTGATTTTGTTGTTTGATCTTAATAGAGACATTATCCAATTATATAAAAAATTAAATTATATAACAAATCACAATCTATATGTTAAAAATTTCTTTTATTATTGTTTGATAATATTTTAAAAAGATAATGAGACAAAATAAGCAAAAATATAATAAAAATATTATATAGATGATTGTACATTATTTTAAAATAATATTAGCTTAATTTAAATAAAGACTTTGAAAAAATATAATTTTTAGAGCTATATGTTAAACAATCACAAACAACAATAATATAGCAACACAAGCAATAAATCATGTAGTTATTTTAATTTTATAATATTTATTTAATATAAATATTAAAAATATGTGTCTAATCTTAAATAAATAAATACTTTTTGTTATATGTGTGATTTTCTTTATTAGAAAAATAAATAAATCTTTATATTTTTATAAGTAAATTTATATTTCTAAATAATAAAAAAAATCTTTTTTTTTGTGTGATGCTCTAAATAAACTTTTGCATAAATCACTTAAAGATATCATCTTTAAAGCAAAGGATTTTAAAGATAATATATGCAAATATAATAATTTATCATTTTTATTAAAAATAAATAAATAAATAAATTAATTAATAGCCAATATATACAAGGTAGTAATTTCACCTATTAGATGTAGAGAATATTATATTATAATATAGGTGTCAAGGACATGATTCAAGACAAAATCCTAAGAAGATAATATATTTTTGTGCCATTAAAAGAAAGAAAGTAGATAAATAAGAGATAGATATGAAATAGAAAGAAATTAAAATGGCTATTGTTAATTACAAAGAAGCTAAAGAGTCTTGAACCAAGATTAGAATACAAGAAAGATGTTGACAAGACTAAAGATGGTATCACTCTTGTTTTTATATATACTAGTTATTAAGAAGATCTTGTAGAAGCTTTTTAGGAATTACAAGGTTTGTGGCCTAAGCGTAAAGTTGTAGATTCCTTCTAATGTGGCTTTTTAAAAGTAAGAAACTTATAGAACATGTTTCAATAGCTACATGAAATATCTATAAAAGTCTAAATAGCTAGACTATATCTAGGAAGCTTTTTCAAAGATTTTTAAAAAAGATATTATTTACCTAATATATTTTTACCTACTTCTATTCATTTCTATTAACTTCTATTTACTTAAATAATATAAGCATTTGTTATAATAAATAGCATCTTTTTCAATATAAGTCCTAGTTTGATATAATTATACTTCTATAAAATTTAATTAGAATTATCAAATTAATTAGTAAATCTTCCAAGTTTATAAGCCAAATCATAAGAAATATTTTAAAAAATTGCTTATACATAATCAAAGTATGCAATTATTTACTAATATTATATAATATATTCAAATAAATGATATTATTAGAATCTTAAAAATTAATGTACTAGTGATTTGATAACATAATTTCTATTAATATTAATTATCAATAATAAAAAAAATTATAAGATTATTATTAATAATAAATTGAATAAAATATTTTTAAATTAAGGTATTTTTATTAATTAAATATTATTTAATTCACCCATATTTTGGCACATTATTTATTATGTTCATATTTTTATTATATACTTTTATTATTTTTTGATATAAACAAATAGAATTATAATTTTTTATAAATAAAATAAATATAAATAGTACTATAATGTTGAATGGAAAAGAAGAGGTAGCCTTAGATAGGCATAGATTTAAGAAAGTGACTTTGATATATATATATATAAACTTATTGTCAAGAAGAAGCCAAATTTTATAATAATTAATTAATGATTGTTATTCTTGGATTAAAAAAATTATTTGAAATTTTAAGAAGAAATCAAAATGATGTAAGATTAAACTAATACTATAGATTAAAAGATGCCCTTGATGTTAGTAACATAGATGATAAATTAATTAATTAAAATTTTTATATTTTCTTGTAATTTTATTAAAAGACTATAACAAATAATTTAATTTTACTAAGATGCAATAACTATTGTATATACATTTAAAAAACTAATTTTATTTATAATATTTACATGTAATCTTTTCTATTTGGCTTTTAAATGTACAAAAAATATTTTGTAGTAATACAATTGCATGCATATTTGCCATATTAGTAAAGAATAACATTTGGTACAAAAATAAATCTTGGAAAAACTTTAAATTTAGTTTTATTATGAAAAATAATATTAAAATATTTTGTAATAAACATGCTAATTCTTTAAGCTACATAAGTTTCTTATGCAAATTTTCAAATTGATTTATTCAAATTAATAGATTATATATATATATATATATATATATATATATATATACATATATTTATTAAGAGAGAAAGAGAGAGATAAAGACAAAGCTTTAATAGATACTTAAAAATATTGTCACATTGTATGGAAAAAAATTTAATTTAGATTTGATAAAAAGAAAAAAATTATTTTGTACAAGAATTTATATATTGTATTATTAATTTTAATATCTTTTGAAGATATTAAAATATTTTAAAAAAAGAATGCAATAGAAGTTGTTGGATTGATATTTAACTTATATATAATAGCAAGTTTGGCTACGTTGTGGCTATCTTTTATGGTGATGAGATGGTTAAAACTTCAAAATAATGTTTTTAATTAAAATCATATTTCTAATATTCTAAAAAAATTTAATTTTTAAAAAAAAAAGTTGCATATACCAGGTAATATTATTAATTCCTAAACCTTCTCCTTACTTTACTAAAGCTATAGATATAAGTCCAATGGATATTATATATATATATATATATATATATATATAGTATTATTTTATTTATAGCTAAATAATATATTTATTTATTTGAAAGTATTGTGTGAATATATAATAATAAGTAACTAAGTGAATATAATAATTAATTATACAATTAATAAAGTATATAATTAAAACAAAAATTGAAGTATATAATTATCAAATAAAATCACTAATCATCTGAGTTTGTTCCAATTTGTTATCACTTATTTATTAAATTTGAGTTTATCTTCTTATGTAAATAAACTAGATAACAGAACCATACCAATATAAATTATATATTAAAAATCATTAAAATTTCTATTTATGTTAGTTATACAACTCAAATAGACATACTTTGTAATTGAGTCTAATTAAGTACACTTATTATCAAATATTTAAATAAATATTTTACATAAAAAAATTATACATATCAAATTAATTAAAAATATATTAAGTTGTAAGTTTTTAATAAGTAATATATATATATATATATATATATATATATATATATATATATATATATATAATTTAATTATATATAGTTTGTGCTTAATATTATATTTGACATAATATTAAAAAGATTTTTATAAAATTTAATTAGCTTATTTTAAATTATTCTTAAAACTACATTTATTTTTAAAATTTTAAAAATTTTATCACAAGTTTAAGAATATTTTTATTTAAGTATCCTAAATTTTATTAAATTTTATTAATTGTTTTTAATTATAATACTTTAGTACATTGATGGCTTTTAAATTTTCATATTTTATTCAATATTATTGAGATTAAAAGTATATAATTATTTTAAATACCTTCTAATATATATATAATTATATTACTTATTCTAAAAAAATTCAAAAATAATATATATATTAAAATGATGTTTATTTGAATTTTTTGGCATATTTTTTTAAATAAAAAATTTAAAAAAAAAATTTTAAAAATCCAAGTAGTTGAATCTTTAAATTTATATTAAAACAAAATAAATTATTTGTATGTCCTTAAAGTTTTATAAAAATAAATTTTAAAATTTTAGAATTGATGTATGAAGTTTTTTTATTAATAAATTTATTACAACATTTCATTAAAAAAGATGCTCTATTGCTACTTCATCAACTAAATTTTTTTTAAAATCTATTATGCACATAGGTATGCTAACTTCTAATCATTGAGGAATATTCAATTAATTGATGTGTTCAGACATTACCAATTCCTTGTACTTTTTTATGATCTCATGATTTTTCAAAATAAAACATTATTAGGTGTAAATAAAAATAAATATTTAATTAAGATCCTAATCTTTAAAAACTAAAATTTTCTCTTAAGTATATTAATAGTTTGACTAAGATTACTTATAAATATATCTTATTGCCACTTTATTAAAAGATTTTATATTTTCTAATCACTTTTTTTTTATTAATTCAAAATTTTATACTATTACTATAAAGATAAAAGATATTATGAATTATGATTATTTAATTTACAAAATCATAAAATAATAAAATAAAACAAATATCAAAGCTTAACTATAAAATAAAAATTTAAAATTAATTCAATCATTGAGATGATAATCTTCTTTGTGAGATCCTTTTATTCAAAGTATCTATTAAAATATTTAAAATTAAAATTATATAATTTTATTAAAATTAATATAAAATAAAACTCATTATTACTATTTTTACTTAAGTTTGTTTTTAAAGATAAAATTTTAATATATTCATAATCCTAATATTAAAAAAATAATAATAATAATCCATTAACATGATAAATATATTTATATATATATATATATATATATATATATATATATATATAAGTATATATATATATATATATATATATATATATAATTTTAATTTTAATTATATGATATTTTTTATAATAATTATAATGATAAAACCAAAAAAATAAACATGTTACTTCTAAAACAAAACAAAAACTCCAAATGCTAATATTCTATTAAATACAAAACATTACTTGCAATATATTTTTGAAAAAACATTTTTAAATTGACATAAAAATAATTAGATCAATCAACATTTACCAAGAGAATTTGTTGAATTAATTATAATTTTATTTTAATCTTTTGGTTCAATGATTTAACAAAATCATTGTTTTTATGTAAAAATTGATTAAGTCTCAGATTTTATGGAATTTTTTTCTCTATGAAAAAAAAACATTTATGACATAATTATTTACGTATAAGAATCAGCATAAGAAAACCTTTCACATATTAAAAAATCAAAATATCAAGAAATATTATATAAAAAATAACTAATCCTTTACATTAATTTATATTGACTGACACTAAGTAATTTAAAAAGTTGTATCACTGCATTGTAGCTTCCTTGAACACAACTTTAAGTGTGTGTGTGTGTGTAGATATACGTATATATTTATATATATATATATATATATATACATAAATATATATCTGGATAAAAACATGAGCTATAATTCACATTACAAACTTCAGCAGAGGGGAGTTCCACAGGTTCCATCTTCACGCCCAGTTCACAAACTTGCAATCTACCTCCCTTTAATCTCCAGCGGTCTAAAGTTCAAATCCTACTCGAAACTCACGTCGCAAATTCTGAACGATTTTAAAAGACCATGGAGCAGGTCGTTCAAAATATATCAAACGTGTCTATTCGCAGGATATCATGCGGTGAAGCAGAGGCTTCTATTCGCGGCGCAGAAGCTGCTAAAACCTATGGCCAATTTCGTAGTCTTCAAAGCCACGAGGTGCCTGATCTATGAGGAAACTGGACCCATCTGTCATGACAACGATGTCGTATTACGAATGCTTCGCCTTCGAGCCTATCCCGTCTACACGGTCGAGATGGTGGCGGCGTGACGTAGGCTTAAGACTACGTGGATTATGGAATGGGTACACTACGTGTGTTGATCATCTCGGATCGCTGCTCACTTCATCCGCGTTGTTCAATCCCGTTACCGCCCACGTCTTCTTTCTCTAGTCATGGTTGGAGATCCATAGGGACTGCGTCACGACAACATGAAGTTCGTTCGACGTGAAGTCTGTTTACTACTAGATGTCCAGTTCATGCTTCAACTCCGGGATACACCATCGACACCACAGTGACAAATCCAGATTGTGATGGATCTGATTCCGGCCTCCACTTGTGTTGGACAATACAGGAATTGTACTGAACGTGAACAAATATGCAGAAGTGGGGAAAATAAATCCCATTCAAAAACAAAAAAAAATCAAATAATAACAAATAACGGACAAAGATAAACGAAAAATGAATACGAGGATTGTGTTTTACTGTGTACCCGATATCAAGCAACTCTTGGATTTTATTATAATGGAATTATACACGTGGATGATGGATAGCAATTCATAGCAGTATCTGGTTGGCAGAATGTTGCAAAGGAACATTGCCTATGCATATATATATATATATGTATATATATAGCATATCACATCCAGAATTGGTCAATAATGATACGTTGTATAATTTAATGTAATAAATTGAACAAGGGTTTCAAAAAAATCAATTTGAAGCAAGAGACATTGTGAATTTATTTATTCATATATATAATATCTGAATTAGAAAAACAATTTTGTTTATTTCTTTCTTTATTGTGTGTTTGCTTCATTAAATGCATGTGTAATACTAACGACCTTTTTTTAAGTAAATCTAAAAAAATACAACGTGTTTGAATTACTTACTGATTTCTCTGTCCATCAAAAGTTCATTTAAATTTTAACATGTTCATCAGTAAGTTAAAGATAAAATAAAATAAAAATGATTTGTGGGTGGTTCTTGAAAAAATAAAAAATAAAATAAAACTAGTTGAAATCATGTAATTTGAAATTATATATATATATATATATACACACACACACACACAACACACACACACACACAACACACACACACACACACAACACACACACACATATATATATATATATATATGCTTACATAAAAAATAAAAAATATGACACAAAATAATTTTTAGAGATGGATGTGTTACAATTGATCATGTTTTAGGTAGCACATAGCTTTATTTTTTATTTTTTTAAAAGTTGAAATACAAAAATTTCATATGTAATTTTGTTTTAAAGAAATATCCAACATAAAAGCTTAAAGATGTAATTTTGAAAAAAATTAATTAAATTTTAATTAAAAAGAGAGTATTTTCATTACTTTGCTTGTTATTAAACCATGCTGAGGTTATTCTTAAAAACATTAACTTGCTATTTTATATATAAAAAAGAAATACAATAAAATAAAATAAAAACATCAACAATACTAAAGTATGCAGCAAAGTATAATTACATAAAGAAGAGGTTGCTTAGAAAAATTTACTAAATTAAGTTATATCTTCTTTAAGAATAATTTTATACAAATAGAATATATTATAAAAACATTTATAACTAATAATAAAATACTTCACCAACTAAATATTTAAAATTTTAAATACTAAATTATAAAAATAACTTAATTAAATCATAATATTTATAAATCTCATGAAATAAGCTTATTAAATATTTTATTACTTTCAATTTAAATATTTAATATTTAATTAAAAGTAATAAAATTTGAGATATTCAAAATAAATAAATAAATAAATAAATTATTAATATATTTATATTATATTTATTAATACTTATAAAATAAATTAAAGTTATTATTATAATGTGATTATTGATAAAAAATTTATTTTATTTTTTGATTAGATTTAATGATCTTTATAATATATTATAAATTTTTTAAATTATTATTATATTATATTTTATTTATTTAAATATTAATATATTAAAATATCTATAGCTTATGCTTTTAATTAAAAAAAAAATCTAAATGAAGTTAAATAAATGAATTAATTTTTTTCACATTTTAAATTTTTTTAATATATATATATATATTTAAATTTATCTTCAAATTCTACTAACCAAAGAATTATAAGTTGTCTTGCTTATTGTCAAACAAATTGGTCATTCTTAAGTTATGTTATAATCTTATAGATCCTTTATTATCACAGATAAGATCAACAAACTATGCAAGATTATAATAAAATAATAGAATACATAAATTTTATTGCTAAGCAATGCAATACAAGAATAAAAAAATAAGACTAGAAGGTTCAAACTAGACCATAAGACGTGCATTGTTGAGATTGAAGAGTCCCTTAACCTCAACACATATATATATATATATATATATATATATATTAGGAATTAGAAAGCTTCTAAGTAGCTTCTTGTACAAGGCTTTGCCTTCAAGTCATCCTAGGACACTTCTTAAGCAACTTCTTTATTGGTTCAATGTGAAGCAACTTTAAGAATCTTTTAGAACTATCAAAAATCTTTAAAAATCTTTTAGTATCTTCTAAAATCTTTCTTAGATGGATGTTTGTGACATCACCTTCTCATCTAGTTCCAAGTTTTTTAAGGAGCAATAAAGCCAAAATTATTTAAAGATAAAAAAAAATTAAAGATGTGTCTTATAATCTTTGCAATATATTCTAGTTGTCTTTCTTGAGTTAAAATCTCATTAGTCTTTGTAATCAACGATAATGACCAATGCCTTCTATTTGGAACCAAGCTTGTACTTTTGTGTCTTTATTATAAAAATATTCTTTAAATATAGCTTTTTGATGATCTTCATAGATAGATTCAATTTCAATAATAATTATTACTAATTGGGTGCTAAATATTCTTTGATGCCTTTATAATTCAAGTAATTCTTTGACGCCTTTGTAATTCAAGTAATTCTTTCTCTCAAGATGGACAATATAAATTACTTAGTTGAGATGGCCTAATTTATAAGATACTATCTTCTTGGCTATTCATAATTGATATATTAAACAAAAGCAAATTATAAATTCTAGGTGGAATGAGAAGGCACTGGATATATTATTTATATTATATACAAAGACTAATCTCAAAACTTTTATAATTCTTTCCTTTTCTTTCTATAAAGAATTCAAAAAATATTAAAAATATTATATTTAAGCCTTTTAATTTAAATGACATGGAAATATTATAAAGTAGTTGACACAGATGTTGTTGCTTTGGATTTGGAGGGAAATTATCAATAAAATTATTGTATCTTTTGAATTGCATTGACTAAGTTAAGAATTAGCTTCTATATACAATCAATAATGGTGTAGCCACACCAATGCATAAAATACTCTAGATGTCCTTGTCTTATCCTTGAATCAAGTACTTCTTCTATTTCAAATTCTTTATAATTATTTACTTCAATAAGCTTGTATTCTTCTTGATATGCTTGATTTTTTATAAGGTTTTTAAAAAAAAACATAAAAAATAAGATGTATCTTCATAGATGCTGATAATTCCAAATGATAAACAATAAGGTTAAATTTTTTATTGAATAAAAAATTAATCAAACCTTTGATAGTCCAATTTGTTATAAGATTGATTGATTTTAATATTACATCAAAGAAACTATATTTTGTTATTTACATCAAAGGTAGGTTGCTCTTTTTGAAGCCTATTTGCTGCTACATTATATTGTTCTTGAATTTCTTTTAATTAAAATTTTATAATTAAATATAGCTTTGTCAATTAAATAACAAATTTTTTAATTGCTAGATTGTTGAATCTATAAGACAATAATATATTCAACTTTGAATAATATCCATAGTTGACATAGAAAAGCATTCATTGAGTAGAAGCATGAATGGTGTTGTTATAGATAAATTCAGTAAGTGGTAAGTAGAAAGTCCAATCATCTTATTAATAGTTGATGGTATATCTTAGATATTGCTCGAAAATTTGATTGATTTACTCCGTTTAATCCTTGATTTATGAATGAAATACTAAAGACAAGTTAATATCAATTTAAAAGATTTCAAATAATAATTTTTAAAACTTGAATAGAAATTATGATTTCTAATTTGATCTAATATTATTTGGCAATCTATAATATTGATAGATATTATTAATAAAGAATTTATAATATCTTGCAATAAGAAAGTCATAACATGCTTGCCAAATACAAAGACATATTGATCTTTTTAGAATATATAAATATTCTTTAAAGTAAAAGAAGTTATCTTCAAACTTAAATTTGCTAGGATCATCTCAAATACTATTAGCACTTTGTTTAAGATCAAAGACAAGAAGATCCATAGTTATTATTGTACAAATTTGATCAAAAAGTGAAGAATTTATGAAAATTGACATAGTTATTACTCAAAGATAAACTTGCTTAAGTTTTATAAATATTATCTATTATTAATTGTATATTGCTTCTTCTTTTTTTGGTACAAGGTATAAGTGTTTAAATAAAACATCTAACAATTTTTGTTGTTTTTTGAATTAATACGTGATGTTGAAATCAAAATAGGATTAAGATATATTCCAATAAGTTTGGCAGTGATTTAAAATACAAGCTAACATGAAATATTCAAGATTTTTATAATTTGTATAAAAAATCATTAAATAAGAAGCACCTTCAAATAAATGATATTATTTTTAAAAATAATTTATAATAAAAAGAAGTTCTTTTTTATAGATTTTATTATTAATTTTTGCAGCTAAAATTTTTTTAGAATAAAATACAATTCAATGAAGTCTCTCTTCTTCTCCTAGTTGTAATAAAATTGATTTTAAAGCAAATTCTAAGGTAATAATTTCCATAAAAAATGGTTTAATAAAATTTAGATAAATCAAGATGGATGATGTAATAAAGGCTATTTTCAAGCTCTAAAAAATTCTTTTTGCTTTTGGACTCCATTTGAATTTATCTTTACATATTAGTTGTGTAAGTAGAGTTTTTATTTTAAAATAATTTTTAATAAAAATCTTATAGAAGTTTATAAATCCAAATAAATATTAAATATTATATATCAATTTTAGAATTATTTAATTATTAATAGCCTTAATCTTCTTTAGATCCATCAATAAGACTTTGTTAGAAATAATATAATAAAAAAACTCTACTTATAGCTTATAAAACACATATTTTTTCAATTTGCATATAATCATGTATTTCAAAGTTTTTGTAACATAAGACAAATATAATGTTTATATTCTTTTAAATTTTTTGAATAAATCCTAACAAAGAAAGAATCCTCCTTTGCCATTTTTTTTTTTTTTTTTTTTTTTTTTATCTAGAAAGAGATATAAACAAATTACATCAATTTGCATGTCTTCTACATTTGCATAATTATAGAATTGGATGATATAGAAGCTGCCAAATAATTGGTCTATAATCATAGTATATCCAAAGAATATTTATGTTGCCAACATTGAAATAACTCATTATTGTACTTCAAAACTTGACTGATTGCTTCATTAACAGTTTGATAATTAGATATAGACAATAATAGGTTCTTTACATTGTCTTGTAATCTCTAATGAAATTGACTATATCTTTGACTATTATATATAGTGATATGAAGTTCTTCATTTTGCTTAAAGAAGGTCTTTGTCTTGACTCTCAATACTTCAAGAGCATTTATAATTAAATCCAATTTGGCTTCTTTGAAATTTGTTATATTGAACTCTTCACTTCTTGCTATAAAAATAAAACAAGATAAAATAGATATAACTAATTTATAAAAAAAAAAAAAATCATAAAAAAAAATTAAAAATAATGACACTCTAGAAGATGATAGTTGCAACCTCTAAAATGTTATAGTACTTCCAAAAAGATGAGTAATCTGCTGTCTATCCAAAAAGACTAAACTCCAATATTATGCTATATTAGTCTTAAAAAACTATCACAAACAAGATCAAGTAATTATGTAAAATTATAACAAAATAATAGAATATATGAGTCTTATTATTAATAAACAATACAATGTAAGCAACGCAATACAAGAACAAAAAACAAGACTAGAAGGTTCAAATTAGACCACAAGATATTTGTTGTCAAGATTGAGGAGCTCCTTAGCCTTGACACCTATATATACTAGCTTCTAAATAGCTTCTTATAGAAGGCTTTGCTTTCAACTCATCCTAAAATGCTTCATTGCAAAGCATTAAAATTAAAAATAAAAAAACATTGAAAAAGCATAAAAAATCAAAAAGCATATTGGATCCACGTCACATTCCATGTGGTATTTTCCATCCGCTCTGCTACATGTGCCATCTCCTTTTCATTCAGCTCCCTAATAGCAAATTGCGTAATGGCTGGGAAATTGACATGGTAAATTTTGTGATTTCTACTTAATATCTATGGAGAATTTCCATCCAGTTTTATATTTAGACAAATACGGCATTCCTAAATAGTAAATGTCTTTTGAAAAACGTATTGAAAATGCAAGTTTCCATTAATATATATATATATATATATATGCAATCCAATTTCAAATATTATTTCAACCATTTAAAATTTTTTAATATCAATTGAAACATAACTAAGTTTATAAAAGAATAAAACTGCTAAGGTAAAAGTTTTTTTTTTTTTTTTTTTTTTTTTGGACATGACAAATGCTAACGAATTCACAAATGCATGTGAGGGGGTTTATATATCCAGAAGCTCATTTTAAAAAATCTATGGTCCAAAAGTCTTATGAAAATCTCTCTCTTAGTAATGGAATGTTGCTGTTTAAAAGCTTTGGCATTTGGAGAGAAAGTAAAGAAAGACCAGAACATAGCCTAAGTTTTACCCTCTTGCCCAATTCTTTAAATAACACTGAATTTTCAGTTGAAATAACAATATATACCTATGTCTATTTATCTTTTTAACTCTAGAAGTAAGCATTGAATTTTGGTTAATAATAATATTATTATTATTATATACTTTGTCAAAACAAAGCACTTTGATTTTAATGTCATTTACAAAAGTAAAATGAGTACATATTTATTTATTTATTCATTTATTTCATCTTTATATTAATCTATTGTGACTTCTTCTTCTTTTTCTTTTTTTCTTTATGTGAATATAAATCAAAATAATGGAAAATGAGATGAAATGAAAGAATTGTATTTAAATTGCAAAGATAAATTGTTTGGATGTTGAGATTTTTTTCTTAAGAAAGGGCTTCCTAGATATTTTGGCATTACTCATTGTAACAAAACAATAATAATGACAGTTGTAACAATGTATAATTCTTATATTTATTAATGTTAATCACAACATGAACAAATATTTGAACTCAAACAAGTGAATAAAAATAATCTATAACTTGTAACCATGTCTCTGGATGTTAAACTAATGGATGTTGCATGTCTTTAAATTTTTTGAGAATAACAATAAAATTGACACAGAAGATGTTGAATTGATTCATTTCTTATTCGCAGAAGTGAACAGTTCAATTTTCCTACGATCATCGATCTTATTGTGTAAAAATCACAGTAACTACAAACAACTCTACATAGATTCTTACCAAGGGATGCAACTATATTATATAAAATTCCAAAAACAATGATTTTTGATGTACAGAAAATGTGAATCTTTGTAATAGTAAAAATTGCTTCTTCTTTTGAAAAAAGAGAAAAACAAACAGTACGAATGATTTCATTACACAAATGTTGCAAATAACTTAGTTGAAAAGTAGGAATATTGTTTTTTCAACTGTGGAGATGATTTAAACTTGACAATTTAGAGTAAACTGATCAACCAACTTTTGGTCAAGGGGACCTAATTGCCACATTAATTTATCTACCCATCCGTACATTCACCCAAACCTTCATCTACATTATGTTCAGCGTTTTCGTGCGGTAAAATAGTAAAAGGCTTCAGAATGCCATTAGTGACGTTCGAAAATGATGACAGCCCAGCGGAGAGAAGAGGACGAGGGACTATGCTGAGTTGGCACTAAGGGCGAGAGACGCATTTAGTGTGGGAGCTTCTGTGGTGTTGGATGGCTGCCACGTGGAGAAGCTGCAGAAAGAGCTGTCTCCGTCAACATGTGGGGGTAAGGGTGGCTCCGGCCTTCTTTGGCCTTGCTCAGAGCTTCCCATGATGATGCCGCCATTCTAAGGCACCTGGAGGTGGCGCTGCAGTTGGCGCCACGTAGCAGGGTGTTCATAAGTTTTTCCTTTTCCCCATTCTGCCAAGTTAGGCTCGTTGGGCAAATGTGTGTTGGCTCCGTATTTTCACTAACCTTTTCCATTTCCTTGTGCACGTTTCATTCATCCACATCAATAGAGATCTTATTTATATCTATCCATGACAAGGGGGAATAAATCTTTTCATCCACATTTTTCTGTGTGGAGTTCTGAGGGGGGTAGGGGGTCCGATGGAATCAGGAAGGGGGAAGAGCCACCAACGAAATTTAACCAACCTGATCAGCCCCTAAGGTGGGAACGGGGAGCGTTTCAAGGGAACGGAATGGAAGGGCCAGCGCACGGTGGCCGTGCGATTGGGCTCCCGTGGCGTTTCAACGAGGCGCTAAGGCAAGCTTTAGCTTTCCAGGACGATTAAGCTTCTTGCCACTCCTCTGTCACTTCGCAATACTTCTACATCATCTAAGGTCGCCGTTGTTAGCGCTGCAAGTGCGATCGAACGTCGCTAATGAACGGAACAATTTTTTCGACAGCGAAATCAAGGCTGGTGGAATGAGAGTCTGGTCGACATGTTACAAAACGACTGAATATTCTGGCGATTGGAAGTATGCTTGATGGTGAGAGAGAGAGGGAGGTACTTCTTGGCTTGTAGTGGCCGCCGTGAATGCTGAGGAGATCATGGAGCGAATGTAGTAGGAGGTGTTTATTTTTCTTTAAAAAAGCTGTATTAGTTTGCGAGGATTTTGCAGATGGTAGCCCGTTTTGAGGGATTTTGTGTTGAGCTACTGCAAGGGATTTATGGGTGGTAGTACGACTGGGCCATTCGAGAAGAGAAGGAGGAAGCTGAGTTGAAAGGGATGAGGTCACCATAGCCCAACGAACTTGGACGGTGATTGATATGTGCAAGGCGGTGGTAGTGAGAGACGGTGAGTGAGTTTGGAAAAAAAGTGGAGGAAGGAAGAAGGGACGGCGCTTGTGTTGATTATCAAGTTGAATTCGAAATCGGAAGTACTATTGGATTTCAGTGGCGGAAACTGGTTATATCTGTTGCGAAGGACTCCGCGCAGTTGAAGTGGAGTATCCTTATACGATTGGTATGTGTGTACTCTAAGCGTTGTCAACTCGCCTGCCATCCAAGACGCCCCCAACACAGGGACAGCAGGTACCAGGACATTTTTTTTGAATTGAAATTTTCCGTCGATGGCGCCAAGATAATTCTAGGATAGCTTGGTCGAGCCAGTGCTTAAGCTGGTCAATGCAGATTGGAGTCATTTTAGTTTGAGTAGATGTTTCACTTGAAGTGCGTGACATATTGTCCAAGACTGTTGGGTTCTGGAGTCTGTATGCATTGACCTGCTGGATTGAAGCATCGAAGTTCTACGCTGATTATAACCAAGCTGCGCAGCAGGACGTTACATCATACTTAGCCTTACTAATGTACTAGTATGCCATGCTTGTTAGTTCTTCAAATGAAACAGAACTCTCTAATACAGAGCCCTGTTAATCGCCTGCTCCCGGTTCAGCTGGCAGTTATATAGAATCAGAGTAAGAAAGTTCCTCATATTTGGACAATGTACTAGCCACCTGTTTCTCCTACAATACTCCCACAAAACTTCATTCGAGGCTGTAAGGTTGCAAACGTTTACCAAGATTGACATGACGTTTGTAGTGGCGGTCAGTTTCAGTGTTGTTACGTACGATCTCTATTATGTTCAGTCGCATGGTCAGTAAAACTCAATACAGAGGACGAGTAGTCTTGGCGTGAGAAGTTTCAAGATCTTTCTAACTTTGGACATTCAGCTAGTTTTCTTTGTCGGATGTAGTCCTCGACTCGCGCAATGAGACCTTCAGATTTACGGATTTGTTAAATTGGATTGTGGACGTTGATTCGATTTTCTAGAGCAGGATGGAATTTTGTCACGAGTATACTACTGTTCAAAGTGCGCTAATGTATATGAAAAATTTGCATCAACAGTTCGTATGTCAGAAATGGTTGTGGAACGATTTTTCGTTTAGAAGAGAAAGTAGTTCATTAATGTCTCGTTGATTAATAAGATTGTTCTTTTAGACATTATTCGCTTAGAATTTGTGAATTGCTCTAAAATTTGCCAGGGTTTCAGGCCTGTCTTCAGTATTATGCTCTTAATACTGTATCATCTTCAAAACTGTAGAGTTCAGCTCAAGTAGTACAGCCTACAAATAAACAGTTTTTGCATGCTACTTGTCCATTATGAACCTAGTTTAAATATATGAAGTACTATGCTAGTGGTGATTCAAGTCCGTGTGTGAATATGTATGTATGTATGTATGTATGTATGTATGTATAATTTATTTTTTCCTAATGTACAGTTCAAGCCCGTTTCTGGTACCTTGGAAGTATTCCTAGTCAAACAAAATACTCGTAAGTCGTTAGGTCGCATGCTGTGTGATTACTCAAGAAGCAGCACGTGGCATATCGTTTGCGTGCCAAGTTCCAAGTATGGCTTTCGTGCAGAAGGAATGCTTGTAATTAGTCCTAGTTTGTTCTGCTAAGTACTGTGTACCTGAGTGTGTCCTCGATAGTACCTAACCAGTATTGATGCTTTGATGTAGGGAGGATACGGGCTACTGCGTGGTTTAGCAGCCTAGCGTAACAAGTGGATTAAATACTGTACGAAAGACATCTCATGAACTAAAGAAGTAATCGCAGAATTGAGGAGAGAGAACGAAACAAGTACTTGGTATATTTATAACGTCTTTCAGAATGAGTTGCAATGGTTGTCGTGTGCTGCGCAAAGGTTGCAGCGGCTCTTGTATTCTACGTCCTTGCCTGCAATGGATCGAGAGCTCGGAAGCTCAAGGCTATGCCACTGTGTTCTTGGCTAAGTTCTTCGGCCGCGCAGGACTTATGGGGTTTATCAGCGCAGTGACAGAAGATCAACGCCCTGGTATGCACTATTTTTTTTACTTGCAAATTTAAAATGGCATTTTTTTTGAAGGATCTGATGCAAGTAGTGGTTTGTGATGTTACATTACACTTGTCCACGCGAAGGAATGGTTACACTCATATATTTTCTTATACAGGAAATTGCTACTAGTTCGATTGGGCCTGCGTGTAGCAGATTTGCATCTGAATGTCTTGTTCTGCAATGTGCCGATGAATGCTGATTGACTGATCGGACCCATTTTTTTGGTGAATCTAAAGCAAAGTGGTTCGTGTTTTGTTGGCGTGTAGCGTTGTTCCAATCTCTATTATACGAGGCCTGTGGACGAACGGTGAATCCAGTATTTGGTGCAGTGGGTCTCCTTCGGAGCGGAAATTGGCAAATCTGTCTGGCCGCCGTGGACGCAGTTTTAAAAGGCGGTTCTCTTCGTCTAATGTCTCCATCATCTTCCCTGCCTGCAAACTTGAGTGACTCAGCACTATATTCTCGAGAGTTTGCCATGCCTGAGAACCTCCTCGTTTCTTTAGCTGGCAGAGTCGATGACCCCACTACAGTGGTATTTCCTTTATCTTCGAATGTATCGGCAGATACTACTCTCGATCCATGTACTATGAACCTTGGCATTGGATTGCCCGAAGCCAAAGGTCAGGAACCCGCAGAACAAACAAAAAACGCTCGTCCTAGCAAGGCGAGCAACAACGATTCGCACCTGGGAGCAACTTCTGTAAAAAACGTGGAATTTTGTTCCACGTGGCAAAAGGACGGACGATGTGAAAGCCGGATCCAGTTACACACAGAGTGTCGAAGGGATGGGCTTGGGCAGGAGCTGTATGAGTTGAATCAAATTGGCGTGCCATTCCAAGGGGCGTGTGCGGCTACTCGGAGTGTCAGGGCCCGAGTTGAACCAAGGCCAGTTGCACCTCTGGGCTCTGGTGAAAGACAGTCCGGTGATTTCTCGGTGTTAGCTCATGGAGCCGAGCAGCTTGAGCTAGATTTGACCTTGAAAGTCAAAGGAGGAAAGGTTGATAAGATGGTGGGATGCAAAAGACTTTCCAGTCCTTGCTGTTCTGTGATTTCTGAAGGATCTGTGACTAGTCTTGACCGTACACTTCGTGAACCTTTGAAGCCTCCCTGCAGCTGGGCATCAGACAAGAGTTTTCTGCAGCCACCCTTTCGCACGCATCTACCCCTTCTGCAGTAAGTATGCGTCATCTTACATCAAAACGAAGACGTTAGGGACGACACTGATCTCGAACATCAACCTTGTGAATTGGCACATTCGAAGTTTATACCAAAGAATTTTCAAGGCTGTTTGCTCGGACGTCAAAGTGGCAGAAATGGCTAAAAATATAACGATTTCAAGTTCATAACCGGGAGATGAGAAGATACCAAGGTGGCGTTAAATCTGTACCTCATGATACAATACCATTCATTGATGAATTGAAGCATCATTTCGCTCGTCGATAGTCATCAGCTTCAATCTAACACGAAGTGTGCTGTGGTTCTGTATACTGATACTACTCGAAGAAGCTGTCCTGCATAAGTTGTAATTTTAGTCAGAACGAGTTTTTAGTTTGCGGGAATTTGTAGGGTGAAAGCAGAGAGCAGAGTTTAGAACAGAGGAACATAATAAAAGCTTGTAAAACTGTTTTTCCGGTTCTGCAGAGTTAGATAATGAGAAAACATCAAGTGTTTACTTTGGAGTTACCTAACCATGCTATGATTGAGCTAATGAATTTAATTCTTGCTATTGAGCAACTCGATTTAACAGTTTTGTATCTTGAAATGATTAAAACATTTGTTGTAGGAATGTGATTTCCATATCAGATTTATGCAGCGAGAGAATTCATTATGCTGTGGGTGGAAAATTGTAAGATAATTAGGAGATGAATGATTTCATGTCAACATGTTATCATAATCTCTAATAGATTTTACAACAGATTCTATAATAGCATCTACGTAAAAATTATGAAGGCATGTCAACATGGAATTTATTAGAGAATATAATTTTCTACAATAAAATTTATGGAGAATATTAAATAGAGGCAACAAGGTCATGGTCTCTACTTAAAATTGTCTTTAGTATTGTCTTCACCTAAAAAATAATAAAAAACAATATTAAAGGAGAGCACTAGATTATTTTGGCACATTGATATGTTTACAATAAATATCTTTGAATTTATTATGATGTATACACATTTCTTATTGTAACTATCAATTAGACGGTCTAGTGGAGTTTTTAGTTTGAGATAATGTTGATGATTTATTACTATTGACGTCATTGATTGATGGCCACTTCTTTTGTTTTCAGAAGAATTCAAACTTCGACTTTTTTTTCCAACATTGCAAGCATTATGAGTATTCCAAGAGTACTAGATTCTTACAACAATGTTGTTCAACATGATTTGTAATATTATCATATATAATTCTAAAAAATGTATAATATTTTCTAATGTTTAATGCCTTAGAAGAATATATATATATATATATATATACACATAGTACCTCACAAGTAACTTTTGTATGGACTTTATATATTACTTCATCCAATAATTGTCAATTTATTTATTTATTTATATTTCTAATTTTTAATTCTATAAAATAAAATATATATATATATATATATATATATATATATATATAATATTTTTAATCTAATTTTTTGATATAATTTATATAAAAATCTCAATTCTAATAATAGATTAAAGAAGATAAAAATAAATATGTTGTGTTGGTTATGAATATTATTATTGTGAATATTGCATATAATAGCTAAAGAGTAAAATTAGAAATTTATTTTTTATTTTTTAAAATATATATAATAGTCTTTCTATTAAAAAATTGATATTATATTAAATCTATATTTTATATATATATATATATATATATATATATATATATAATTAATTAGATTCTAATATTAGAATATAAGCTATTATATTGTTATTGTATATTAAATAATATAGAAATTAATATGCATAATAAATTTTAGAAATAAAAAATTTTCTCATATTTTTTAAAAGATTATTTTTAATAGCTTTTATATTAGTCTTTGATTTTTAAAAAAATTTAGATTCGAAATACATTATATAAATTGGATTATATATATATATATTATTAATTCTTATAATTAATAAGTCATTTATATATAATATTAAAATAACCAATAAAAAATTTATTTATTTATTATAAATATTAGAGTGTATTGTTAATTTATTTATTCTTTTTTTAATATAAGAATATAGTTGATTTTTCTATATTATCTTTAAAAACTTCTTTTTTAGAGTATAAAAAAATTTCTCCTAATGTATAAATGATAATTTTTTGATTTTTTTGGTCCAATAGTTTGGAAGTTGGTTTATACATATGGCTTCATTTGTATAGTCATACAAGCTACTAATCAAATAATAAGTCAAATTAACTCTTGTCTAACTTCTTTATATATATATATATACACACATGTACATATGCTAAATATATAAAACTATATATTTTTAAAAGTAGTTTTATAATTTTATATCAAAAATATATATATTATTCCTAAAAAAGTATCTATACAATAAATAATAACTAAATTTAAATAATTTACTACATGCAATTACAATTTTTTATTATGCAATACTTTATAGATTATTGGTTATAATGTTTAATGGATTTAATAGTTAAAAATTAGACTAGTTTTTAATATTTAAAAAATATTTTGGTAATTTTTGAGTCACATATGACTTTAAATTATTTTAATTTTAGATTTATGATTAATAATTATGCATTTGATTCATTGAAAATAAGTTTTTGTAGAATCTAGTTTTAGAAAGTCATTGCATATTTGATCAAATTTATTGTTAAATTTATAATAACTAAAGATAAGTATAGGAATTGCACATTGCATTATAAAAATGATGTAAGGTTTACCATAAATTTATTTCAAGCTCTAAGTAATACAATTAATCTTTTTGGTATAAATATTTATATTAGCAGGTACAAATGCAGCAAAAAAAGAAAAAAAGAAAAAGAAAAATCTATGTTGGTTTTGTACTTTTTATGTCTCTCTTATCAGCATTGCAAATATAAAATACTCTTATTTTGATGCAATCACTTATTTTCTTAATTTTCTTTTTTATTTTATATAAGTTTTTTTGATCATTTTATTCTGTTTTTAATCAAAATCTTAATGTTAAAATTCTGTTAAAAAACAACCAAGAACAGTACACGCAAAGGGCAACTTATTGTCTACAACATTTAGTCTATTGTTTAAGAAAGAAGACATGTACATACATGCCACGTCAGCATGAGCGGGCAACGTCGACGTGGCGTCACCGACACTGGTCAGGGTCGGTGTCGGCGAATACGCTCAGCCTTCATCGATCGGTTCCGCAGATTGCTAACAAGGCTTCCTCGAACGGATCGACAAATTCTAGACGCTTCCACGATGGAAACTGTAGATGATATTATCGTCCACGGGGAATCAGCGCTCGGATAGTTAGATGCCGCGATTCCTACCTTCTGAAACTCGACAGCATGAATCAGATCTCGCTCACTGGCCGCAGCAATCACGCATGGGGTGAAAGAAATCTTGCTGGAGCTTTCACGACTGATCACACTGTTGATGGTGCCACCCTTCCTCGCCGCAAAGGGCTAGATCAGTGATCTGCTTGTGCTGGAAGCCTGGGGTTTCTAGCGGTACGGGACGTGCCGATGAGATGCATAGCCAGGCTGCGGGGAGCTACACATGATCCCATGCAGTACTAACCAGGTAGATTAGTAGCTGTCTGTTGAGAGTCGATGGTTTGAATCGTGGATGCAGTTCACCCCGATGATGCTACGTGGATCCAAACGGCTGTGCTCGGCACGCGCTGGTTCACCGCAAACAACATGTAATAGCCAGGTGGTGCAACTTGGGGACTGGGAGGGGCTGTCGCGGTGACCTGATACACACTCGCCTGCGCGACTTGCACGGAGCCAGCAACGTTCAAGCTCACGAGGCGCTGGCCTTGGGAATACGAGTGGGTGTTGAAGGGAGCGCTCATCAGGTTCAGGTCGACGATGGTGGTCATCACTGTGGGAGTGATCACCGTGACAGTAAATGGGGTGCCGTAGGAGATTTGCAAGGGGGAGACGCTGATTGTAGGTTTCAAGTCGTTGAGGGTAGGACTAAGGTAAGGGGGAGAGAAGGCGTCGATTCGTAACTCGGTTGGATAATCTCCGGTGAAGGTGTAGAATTGGTGCGAGTTGCTTCCTGCTAACAAAACGCGGCCGTCCTGCAAGAGATTTCAGGCGTGCGTCGCTGGTTTAGTTGAGGAATACATGGAAGGTCAGGAGAAGGAGAAGCATGTTGTTCAATTGATTTCGATTACTTGTGGTGAGTAGTACTTACTTGCAGCAAATTGGCGGTACAATGGTACATGCGAGCGATCGCTGAGGGTGCCATGGTTGTGAAGCGGCTGCCAGACAAAGCGTAGGGGTTGTACCTCACTGGGTTCAAGACAGGGTCTATGGCATTTCCCCACCCTTGTGATCCTGCAAATAGGGGAGTTGAATGAGATGGCCTTTAGGACAAGCCCTAACATTGCTCAAGGGAGATTCAAGCTTGAAATTCTCAGGCATGGCATGACGAATTACCTTTCGAAGCGCCATTGATGATGAGCACATCCTTGTTGGGCAGGAGTATCATATCGCCCATACACCTTGCGATGGGCATCCTCTCTTCCACCCATATGGGATTCAGATCGGTGACGGTCATCCTCTCACAAGTGATGGAGCAGGGCTTTCGAGTCCAAGGCTCCAGGAATGCGCCATACTGAGCACCCCCGCAAATCAAAACCTCCACAGTCGCAAATTGATTCGATGCCAGGAGGGGCAACATAACCGAGGACCCAGCTGAGGGATAATTCCGAGGCTCCCCGGGGATTCTTGGAAATCTCCTCACCACTGTGTTGGTTATGTAGTTATACTCAATTGAGTCCCTGTTGGCGAAAATGTAAAGATTCCCAGTTGGCAGCAAGTGCACATAAGGGTACAGATTGTCATTTTGTGCATCATTTGTGGCGTTCAGGAAGTCAAAATACAGTAGCCCGTTGGCGACAGGAGGAATGTACTCAATGTTGTACGCTGACCTGCCCCCGATGATAATCTGGCGTCCGTCAGGGAGGAGCTGATTGGTAGCATACCATCTGGGTGCTTCCAAGACTACCTCCACAGATTCCACCCAGTCGCACGTCCCCGTTGCTGGACATGGCGCAAACGTCCTGAATTTTCAGGAGGGGTGTGTCAGGTAGGCTTGCAACGATTTCCAGCACGTAATACGGGAGCTGAAGCAGTGCGAAGTGTAGTTTCTTCCTATTCAATCCGCTTTTCTTTGGTGGAATAGAGTATGAATGGATAGTTAAAATGCTCTAGTTTCAGAGATGTGGTGAAAGAAAGATTTCACGAGATGCTCATTTTTTGAAGGTAAATTGAAGTTATAGACAGGGGATTTACCTGACTTTCCTGACACCCTCGAAGTCTCCACCCGTCTGCATGAGGGTGCCATCAGAAAGAAACTGTCCAGAAGAGCACCATGTGTCGGTCAAAATACTAAGAGGCCGAACGGTGTTCATACCTGGATCGAACAGCACGGAGTGCGCAGTGCAATCGTGCTTGAGGACCAAGTCATCACTGTCCCTGCAAGCCCCACCTGTGAACGCCGGTAACTTTGTTTGTTAGCGGAAGCCTGATTTACGAGAAATTTCTGATAGATTAGAAGCAAGTAGAACCACGGGGCTGGAAATGGCGACGAAATCAGTGTGGAGAAGTGCAAAGCAAGGATCAACTTACCTGGCAGGGGAATCTCAGTAGCTCCAGTGTTGGTCCTGTCTAGGAGAACCACGGTGCCGTATCTAGTGACCGCGGCGTGCATGGAGGCAATTCCCGAATTGTTTACAAGAATTTCCCATGTCCCTAAGCTCACAGCCTGTCCATGGACTCCGACAACACCTGCCAGCAGAAAGTGCAAAGCTACTGCCGCTTGCGTCCACAGCCACCGGTGCTTCAATATCCTCTTCGATAGCATGACGGTGACTGACATACTCGGTGTGTTCCTCGCTAGGAATTCTGCTCGACTAGTTTATAGACACCCTACTAGCATCTCTGGAGCGTGTCAGAAGCACAATTATGTCGATCAAGGGAGTAAGAATCCAATCAGTTCCGTCCTCGCAGCTAGCACTGATTATCTGTGCGCCTATCAAGCTACTTTGTCAAGTGGAAGCAAGGAACATCGATCACTGTGGTCAGGAAGAAAATAGGATTCCAAAAGTTTACACTGTAAATATCTAACAAGTAACGCGAAAGCAGATCAAGAACCTGTAATCTTCATGTCTAGAAATTGTAGGTTCTGCTTGAATACAGAAACACGCATGTTTGGTGAAAAATTTCCGTGGGATAACCTGTGGTGCGCTCAAAGATTCTGAACCCAATCTGCTGGAGGTGTGGGAAAACTTTCTGTAAGAGCTCTTTCCAAGTCGCGATTCAGTCTGGACGGCGTGAAATTGACGCCCACTATAGGTATCTATGATTAAGTCTGGGTTAAACTGAGAACTTGGAATCCAGTCCTATCCAACCATGTCCAGCGCGCAAAGTCTAGTACGAAGTCTGGAAGGACAAGAAATTCATCGCCAAATCAGTGAGTCGAGAAGATGCCTGTGATTCTCACACCCAGCTCCGAATCGTGCAACTGCCCAGACGATGAACTTCAGATACATGTGCTTATCAAACAACCGTCCAACTTCGAGGAGGGAGTCGACAATTCTTCCTGCGGCTCACCGAAACCACCAAGATGCTGATCAACGTTTTAAAGCCCTGCAGAGCGACTTAGAGTCGATGTTTTCGCACCGCAGCGGCAGCAAGAACCTGGAGTTAGATTAAACCCATAGCCATCTCACACACCCTTCGAATCCCTTTCCCAACCCGAAGCTAGCTAACTCGATAAGCTCCATGCGACTGCACATCTTCCCCTCGCGCTGCAGCTCAGAGTGCAATCTCAAGTCTCTCCGACAGGAAATCGATCGGTCTGAGTTCCAATCTTGCAGCAGCTCTAGCCTTCTAGCACAAGGGAGAACTGTCTGTTGCAGACTTGATGCGCAAAGTGAGGGAAAAGAACGGAGGAAGTAGTCGGAACCAACGCTGGATTTGGGGCACAGTCTCTGGGGTCAACAATCATCTGTTCTTTTAACCTCACTTTACATTTCATAATTCCCGACATTCCATTATTACCCACACCTCGAACTTTTAGCTCACGTCCGGAATGTGAGTCAACAGTCATTGCCGAGAATGCATTCATCCCCGCTCGGGGAAGGGATTCTTAACTGCAGAGAGTATATTCCCTGTCGAACAATGTTCACGGAAGCACACCGGCACACAGATCACAAACTCCACCTAGATCTTGGTCAATAATGAAACTGATTTGTGATCGTGTGCCATTAATGCTTACGGCAGCGTCGAACATCCGAATGAATCAGTGCAACACTGGACTTACGGTGATGAAGTCCAACTAGACTCCTGGATTCTGCTTTGCCTTGTGATCCTCTACTTGAATTCCGGCTCCTGGCCCAGCACTGCGACGTCGTATCGGTGACGTAGAAGTTATGGACATGCACATCCATCGTCCTAAAAGGCTGAGCTGGGTTACTCCCCGGCTCGTAACCCATTCCTTAGGTACGTATTGTACACCCCGTAGCACTGCTGTAGCAAAAGTGTTGCAAAATTTTCATCAATCAGCAGATGAGTTCACCCCTTTATGTTTAAAAGAGAGGATATATATAAATATATATATATATATATATATATATATATTGTAAGTTGGGATAGTGAATGGTAGGGCAGTGAATGACTTTTAGTATTTTACACGATGGCAAGTTGCAGAATAGCATTATAAAGTTGGTAATTTAAAATTAAAATGTGAAATTTCAACCATGTCTGATGGACTTTAGTATATGAGTAAATTTTCTTGTTTTAAGAGTAAATAAATAAGTATATCAAACTTGGAGACTCTCTTTGAATTTCAGTTTTTGTTTCTATTTTTAATCATTTTTTTTGCACCAAGCAAAGTTGTTGCTGTGTACATCTTTACCATTGGTCGTCAAATACACTTATTTTGTCTTTTTCAATAAACAAGCTTATCTTTCAACTTACTATTCTCCATACTTAAAGGAGTTTGGGGCCCATTTTATGTTACATTTTTTACTTCCTAAGAACATTTGTTAGACATAAATATCTTATTCTATTAGGTAGTTAGTAGATTTAGTTCTCCTTATGCATGTATTAAATTACCATTTTATTGATTGATTGGTTAATTTTTTTTTGATTTCTTATGCATATATGTAATTGTTATTATATCAACTCATTAGATTTTTTTTCATATATTAAATTGTATAATATTTATATCTTAATATCATGTAAGATAAGATTATTTATTATATTTTTTAATATTATTTGTCTAATTTTATATAATAAATTACTAATAAATTCTATTTATATAATTAATTATATTTTTACTTTTTAAAATAAAATTTATAAAATTTAATACATACGCACATTTATTTATTCATATTAAACATATTATTTAGAAACTAAATGTGTATAAAGTAATGTGCTTCTATATCTTGTGAAGTTTGTTTTTAAAAAAATAAAAAATAAAAAATTTATTATTGTATGTAATTTATATAATTACATAACTTGTAGCAAGCATCAATATTAAAAGTTTTTTTTTATTTCTATAATTATTTATATAATTTATAGGGTATATATATTTTTTTAAATTCTTATATGGTATAAAATTTTAAATTTAAGAAATTTAAGAAAAAAAAGAAAAAAGAAAAAATATATATATATATATATATATATATATATATAAGCTTAATCATAATTTTAATAAATTGTAAGAAATATATTGATTAGTTTAATGATGTATTTGTAATTGAATCTATTTATATTATTAAAATAATTTATAGAAACATCTTAATTTACAAAATACTTCTATAAAAATGAGTATGATATAGAACAATTTTAAAATAAATATAATAATTATAAAAATATTTTAGAATTCTTAAAATATAAATTTATCAATATCTTACATGTTTTTACACAGATGTGATTTTTTTTATAATGATTTTATCAACCAAGTTTTTTTTATTTTATTTTATTTTAATATTTGTTTGTTTTGTAATAGTAGATTTAGCTTTAAAAAAATCTAAATATCAATAATCTTCAATGGTTTTAAGTTTAGTATATTGAACTGTATCAAAAAATTAAATAAAATATCTAAATGTATTTAAAAGATAAAACTTCTAAAAATATCTTAATAATTAGAATGAATATTTTCTTACAGTTATTTAAGAAAATCTTATACAATCATTCAATACAATATTAATGGATATTATTAAAATTTTAAACTTTTCAAAAACAAAATAATTTTATTATTTCAAAAAATATGTTTTTATATATTTATATAGTATAAAGAGATTATTAATTTTTTTTAGATAAATCAGATGTATGTTATTTGTATGTAATATTAAACAATTAAAAATCTTAGTTCATGATAAAATATAAAATAAATAAATAAAATTTCATATATATATAGATATATATATATATATATATATATGAATAAATATAATTTTCCAAATGCTGATAGTTCTAGATAAAAAGTATTATGATTAAGTATTCCAAGAAAATATGGTGTAAAATATCCTTAAATTTTAGATTTCTTGTTTCTGTAATACCAATTGATTTATTTAGTTTTTGATTTTGAATTTTTATATTTAAAAAAGCATAAAATTGATTTAAGAGTTTTAATTCAAAGATTGATTAGTTTTACTACTTGCCAAAGCCACCACCTCATGCTACTATCTAGCTTCTTCCAAGCGAAATACCATAATTGAAAAAGAATTGTTTCATCATTTGAAAAAGAATGAATGGTTTTGTGAATCATGGGTGGATTGGGTTAAACGGACCACGACCTCTGACCAAGCCCCATCATCTTTTACTTTTCTGCTTTTTCGCTTTTTCTTTTTCATTCCTCTGGACGTCCAGACAACTATTGGAGCCCATCTGAATCCTTCGATCTAAGGACACCCTGCCCCTGTGCTGACGTGTCCACTCTAGGCCTCTGTCCTTTGTTTCCTAGTAGCTGACTCAGCTGCATGAATCAAAGCTTTCCCCGCTGGTACGTTTCCCTGCCCGAACGCACCGACTGCCCGGGAGAGAAAAAGAAAAAGAAAAGTGACTGTTTACCCTCTTGGTTAAAAATTGATAGATTTAAAATATCTGACCGTAGTAGAAGTCAACTAATGTACCCGTAGACCATGGGAAAAAGACAGGGTGATGTCAGCAAAAACTATACTAAGTGTGGCTGCTTCATGATTAACCCATTCATTTTTTACTTTTAAAGGTCAAAGAGGGAATAAATAGGTTACTGATTTGGAAAATTGTTTTTGAATAGATTTGTTTTAATTTTTGTAAAACTCTAGATGTACATATACTGTTCACGTTTTGGCGTTCTTATCTCCATGCTATTTGAAAGGAATGTGGTTATAGGAAGTGAAGGATCATCCAAGATTTTACCAATCTCATCCAATCTCCACCAAGTGGGATGGCGAAGAGGTGACGGTGGGATGCTGTGGATGGATGTGGATGAAAACGTGTGATGAAGAGCCTTCCACGTGCATCCAACCCATGAGTGGCTCAGCCACTGCCATTTTGTTTTCTGTATCATTTCACCAACCCTCTTGTCTGATGGCTGTGGGATGGCTGTGGGAACCGTGCCCAATATGTTCCCCTGCTATGACAAATGTTAATGGTGGGTGGGAGGTTCTAGAAGGCATGGCCCTATGGGATACCCTTCCTATATGTGATGGAAGCCTTGGCCTCTATACTTGACCTTAACTACTCCCTCCCTTGTCTCATTCCACCCAACCCTCTTGTCTTGAATGATGTTGAACAACCAATGTGGGAACAGTGTCTTATTGGGTTCCTAAACCCTAAACTTGGTGTTGAAGGTTGTTGACTAGATGAAGTGAGCATTCTACAATGTTTCCATGTTTCCATTGGTTTTATATACAAGATATCCACAAACTCAGAAACATGTTTCTGACCAACTTTTTCTTCTTTTTCTTGTTAGGTGGAAGTCAGACATAAAAATTATTTAGAGGCAATACATTTTTCTATGGACTTCAATCTCCATTGGACATGTGGCACCATATGTGTGGTGCATATCCTCTTGAAAACAGTGCATTAAGATAACAAGAAGATTCAAAAAGCATTCCTTAAAGGCTTATGAGGCATTTAGTTTGAAGATTAAGGTAACAAATGACAATATTTCTTTGTTGTAATGTAGGTTTGAGAAGGTTACAAAGATAAGTGAGTTGATGAATTAGCAATGGCTTTACTTTTAAAAAAATTTAATGGTATAAAAAATTATATGAAGTTGATTTTTTAAATTTTTTTAAATTTTTTTTATTTTAATTGCTAGATAGAATTATAAGGCAATAGCATTTTAGCATCAAGAATTGCACACAAAATTACTTTGTATTGGTGGTTAAAAACCCCAACAAAAATTAAAAATTCAAAAGAAAATACAACTTTTAAATTACACAACAGCCATGCATGTTTTGAAACTGCAATTAAGGTATTATCACTGTTATTGTTATTACTTAAAGCATTTGTGTGTATGGGATGTTGGCAATTTTGTGTTTTAAAGTATTCAGCTTAGAAAATGATCTGTGTGGTCACAATTTAGAAGCTTTAAAGAATTTGTATAATATTTTTTTTTGGTACATTCTTAAATTTGGGAGTCATAAAATCTACAATAAATATGAGTATGTGCTAGTTTATCATAAAATTAAAATTATTAAGCAAAGCGGTTAAGGTTCTGTTGTAACTGTAATAAAATCACTTTTAACAGATGAAGTAGAAGAAGTCATACACTACTATTTTAATTTGTACTTCTCAGTATCTTATATTATAAATAAAATATTACCACAAATTTTAAACATAATAAAATATATACAAATATACGTTTTTCAACATTTAAAAAATAAAATAATTTTATGAGGTTAAATGGACTTTTTACTGAAATCTTGTTGAGATTATCGTTTAAATGAATTAGATAATTATCAAATGTATTTTTCAATCTAAATTGATCAAATAAGATTCTCTGAGCACTCGGTCTGGTTGGTGTAGTCGGTTATAACGCCAGTCTCACACACTGGAGGTCCGCGGTTCGAACCCGCGATCAGACACTTTGATTTTTAAGAATGCGTGTTATGTGTCCACTAAACCTGTGCTAATTAGATAGCCCTTTTTGTTAGCTTCCCTGATGCTATTCTCACGTAGGCACCATCTATGTTGGAAGATCGTCCACAGGGCGACCGGCTTCAAGTTTTATGTGATTTTTTATATTATTCTTATAAATTGGTATGAGACAATCATTTTATTCTACCACAAGTCCATCTTGTTGTTACTTCAATTTTTATTCTATTTTATTTTATTTATCTTTGATTCTTATTTTATATATTCTATTTTTTCTTATTTATCTTTGAGTAAGGTGTCCTTATACTTGGATAGAGTCCAAAACCCTAAACACTGCAAACAAAACAAAAATAAATAAATATTAATAAGAAAGGGTATTCTCCTAATACAATTGTTGTTCAATAAGACTTCACAAACAAAAATGAATAGCAATCAGCTAGTTATCTTCCAATAGATTGTGATACTAAAAAAAGAAATACCTGCCAATTATACAATAAGCGATCTGCTACTAAATTAGTATTACCATCTTCTAATAGTATCAAATAGAAATGAACAACTCCTGCTAATTTATAATCTTCCAATGGATTATGATACTCAACGAATGGAAAGAAAACACAGGATAGGAAGGGTTTCTGGAATTAATTCAAAATATTTACCATGAAAAAAATTCACCCAATAAGTTAAGATATTTGACACTATCCAATATTGTGTTCCACAGAACACCCAACTTGGAATAAATAAATATGATAGAAAATAAGTTTCTGAGCCCACCACTAAGGAGGGCTATAGCTAGAAATATTTCCATTCTTGTAATGCCGACTTCGCATTTTCTGCCATGGAAGGAGTGACGTGTCAGCAAAGGACCACAAATGAGAAAAAGAGCGTTGAAGAGCTGACTCAGCGGCTGCCTGCACAGTGAATTTCATGGGCAAGCATACAATGACAACAAATTGCTGCCACCTCAGCAGACACGTCTGCATCCAATTGGCACGTTGGTTTCCACAAAACATACAAGTCCAATGCTAATGTTGGGTTTCGTTTTTCAGATCCTTCCAAATGTACAAAAATTACGTATTTTCAGTTTATTATAATAGAAAAGGAATAAATCGACGTAGTTTAACTATGTTTTGTTTTGTTTTGTTTTTTTTTTTTTGTAGAAATAACTGACTGTGGAATAATAATATGAGGATCCTATCCCTTCTTTTGCTTTCCCCGCATCCCAAATCACCCTCAAGAGCTTCACTTTGATTTCTCGCAACGCCGATGCTGCGTCCTGTCGATTTCTAGAAGATGTTGTTTGTTCCCTGGCCAGCGGTACGAGCTCCTCATTGAAGGGAAAGGGATCGGAGTCGTTACTTGGCTCCACCGTTATCACCTCCTTGCTCAGGGCCTTTGGGGAGTTGTCATCCGTCGGGATCGTGTCTTCGGACCTGGTTACTGATTGAGAGAGGTCGGACGAGCTGCCGTGGGCACCTAAAGCAAAGGAGATGCCTTCTACTATTATCCTCATGTCCTCTAGGGTCCGGTCTATCTTGGCGGCGTACGTGGTGATAAACTCCGCAATCCGGGTCCTGGAGAGGCACGGGTCTTGTCTTACTTTGTCATCCTATAGTTTGGCTTTGAGGAAGACATTACCAGGCGTTCCTATCACCTCTTATACCTGCATTAACACCTTAGCTGAAGCGATGGCTCTACCCTTTGCCTTGAGGCATTTCCTTTCTATCTCTTTCTATCTTGCTCCTCAACTTGCCCACTTTCAAGATAAGGGAATCAACCTGCTTCTCCAATCGGTGCACATGGGCGGGGTTGCTGCATCCAACCCGCAAGGTAGCTACCAACTTGGAAAGAGGGCATCCACCGGCCAAATTGGTTAAATTGTGGATCACTCTTTCCACCTCTGCTACCTTTGTTCTGAGATTGTCAAACTGGGATAACAAAGAGTTTCCGGACATGTCCGAAAACCGTGGCTTCTCCGGTCCGGTTGCCTTGGACCTTGTCCGGCCGGACAGGGATGTGGCAAAGGAAGGCTGTCTCTTCCGTTTCCTGCTTGTGCTCGGCTCCTCCTCTTTTGCCTTCCCTTTCTGGACTACTTCCCCTTGGGATTCCTGCTTGGGCTCTCCCCGCTCTCTTCTCGCTTGCTGCTCATTCCAAATTTCCGCTTCCTCGGTAATAGCACTTTAAATTGCTGATACAGGTGGAACAAGAAGGGACATAAGGGAGACGGCTTTGTGCCTCTGAGTATTGCCACCAGGTCCTTGACCAGATCCCGCACTATCCTCGACCAACTTACCTCTCAGTTGCCCGCATAGGAGGACAATATGATGCCGGCGAGGGTGTTAGGGAGGTTGTGAGGTGCTTAGGGGTGGAGAATGGGTACCAGGAAAGCTAACACCCTCCGTTCTCGGTCATCTATACAATCGGCTACCTTGAACCCGTCGTTCTTATGCTTCTTCTCCCTAAACTTCCCTGCGGTGTAATCACCCGACTTCTTGGTGACCATGCCTTCCCCTCCCCTAGAAAATCCATACACTACTCGCCACACATCTAATGTCTACTTCTCCGGTTGAGCCCGAAGGGTAGACTCATAAGCTAGGGGTACTTCCCCAAGGCTCAATTCTTCCAACATGGGGAGGTGTTTAAGACCCCGTGCCTGCTGCAGAAAGCCCATGCATCCCATCCTCTTCAAATCCTCCCTTAACTCCACAAAGTGGGTAGAGTTAGTGGGGGTTACCGGAAAGATGCCCAAACGTACTGCCATGGTTGCCATATCCTCCTGTCCGGACAACGTCGTGCACCCAAGTAGCGTGCCTTCTCCGCAAAAGATTTCCGGACGCAAGGTGGCTCTTCGTCCGGCCCACTCCTCCGGTGATCAGATTTCCTCTTCCGTGCCAAAGTGCTGCTCTTCAAGCCTCTGCAAATTAGACCTCTGTTACATTGTGAATTCACTATCAAAACCTAGAGAAGAAAATGGGAAGAAAACCTTCATTGGCGGCCTGTTTGAGTCCCCCGATGAGACCTTCCAGCCGCAATGTTGTTTGTTGATATCTGGGGGGGGAAGGGGGGGGGGGGAATTGATGCGCCTACCCAGGACTTGAGCCTACCTGAACCTACAAGGCCCGGTTCTCTACTTTGCCCGGCTAGTCAGGGAGTTCAGGTTGGTTCATCTGAACTGTTCGTCCGGATCGCTAGTCTATCCAGACATTTTGTCTGGATCGCTACTCCGTCCGGACAGCTTGTCCGAGAAGTTAGTCTAGACTGGATATCTACTCCGGACCGGGCTTTTATGTTTTGTTTCCTATTTGTCTATAAGGCTAACCTAGGTTAATTCTATCTATTTTAAATTATCCTAATATTTTCAAGTTGGTTCCAAATCTGAAATTCCTAATTGTGCTAACTTAACTTCCTAAGTACCTTGTTAATGCAATTTGTCCTATCTTCCTAGCTGCTTAAGTTATTAGCCATTGCTATTCCTAAAAATGGAGTATATGAGACCACGACACCCTCCCTGGCTAGAGCACTGCCTCTAGCCATCACCCCTTTCAAATGCCATATTTTTTCCCTCACACATCCAATTGAGGTGCTCCTTTGCATTCTCAAATTGGGTCATCATGAGCTACCTATTTCTCATAACTCTAATCATGTGGCTCCTAATCTTTGTGGGTGGAAAGTATTTCCAATGTCTAGGGTTCCTCATCCACAATTTAGCCCACTTGGATTCCACCACTATTGGACCACAAGTCTTGGGCGTCACTACAAAGTCGTCCTTGTGTCCATGATATTGCGGACATTCTTTGAAGAAGTTACGTGAAAGGCCCAATGTTTGGATACGTTCAAATAGGAGAAATCTTCTATAAATAGAGATTTATAAATCTAGTAGAGATCACTGATTGAATATCACCAATGGTACTAGTAAAGAAGAAGACAGTAATTTATACATATATATGGATTATTGGAGACTGAATGCAAGGATCTAAAAGGACCACTTCCCTCTATGCTTTATAACTAGCATCTTGAAAGAAGTAGCCAAATATGAGCATTATACTTTTATAGATGGTTACTTGGGATACAATGAAGTATCTATTGTAACAAAGGATAGGCAGAAGATGGCATTCACAACCCCATGAAGAACTTTTGTATGGTATGTAATGCCATTTGGATTATATAATGCACCAATGACTTTTCAACAATTGGTGATGTATGATTTTTCAGATTTGCTATATAAATCTATAATGGTATTCATTGATGATTTTAATATACTATCACAATTTGAAGACCATATAATGGATATGAAGGAGGCATTAGAGAGATGTAGTAAAATTTGAATGGTGTTGAACGTAGACAAAACCTACTTGAAAGTACATTAGAGTATATTATTGGGCTGTATAGTGAATAAGAGCGGTAGAGAATTGGAGAGCAAAAAAATCAAGGTTTTAATAACTTTAATACACCGATCAATATGAAAGAGGTTTAATGGCTACTTAAGCATGTTGATTTGTATAGAGAGTTGATTCCTCATTATGCCATGGTTATACTTTCAATAACCAATTTACAAAGGAAGGATACTAAATCCATGTGGACCGATATTTATTAGAGGATGCTAGAAATACTAAAAGAAAAACTAAGTTCATATCCAATATAGAGACCTCGACAGTGGAAATTACCTTTCCATGTATATTGTCATGCAAGCGTTGTGGTAGTAAGCAGTGTTCTTTGTCAATAAATTGAAGGAAATAGCAATGGGGGAGACTACTCTTATGCATATGCAAGTAGACAATTGAATGCAGCTAAAAAGAACTATTCAACAACGTAAAGAGAATATTTGATGTAGCAATATTTGCTCCCCTTCTGCAAAAAAGCAACCACAAGTTGGCTAGGGATAGGTGAATGATCTAAGCCTCCAAGCAATGAACTTTAACTATTCTAAACCTCATTCAACATTTCTTTATCATCCAATTAATTCATCTTTAATCATTCATCCATTTATTCATCCATTTTAGTTCATTCAAATGATTAACTTCATCCTTTAAGTTCATCCATCAACATTCATCATCTATTCATCTATAAAATTTCATCCATAAAATTTCATCCATCTATAAATTATCAATTCATCTATATTATTCATCCATATCATTAAGTTCATCTTCTAAGCCATACATCTATCCATTCATCCATTCATTCATTTATCTCATCCATAGATGAATTTTCCATTTACTTAACCATTAGTGTATTTATTACATGGATCCAAGTTTTACTACACCACCTTCTAAAATCCATAACTAATTCATTACAATTCCAAATGAATCGCTAATGGAAAGATAATAAGATGTTCCATGACTCAAAATTATGTTGTTGAAGGAAACAAACCAAAATTGACTATCAATGGCACATTCAATAGACATTGTGTGCAACCAAGCTTCACTACATGACCAAACTTTACAAATTCATAACTTTTAACTTACCACTCAAATTCAAGGATGTAAACTATCGACAAAAAGCTAAGAACAAAATCTATCACACAAAAATATCAAATGGGAGGTTCTGACTTACCTTGATCTAGTGGCAAAGCTCCAGTAGCCCCTAGCAAATTTTGCCTTAGCTCTAACCTTGAACACAGTATTTTTGAAAATGTCACAAGCACATGTGACATTTTTGGTTTGCCAATTGAATATGACCACAAGTGTAAAGTATGAGATGTTAATATGTACAACTTCATTCTATGATGGAAAGGTACTAGTATGAAAAAAAAAATGGAAATCAAATCTGGTTGGTGTCATTAGTATTTGGGAAAATGCCAATTGTAACATTTTCATACGCCATGTGAAGTTTTCGCGAATATTGCGTTCTTGGCTATTTTGGAAAATCATAATTAAAGATCTACACATTGGATTCAAGCATACAAACTACTAACGGAAAGCTAAAAATCAGATTTACTACAAAAAGTATAAAAAATAAGATATCAATCCATTGAACACTAGCAAACGGAGGTCAAAAGTTGCCTAGAGTTTATCAATTCCGTCTTCATTTTATCGTGAATCTTACATTTTTTTTGAGCTCATTTGACTCTAATCTTTCTAAAGGAGTGAGAGAGAGGGAGAGTATGACAGAGAGAGAAAATAAAACAATAGAATGAGAGCCTTGCCAAGCCACCCCATCCATTCCAACTTCATGCTACAAGTTCATTGCTCATCCTACATTTTCATCCTAGTTCTTGCCCTAACTTGCTTCCATTGCCTTCTTGCTGTAACTAACCTCGACCTAACAACCTCAAAGGCTGGTCCTACTTTTTACCATGTCTATTTCATCCTATTAACTTGATTTTATCTCTATTCACCTTGTAGTAATTGTTCTAGTGATCTTCAACTTCAATAATTTCAATAATTTCTTCACTTTGTCTTTGTCTTCAATTCCAAATCCTCTTCATCTTCAACTTCAAATAATCTTCAACTTAATCCTTCAATCATTAAATAGTACTTCTTCTAATTGTTTCAACTTCAACCTACGAATACTAATTGCTTTCAACTAAAACTACTTGTTTCCTTCTCATTGTTTTACAAGTCATAATCATGATAATTCTTATATACTAACATCAATATTTAGCTAATTTCTCCCTTTTAATTACTAAGTGAGCTATATTCCAAATCGTGAGCGATTTAGAGGGCTTACATCTGGCAATGGTATTTTTGGTGAAAAAATTTCATCATTATCTATTTAGCAACAAGGTGGTATTCTTAGTAGATTACATGGCAATTAAGTACCTAGTCAACAAACGTGAATTGAGTAGACAATTAGTACGATGGATATTATTACTTTCAGAATTTGACTATACAATGGAGTACAAACTTTGTTCCGCTCACAAGTAAGCAAATCACTCATCAAAGTTGCTAGGAAATAAAGAGACCAACAAAATTGATGATGGGCTTGTGGATGAGAATCTTTTTGTAGTGATAACAAAGCCTACATGGTATGCCAGTATTATTGAATTTTTGACCACGTAGTAATTCTCTTCAAAATTATCTAAGAAAATGAGAAGGAACATTAGAGTCAATAGATGAGATTTTGTGGTGGTGGAGAATAGGTTGTATGAAAGAAGACTTTATGGTGCATTACAAAGATGTGTTATGAAGGAGGAAATTCTGAAAATTTTAGCAACATACCATGATTGCATATACAGAGAATATTTTTTGAGACAACTTATAGGACAAAAAATCTTAAGAGTTGGATACTATTGGTTGACATTATTTCAAGATGCACATGCATATGTAAAGAAGTGTAATGCATGTCAACATTTTGTGAGGAATGATTTATGGATGGAATTACCCTTACATATTTCATTACTACTGGGTATCATTTGTCAGTGCTTTAAAGAGCTCTTTTGGTCAAAATTGCTCATATTGTCACAATTCCATTCAAAATTACTGATATTAATGTTACCTTAGTCAAATAGTATGCCAAGCCATGTCTTTTAGTCTAACTCTAATATAATGGCAACTTCAGGTCATTAAATAATAGAAATCACCCAATTAGTAGTAGAAAGTTACTAAAAATCTTGAAAACCATAGATCTAATACTCATCAATAAATGAAAGGGAATCATTGGTGGTAAAAATTATCAAATTCCCTTTAATTCTATTTAAATTCAGCTTTATCAACGCACATCATTGAAAAGTACCTTCTAGACTAATCTTATTTTTCTAAGCCATTGGCAATGTCAGAAATATCAAAATAGGTTTTTAGATTTTTCTTCCCATTATTTTAATCTAGTTATCAAATTTTAAAGAAAAAATCAATTAAAAAATTAAAAGGGGAAAAAAGAGACTCCAAGTTTTTGACGTGTTTTAAACACAATGGAAACAATTTGAGATTTAGAAAAACTCTCCAAACTCCTTTCCATTGAAATTTCTCTAATTAATTCTATTCAATTTTAATTGAAAAGTTTGAACATTAATTTTCTAGATCCAAGATTTGAAGGTTTAATTTAGGCCCCATCATTCTTTTCTTATTATTAATTTTTTCTCCATTCTTGTTGCCCTCTAGTGGATTTTTCTTAATTTCCATCCTTTTGAAGAATTAATATAAATATCCTTAAAAATTCATTGAATTTCCAAATGATTCCTAAAATTCTAAGAATTTTATTTTAAACTAACCAAAAGGCTAGGAATCCAATTCAGAAGTTTTCTTTGTCATCTCAATTATAGTTTAGATGCTATCCAATTTCTTAGGTTCATTTCTTTTTCCTAATTACTTTCAAAATTCATGGAAGGCTAGTGGTATCTTTGAAATTTACAAAAAAATTATGATAAGTGGATTTAGGACTTTTATTTTGGTGGTAAAGTTTTCATGAATTTCGACCTCATTTGCTATTTGAAGTTAATTTTCATAGGCATTTAGTGATTTGAATCACTATTTTAAATTACCAAAAAAGGTAAAAAATTACCATAAAATCACTAGAGACTAATATTAATACAATAAAGATGATTATGTAGTTAGATCTGATTAAAAAATACTTAGAGATTATCTTATAAAATCAATGACCAATTAGAATAATTTTTAATCACTTTTTTAATTTGTAGTGGTAATTGGCAATTTAATTGGGCGAAGTTGGACCTTTAGGCTCATTAGAATCTTTGAAGACCATGGTGAAGGTGAATTCTCAAGGAGCTTGAAGATTAGAGGTAGAAGCTTTTTGAAGACCATGAATAATAGTTAAATGGATTTAGAATTAAACTAATAGGATAAAAAGGACATGGTAAAAGTTGAGACCAGCCCTTGGTTAGTTTGAATGAATCTTATTAAAGGCTTATTAGATTCATTGGTCAATGGTAGCTAGTTAGGGCAAAATGAGGCTTTTGAAGGCAAGTTAGGGCAAGGAGTAAGGGGATGGCTTGGTTGGGCCACTTTTCTTCACTCTCATTCTCTTGATTCTCTCTAGCATCCTCTTCTTTCTCTCGCCTACTCTCTTTCTCTCCTCCAAAAAGTTGGAAAAAATTCTTACTTTATTTTTATGTAGCATTTTTTTTTGTGGAGTTTAGGACTATAAATTAGGTGCAGATCTCAGAGATTTTTCATTGCACCAGTTGTAAGCCTAGCCCATGGACTTTGGAATCATCGTCAATCGTCTTGCTAGCAACACTTTAACATTCACATTCATTTCCATGGTGGGGGCTATGAGCTTTGCGGGCACTTTCTTCTTGTTCTCTGCTATAGTCAGTCTGTTTGCTATTTTTATATGCATCTTTATGCCAAAGACAAAAAGGTTCAATGCTAGAGAAGATTGTGAGGTTCTTCGAGGTGGACTCGGATCAAAGTGTGGTCTCGTATTCCTTGGAGCTCAAGACCTCTACAAATAGGCCACATTAGAAAAGACGACGAGGAGGCGGTACTAATGCAACTCAAAGGGCTCGTTGCCATCCCGTTGAAGATAACAATGACCTAGTGCTACTAAGGCATGACAGCCTCATGGGCCTCTAATCTGGAACATATTTGAAGAATCTCATGATGAAGGTCAAAGCAATTAAGAAGTCTGGGAACTTCTCGGATTTAAGAATTTGAACACAAACTCCACTAAACAATGGGACAAATTCACCACAAATACTTATATAACTTTAGGTTCAAATATTACAATAGAATGGATATCACTCTTTAGTCATATCACGTGACAAGCATTCCACCATCATAAGTTCTGAAATTGGTATCTCTAGTACTTAGAATCTTAGTTGAAATTGATTACTAAAAATGTATAATCTAGAAATTTGTATTTTCTCCAATACTATTGTTGATGATGTATATGTTTTCACTCAACAAACACTCATAGTTCTGATCTATGATATGCACTTTTTCCTAATTCTATTCCATGTCTGATGTAGTATACTCTACTATACATAACTCCAACCTCTTTTCCCTAACTTAAACAGTTGACATGAGCTTCGTTTGGCCATAGGATGAATTCTCAACGTCTGAATTGTTTCATATTTTTTTGCTGTTCATTTTTTATTTGGTAAATTGTACAAATCGTTTTATTCCAACATCCAACAATCACAAAAACCACAAAATGAAATCTTAACGTCCACAATCTCATACATTCTAAATGTTTAAGTCCAAAAACCATCTCAAAACTACTAGCTCTCAACCAATGACCATAACATTTATGTAGAATAGCTTCAAAATTAATCCCAATGCAATTGCTACACTCCCTATTGCATCCAATTTTACTTCATTATCCCCATATGATGGAAACTATATTCTATTTCAAATAAAAACCTCGATACAATGGGATCATCAAAAATCAAACTTGGACAAAAAATATTGTATAACCTCATGATCATAATTATGAGGTTATATACATGGCAAATGATTCACTGATATTTCTACAATCTTGAAGGACATTTTTGGAATATCAATGCAAGGACAAAAAGAATTAAAAGAATCATATTATCAGTGGCATCCAAAAGAATAATGGTTTGTTCTTTGTGACGCTAAAGGTATTTACTTCAACCACCTTAAATATATTCTTTTTAAAAAAAAAATCAACAAAACATTTTGCATAATGCTCTTTCTTGGCCCTTGGAGAATAGCATGTTGGTTGAAGCTACAATGTCAAGGATCCAAAGAGAAGGGTGTGGCTTCATCTTCAACCTCATTGCGAATACCATCTTTTGAAGCCTCCAAAAGCAAGGGTGTGGTTTCATCCCCATAGATACCATCTTTTAAAGCCTCCAAACTTGACTCAACCTACAAGAGCATATTTTAAAATAGTTATTCATTAGGAATGAACAATTTATCATTCAATCACATGACTCTAAAAATGGTTTCTTTCATCCTCAAAGGTGTATTATGTCTTTATTTAATCCTTGAATGCCCAAATGTCCAAAATTAGTTGTTTTATGTTTTGTTATCTATTGGACTAAATAATTTAGGAAATTTCAAGGAAGGTAACAAAATGTCACAATAAACAAAAGAAATCCTATTGTCAATTTTTCAACAATAAAAACATGCTTTGATGGTTATTATGATTCATTCTCAACTTCCAAAGAAAAAAAATCCTATTTTCTAACATAGTCACTTCAAAATTAATTTTGCTCTGCACTTTACAACACATCAATTGGATTTGGACACAAAAGGAATTATGACTTTACAAGTGAGTCATTCATATTGAGCAAAACAACAAAGAGTTGCAAATCATCAAGATTCATTTTTATATTCCTAAGAGAATGTTACAATTGGTGTACCTTGCGTTGTTCATTGGCATAATTCACCCACAACGTTCCCAGTAGCAACACCACTCCTCCGACACATGTCCATACCCTGCAATCAGACCATCATTTTTAAGATAACTACACCTAATTACAACCCTTTCCCTACAGCAACCACTCTAAAACTGCCTAAAATGGACACTTTATAAATTCACATTTTATTCATACACTGTCCAAAAGACATGCTAAGAGATGCATTGGAATTCCTCTTTTGAATACGAAGAAAATTAAAGAAATCTAATGCTAGGAATAATGATAGGAAGCATCATCAGATACTTGTTTCGACGCTTTCATGTGTAATACATTACACCACAGGCAATCCCGACCCTGAACCATATGCCAGATTCAAGAGGAGAAATTGAATTTGGTTGATGAGAAGTCATACCCTGGGGCTGCAGACACATGAAAAATCCATCCCAAAGCGGTTCCGAGTGGTGGCTCTAATGTTATGGCCATCGTAATGACAAGGGAAGACGTATACCGGAGGGTTGCATTAAACCCTGTGTGACCCACGAAGCCTGGACCGAAGGCCAAAAACAGCGTGGGTAGCAAATATTCTACAGGCCGATTCCACAAAAGCGTCAAATTTTGTATCACACTGTTCACTTCATCAACTGCAATCGACCACTGACTTCCAACATTCCAGCTGGTTGGTTTGACATCTACCACATCATATATCCAGGGACATTGGATGTACCGGAAACCACTCAGCTACAAAAGATATGTACAGGCACAAGGTTTTAGGTCCACTGTTTTACCTTTCCTAACCCAACTGAAAGGGCCGCAGATCTCTCCTAACGAAGATACAGTCAGTCCTTCTAGTCCAATGCCTCCGAGTGCTAGCAGAACTGCAGCAATAGCAGTCACCGGGAATGCATACACATACAGCGGCATCCAGCCTGCCAGCAAAGTTGTGTCAGTAGCCTCCTAGAGTATGTCACGTCACGCAAAGTTGCGTCAGTATCCTCCCATTTGTTCTGAAACCCCTAAAAGCCCAAACTGCCAAAGCTGGCTGCTTCCATATCTATTAGGAGTTGAAATACATCATTTACGAAGCATCAAGGTAACAAAATGTACCAATAGAAGTCATGTCTTATCATTTTGAACAATAAAGATATGTTTTCAAAGTTACTACAATCAAACATCAGCTTCCAAAGTGCACTTTCGATTTCTAAATTCAGGAACTTTAGGGTTAATGCAAGCATGACATGATAAGTCACAGAAGAAAGGTGAAAAAATATACACATACCTCGTAAGTTTCGTCCAGCTGATAAGTGCACCACATACGCAATGGCTGCTGAAAAGGCAGCGAGATCTCCCAGCAAGGTGACCTCGTTGTCATTCTCCACATGAGAGGCCGCTGCAATCACCACCACACCTCCCATCCCCAACGCTACTCCGCTCAACTCTCCCGCTGACAAGGGTTGGCCCTGCAGAAACGCCAGCACTGCCAGCACAATTGGATTTGTGCAAACGAATAGCAAACTATGTGCCAAAGATGTATGGGATACAGACCAAACCTGCAGCACCAGAAAAAATTTAGACTGATTACTGGAGGAAAAGAGGTTTGATTCGTCTCATACAAAGTCGACTCACTCAAATTATGTAAAGAAGTCGTGATATTATTTGCAACGAAAAAGCAAATACTACTGCCTGATGTGCAATCTCGACGTGAACAGCAACGAGGAATTGAGGGATGCACTAGGGGATGCAAGAGCAGGCCTGCAGAAGAAGGCAATTTCATAATCAAGTTCCAAAACTCTAGAATTGGCTAGTGCTTTGAGGAAAGAAGAGTCGCGCTGTGTCCAATTTGAGTCCAAAGCTACAAATTGCACAGCAGGATTTGCGAGGCTTGAGACCCCTTCTACATAGAGTGCAAGCGTGCAAGTTTTCAGCTCTGCAAGAAGAGGCAATTCTGAAAGGGAATTTGAAACCTCAATGCAAAGGATAGTATATTGGGGACTCAGAATTGTGTGGGATCCAAAATCGAAGGAAATGGTGAATTCTCCCACTAGAAGTCGAGAGGTCTGACATCCCTTGTGCATGACATGGCAATGTAGCCTCACCCAGAGCCCAAAATGGAGAGCCAGTGCCACGCCGCTGAGCGCTAAGATGGTCACATTTGTGGCCTGCTTTGTTCGCTCACGTGTGTCCTTTGGCAGACTTAGCCATTGCCAGAGAAAGCCAGGCAGTAGAATATAAGAAGTTACTTGAAGCCGCCATCCTGCATTCGTGATGGGCGCCGCTCCTACCATGGACTTCGTCACCTGTTGCACAAATTATGGCACAGGAAGCCAAAATATATTCAAAATCTCAGAACCTGCATAACACTCCTGAGAATCTACACGAACACCCTTGCAACCAACGAACAAGATAACGAATCCACATTCATTTTGTGCACAATCTTGATCTCATTTTATGTTTGCAACGGCAATCGTATCTCACATTAGAATAATTGAATTCCTTCCATTCGGTCATTGGTTGACACATTTGCAATGAAACAAGCCTAGCAAGTATCTGTCCCCAAATAAATATGTGTTGCTTTTGTACGTCTCGTTCATATGATCTTTAGCACAATCCTCTTTCTTATTCTTGTTGATTGAAAATATTAAAATCCCTATGTGACACTCTTAGAATGCTACTACTCTTATATCCACGCATCACAATTCTACTACTCACAAGAAATGAATTCTTAAAAACGATGGGCTTCAACATGCCACTATTGCTTTTAACACTTATTTCATCTTCATTTGCCTACATAACTTTTGAACCGTTGTGCACCATTGCTAAATTTCTTCCTATAGTGGGTACAGATAAGAAATTGTTTCAAAAGTGAGCCCATTCTTCAATATTTCAGTACTCCATATTCAACAGTGGAAAGCGTGCAAACTGAATAAAATTCCAGCATGGAATGCACGCAAGAACAAACCGAAACCCGACACCTCAAAACTGACAAATATAATAAGATGAATAGACGTAAATTGGTCAGAATGACATACAGCTCCAGCCGCAGACACACCCAGCACTGCCAGCACCAGAAGGGGCCCAACATACCATGGCTTCGATTGCCCCTCTTTCAAACCTCTGTCTGCATTTTCACACCCTCCCTTTCTCAGTTTCGGATCATGTTTCCAACTTCAAGCTCCGGCAACCTGGTTGAAGGAGCTCCGAACGTCAGGAAGCTTCAGTCGTGACCCTGCCAGGCGATTGAGAACCAGAGGATAGCAGCAGCACAGAGTAACAGGGCCATAAACTTGAATTCCAATTCTCACGATTTGGGAGGAAAGATCACCTGAGGGTTTCGGGCTCCGACTTGCAACATGGGAGTCGACATTTGCATACTCCATGATGCGAAATGTGGCAGTGCTGGCGCCCTCTGAGTTGCAGTCTGAAGAGCGATTCCTCTTCAAAACTGTTGAGGCAAAGTCACGTGGTCGAGAGATCTCGGTCGGGTAGCCAAGAGTAGCATATTTCGGACACTGTGCAGACTGGTCTTCGTCTCACAGGGAATGCGAGACTATATATGGAGATTCAAGCGCAGCGGAGGTGCACGCCACCGTCGAGTCACTAACACGCGCTTTTCACATGTCACTTTTCAGCGCTGCGTCACTGACATGCACTCGGTGGCCTGGGTGGCTGATCCCACGAGGGTCTTGGTTCAGGGCTTTTCCAGGTGTATATGTTATTGTTTTGTAGATTAAAGGTAGTGACTTGGATGAAATATCAGTCGTAATTGAATAAAGCATAAGTACTTTATCCCACAAGTGTCTTGCGCGCGCTGTAGTTCAAGGCTTTGCCAGCAAACTTACTGCATATGATATTGTTTTGGGATGAAATATGAGTCGAAAGATTGGGTGCCGGCAATTCAAGAGTGTTGCTGGCACGGTTGTTCAATCAGACCTGCAAATGTACTGCACAGTGCGGGGACAAAAGGATACGTGATGCCTCTGTGTGCCATTGAATTTTCTTGGCAATATATACAAATACAAAGGTTGAGATTTTTTGTCACGCATGGCAAGCATTCAATTCATACGCAATCCCAATCAGGCATACCAGATATTAATTTCAAAAAAGGAAAAATCCGTCATTTTTTGGTAAATTGTTTCATTTAATTGTCATGGTTTTACATGATAATTTGTTAAAAAACATTGGTGATGAATGTTTTAAATTTGATTGCAGAGATATGTAGGCAACATCCATATGCCAATCATTTTTTCAACAAGCATCTCCAAAAAAAGTTTCAAAATTCTTTCTATAGAGATTTCAATGTTGCAGTGACAATGCCCTAATTTTGGAAATTGTAATTGATATTTGGTATACATGGTTGTCACTGCAACATAGTTGGTATGTCTGATATATCTATTTTCCAAAATTAGGACATCGTCATTGAAACATTGAAATCTCTACAGAAAGAATTTTGAAACTTTTTTGGAGATGCTTGTTGAAGGAATGATGCATGTATAGATGTTTCCTATATATGTGAGCAACCAAATTAAAAACATCCATCACCAATGTTTTTTTAATAAATTACCATGTAAAACCATGAAAATTAAATGGAACAATTTACCAAAAAGGATGGAGTTTTTTTTTGGAAATTAATATTTGGTATGTCTCATTGGGATTGTGTAAGAATTGAATGTTTGTCATGCGTGACAAAAAAATCTCAATCGTATTGTATAACATGCTAAGAAAATTGAATGGCACATATAGGCATTACGTATTTTTTTGACCCCCCACTCTATAGCAACCAATGATATTGATTTGTAGATGAAAGGTAGTGACTTGGATGAAATATAAGTCAAAATGGCTAAAAATTTGGAGAACAAAAACACAATTGTGGTTCAACTTTAGAGGTTTGTAATACTAAAAAAATTTGGAAAAATTGAAAAAAACTTAAGCTATAAGGGGAGTTAGTAGGATTTGGAGGATTGTTTGGGGAAAAACTAATTAAGACATTTTAATTAAGTAAGCACTACTTGAAATTTCAGCATCCTTGAAATTGCCCTAAAAACTTAATTTGAGGTTTCTAAAACCAAAAACTAAATTCAGTATTTGAACTTTATGGAGAGTAACTTGGAAATGTTTAGAAATGAGTTTTGGGCGACTTTGGGGGGTCTAATTTCTACTTAATCTAATCTGCCAACACCTATAGAGTGACCTAAAATGTCATTAGGAAGCCTTAATCCCTAAAGTTCCAAAGTCCCTTCAAGGGACTATTGGAATTTTAGGTAAAATTGTGTGACCTCAATTTTTGACCTGATTTTTTAAATCTTTCCTTAAAGATAGGAAATCACATTAGCTTTTTGGGAATACATCTTTTTATTTCAATCAGTACTCGGGAGCAAAAGTTATGCCACTCTAAGTAGTTTGCTCGGCAATACAAAAAAATCACAAAAATTTAATTCTTATGATAATTTTCTTTTAAAGATTATGTTTTTGTTTACATATGAAACTTTTATTCCTTCAATTTAGACTTGTGATGAGAAGGTTATGGACAATCTTGCTTTTGGAGCAATCTAAACATCTTCTTGAAGAAATAACTTATAGGATTCTTTTTTTGAATGCAATTTTCACAATTTTTCAAAAAAATTGTTTGACAAGGTTAATCTTGTTTGTTAGAACAATCTTACTATTGAAATTATTGTATTTCAATTTCATCTTAGAGCTACTAATGATCTAATTTTTCATTTAATCTCATATCTTCTTCTACTTAATAATTTTCTTAAGAATGAAAATCAATTTATTATTTTGAATTTTTTTGCCCAATTCTCAAATCAGTTCTTCAACATACAAAATTAGAAATTCAAAATCAATAGTGCAAAAACTTTAATTCAAAAAGATTCAAAGCCAAAAAATCTAGTTGAGCAAGGTGCTAAAAAAACTTGTTTCATCACTTTAAATGCAAATATCTTGCAATCTTTGTGGTCAAAGTTTCTAAAATTTCCTCCACACATTCTTACAATAGTCTAGTGCGAGATCCTATGGTTAGATATGAAAAGAAATTAAATTTTTGCTCTTTGCAATAGAAATGGCATTTTTGAGTCTTTTTTGATGGAAAAAGGTCTTGGGACTTTAGGGTATAAAATCAAATTTCGAAGTAAAATTAGTATTCCAATGGATTGGAGTATAACCATGGAGAGTTAGGGAAGATTTAAGGAGTGATTTTTGATGTTTTAAAGGGTTCAACTTGAGAATGAAATAGGGGCTGATTTCATGATTCAGGGTTGGAAAAGTCACCATGTGGAGTTTTAAAGCATCCAATATGGTCCTTCAAATGGTTGCCTTGGCTGCTCGGTCGGCGGTCCCACAAGTTTCACCAAGAATTATGATCCCTTGCCCTTTGCTAACAAGCACGCCATTGCCGCGCGCCCCTCTGAATTCTGAGGACTACCGCACTATGTGGGCTCTTTTTGGCAAGCCCGCCCAAAGTAAAAACAACAAGGCAAATACTTTCTCATCATTGTATGTTGGATTCTCTCGAATAAGTCGTCCTCCGTCTCCCGCTGCCACAGGCCCTTGCAAAGCTGCCATTTGCGTCTCCCCTCTGGATCTCCACCGTGGGCACCTCGACCTGCTGGGCCCCCCGAACAAGAACAGGGATTTATCAATTCAGGACCGAAACCTCACCCAGGGTTGGGGTATGGTCCAAGAGGCTCGGGAGTTTCAACGGAGCTGGATACTCGGATGGCGACAGGCAAGGTCCGCAGTTATCACGGCAGGTCCCTCAGTCATTTCAACCACATCAAGTCCCTCCTGTTCACAGAGATTTCATGGTAGAGGAGGAAACCCAAGCACTGCAGCCTTAGCCCCGGGTCCTCCAAATGGATGAGGCTCCAGGTCGTGGTGTATCTATCATGCAACGACAGAGTACAACATCCTACGTGGCCAGAGTTTCAGGTTCCATGCTGAATGGTTTCAGTCCTTGAGGGTCGAGGCAAGGGACAAGGACGAGGGCGAGAACAAATTCGTTACTAGGTAGTGCAATGTAGGTTTGTGCTTGTCAATATCAGAATAGATGCTTCTGATATTGTGCACCATTTTGCTTAGCTTGTGGCTATTTTTTGACGCAGTTTTAGCAAGTAGGAATCACATTTACAGTAGAACAGGAGATAGGCGAGCTATGTTTTTGAAGGCTCTTCTCCACCCTCGTTCATGCGTACAGAGATGCTACTGCACTGTTGCTGCTGCAATACCATTTTAGCCTTGCATCTTTATCTGGATCTAGACTGCGTTGACAACTTCCTCGTCATGATTTTTGCGGTCTTCAGAAGAAAAATCTGGGCTGTTAAAGTGCACCCTTTTTTCTAAGGCCACTGGCATTTGAGGAGTCACAGCTCTTTTTGTTGTCTCACAATGCCTTGGTCTCAATGCCTCATTACCTCTTCCAAATTCCACTCTGCTTCCTGGAGCCACTCTGGCTGGTAGTCTCGATAGTTGTAGAGCCGTGTCACACGTTCCTTTTCTTTTCTAGAAAATGAATACAGTAGTCTGCACGGGTTCTAATTATGAATGCAGTACTTCTTGCAGTTGGTGGACTTACTCTACGAAGGAGAACACAGTAGAGGTCAACATATTTCACTCACAACTTGTGACACGCACAAACCAAGCCAACTGAATGTCAGAGTCACCGCACTTGTACTAAATATCATATTAGAGCATCTCTACTTCAGCCGGCAAAACGCTAGAGAGCACTTGTTTTGTACTCCATACTAAATATCATGATAGAGCCACTCTCCTTCAGCCAACAAAACGTTGGAGAACGGTAGGCTGGAGTGGAGAAAGGAGCTTAGCGGAGTTTTGGACTCCACCACTGGGCACGGAAGGCTGGTCATGGGGGGAGATGCACGACAAACCGAGCAGAGATGTCGGCCCATCACTCCGGACTGCAGCAGCGTTTGGGGCATTTTTTGTGCTTTACCAGCTAATTTCCTTTGGTTCCCATATTGAACCGGGTTTTCAAGTAATGAGTCCGGCTATTTCTCTATTTTTTACTCAAAAAAGAAAATATTTAGGTTTTTGCACCGGTTTTTGGTCGATGCTTGCAAATTGCAACCGGTTTTTTACCCAATTCTTCCGGCTTACAATGAACTAACCGGCGGTTCTCCCCGAACGTTGGACTGCAGTGCACGGCATCAAATCCGGCGGTGACACGTAGCAGGTTGTGTACTCTCCGCTTTCCCTGTTCATCTACAGACTCTGTTCGTCTACTCGTAGAAAGCTCTTTGTTGCCTCTTTTCAAATCAGGGATTGTCTGCTAGAGGCGACTGATTGAATGGCTACAAATACACTTGATACCTCAGCCTTGCGTCTTGCGTCATGGTTGTTCATCTCTTGGTCCTCCATTATGCCGGTCTGCAATGCAAGAAGACGTGGTGGAGTGCAGATGCTCTTAGAATCGTCAGACCTTGCGATGCCTACTACACTATAGGTTGTTATCAAATTGGGCACAATGCAATTCTTCTTTCCCCTCAAAGTAGTGAGATAAGTGCACCTTATTGGAACCATTTCTAAAACTGAACCGAAAAAATTCTTGAATAAAATGTAGATTTCCTATTCATGAGAAGTTGGGGATTGATTGAGCACACCTATGTTCAGCACTTTTAAAATTCATACGGTGACCAAAAGTACATGCTAAGTGAATCTGGGATCCCATATTTACTCCCAACAAGACCCACCAAGGATCAAGACACCCTTGCATTAAGAAGAATGCTCAAATGCTTATTCAAACAATTTTAGGTGTATCGTACGCATGCCAAAGACTGGTCATATTCGACTTCGCACTAGTTTCCTTAAGAACATGAATTTTGGAGTTGACAGCGGCCTGTTGCGAAGTTGCACTACTTACATTCGGAAGACGTATAGAAAGCAGCATCTTTGCTTACGGGAGGTCAAACTCAAGAGGCCAGCACACCTGCAATCCAATCTCACGATTCCAACCGAGCCATCACATGGTATAGTACGCTGTTCTTGACTCAAATAATGGTAGTGGTCTCTAATTCAAACGATACCAACTCCTTGCGGACTGGATGAGCTTACCTACTTACATTCATGCACCAATTGCAAATGGTGATTTCAGTGTAGAAAACTTTGAAATATTTACGAGGCCTCAGAGGATGGAGAATGAATATATTTCAATATTCCAATACGTGATGAGATTCCAAATGTACAAAGACTGCCATTCTAATCTTGGTACTTCATAGAGGACTTCTCAAAGCCAATAGTGGGGAACTGCTTGGCAAACTCTTCCACTTCGACCTTCAACTTCCCAATTTCTGCCTGCACCTCTGGATCTGTGTCCACAGCAGCTCTGAAATCCTTCATCTTCGTCCCTGCAAACAGAAATCAAGGTGCAGTGACAACTTAAATTACAAACATCAATAGGAACTAATGACATCTAAGACATCCATAAAATTAAGTCTTGAGTACTGGTGACATGGAACCTTTTGAGGGTAGTGCCAACTAAGTTATCTAGTGTTCAGATGAGAAAAGCAAGCAGATTTAAACTGACATACTCTCACATGTGCAGACAACAGCTCATTAGCTTTAGGAGTACTCACTTGTTCAAATCAAGCTCAACTTTACAGAACAAGGTGTCATGGATCCCTTTATATGCCAGTTCACAGGATACTCAATAACCGTTATCTAGTATAGACCTACTTGTCCGATGCTACATCTGTCAAATGCAAGGAAGTTAGTAAATGTGTCACCTGTTGACTTCTTGACCTTCACAGCAATTTCCACTGCGCGGTCAAAATACTGAGCTACTTTTTCAAAATCCTCCTCACAGAAACCTCGGCTTGTCAATGCAGGGGTTCCTGTTCCGAGCCAGAGCAAAACTCATTAGACAATGATGAACCATCACCACTACATCTAAAAGGATCATAACCGAAATCACTAATAAACTATCACTAAACCATCCACGAGAGCGGGCAACAAGGCCTCTCTATTCAATCATCCACGAGATTTGTGACCTGAGATTCACTATGCTTTCATGTCAGTGGTACTTTTGTCCAAGCTAGCCATTCAAACACTGTATATGAAGCTCACCCATGCGGATGCCTCCAGGAACCAAAGCGGATACATCTCCAGGAACAGTGTTTTTATTTGCTGCAATATTAGCAAGCTCCAACACTCGCTCCACTCTTGCGCCGTCTATACCCTGATAAAACTTAAAAAAACTCACTTATCATTCTTAGAACCCAATTTCTAAAAGATGAAAACAGTGTAACCAAAACAGCAGCTAGAACAGGATAGAGGTGCATACCTTGAGCTTAAGGTTAACTAGAACCAAATGGTTCTCCGTTCCTCCAGACACCAACTCATAACCTCGGTCCATCAAGGCCTGCGATATTAAAAACATTTGAACAAGAAAATTAACGTGTGAAGAGTGCACAAGTATCTGACAATTTAGTTTAGCAGCAGATCACAACAATATATACCGGTAACACCAGATAACGTAGGCCACAGTAATCTTGAAGATCTAACACTTCAGAAGGCTATGCATTCAAATAATAATAACAACCATCAATGAATGCTGACATGCAGATCTATTGCATCCAAAGTAATGCTAAGCAGATTAACAATCTTCTATCCACACTCTCTTGGTGTTTGCAATGCAGTTACCAGGTTCTCATTTATTTTGTATCTTGTACCATGGCATCAGCGGAGTTCACACTGACCTTGGCAAAATGTGCAGAGTTACTGAGAACTCGTTTCTGGTAAGCCTTGAACTCGGGGGTTGCAGCCTGTATACAGCAGTCAGTCCCCACCTTCTCAAGGCTTCAAGGAATATTAATAAAACCATCAACAGTTCACCATAACAAAAGAGCTAACTGACCCTCCCAATAAACTGTAAAAGATTACAACAAAAGTGGTGGACTATTTGCAATTTGATGGCCTAAATTTACAATATTACCGACACCCTGTTGTCCAAATGAAATGAGAGCATGAGAAACGACAACTTGCCTGTTTGAGGGCAACAGCAAGACCTGTGATAGTGTGGTTGTGAGCACCTCCTTGAAGTCCTGGAAAGACAGCTCCATTGATTTTGTCCTCATAGTCATAGAAAATCTGCATACAATAGGATGGATCCGAAAATCAAACAGCACGCACACAAGACTGTGCATAAACTGCATACTGCATACTACGACGCAGGAAACGAATGAACGAAAAATGGCTGCCAGAGGGAAAACAAATTAGTATCTGACATACCTGTTCGCCCTTCTTGGTTGTTTCCTTCAAGCCTTTGCGGTAGAAGATCATTGCCCCCCGAGGACCTCGAAGCGACTTGTGGGTAGTGGTAGTGACTACATCAGCAAAGTCGAAGGGAGATGGGACAACACCAGCTGCCACCATCCCACAAATATGGGCCATATCGGCCAGCAGAATTGCCTTCTGCTTGTCACAAACCTGCATAAGAAAGCATCAGTAGCAGGTCATACATGATGAAATCGTTCAACTTATCCTCACATTAAACTGTAGCGGAGTAAAGTCGTATCTGAAGCTTCGTACGGTGCAGGTGTATTCGGTGTACCACAACTCATCTCAAAAGATTCCCTATTAGAGTAACAGTTATTTGGGGTAAGATAATGTTAATCTGAGAGCTAGCATCGGATAAATGTTACGATAATGATAAGTTAGTTTCAAATTAATGTTAGCTTAACACTTGCCGATGTAATGTCAACTTAAAGCCAATGACATCACATCACATTGACATTAAGTTAAGACCCTTTGCGTTACAGTAACATTACCTTGACATCAGCATAATGTTAACTAAGACTGTCAACTCAGCATTGACAACTTTATCAATCAAATGAGATGCGCAGTTCTCGTTTCCAAACCCACCTTGCGCATACGAGCATAGTCGTAGTGACGGGCATAGGCACTGGCGCCAGCCACCATCAACTTTGGTCTGAACAAAGCCGCAGTTTTCTCCATCTGAAAGAAAGCAACTTCGCCCGTCAGGCACAAATCGCCAACTCCCAAATGATGCCTATCAAGAAGATCGGGAGGACAAATATATGTATTCATCCTCGACTGACCAAACGGCCAAATTAGGTTGCTCCCATATCTTTAGAAGCTGAAATTAGTCAAGTAGGAAGCTTCAAGAAAAGTAACAAACTGTACAAAGGAAAGAAGAAATCATAACCTGCATTTTGAAGAACAAAAATTTGTCTTGAAAGTAACTATAATCAACTATTAGCTTTTAAGGTGGAATTTGTATAATTAGCTTGGCGACTTAGGAGTTAAGTAGGGAGACAGGCTCTAAATATGTAATGAATAGCCCGGTAATGAACAGCATGCAGTGAATACCGTATCATAGTCTATATAACCAGTGGACTCGTCCAGTCTGTAAGGCATGGTCTCGAAGAAAATAGAAACAGCCGAGATTTTCTTTTTATCCGTCTGTTGAACACGAAAATGAGAAACAGTTGAGTTAAGACATAAATTCTGGGATTCAAAAGATTTCGAAAACGTGCAGCTACTTAATGAGCAAGAGAATTATCTTGACGATGACATAAAAAGATTTGATGCAGTAAAGCGTACAAGAAAAAAAAAAGAAGAAAAGAGGTAATTTCAAATTAGCTAGTCAGTATTCATACCTGGTATCCATGAGACAAATGACCACCACTGGGAAGATCCAACGCCATTATGCGGTCATGTGGCTTCAAGAGAGCCGTATAGACCTGAAAGTTGGATGGTGATCCAGAGAGGGACTGCACATTCACTGTTCCCCAAGAAATGAATGTCAGTACAGTATGCTTCACGAAAGCGGTCATGAACAATTCCTGGAAAAGAATATTTAAGTATAGGGCAATGCCGAGGAGGGCGAAGTACTCCTTGTCGTCGGGAATTGCGCAGTGCCCCTTGTCGTCGGGCACATTTTGCTGCGCAATTCCCGACGACAAGGGGTATTGCCGGCGTACCGCCAGCCAGGAAATCTGCCTGAAATAGATCTTTAGAAGAAACCCTTCTCGGGTACCCCACCGGAGTCTCCACTCATCACAGCCCTCCACTGGCTGCTTGCTGGAAGAGCCGAAGTACTGATGTGATGGATGACGTTTGAGTTGGGGTTCATTTAAGATGACTATGTTGAATGATAGATGAAAATACAAAATATGGATAGTAAAAATTGTTTCTTGGATGAATACTGGATGACACTGCAAATAAATAGATGACACTGTGAAAATTGTGGATGAAATTGTAAAATTTGTGGACGAAAACATATTTTGGAAGAAGAAGTGGATGAAAATACAAAATGATACTTCCTTTGTTTCTAAATATTACCAGTGTTCTCTTTGTATTTTACAAAGGAAACACGCGTATCATTCATAAACAGAGGGAGTAAATAAAAGAACTCAGTGACATTCTGAGTATGAAATGTTCATACATTCAAACTGTGTGCAATGGTTTTTTTGTATGATGCTGAAATTTACATGCACTCAAACTTACAGTGGTCCAGATTTGAGCATACCGTAATTTAATGAACAGAGAGAAAAAGACAACGATGGATGAGAAAGAAACGTTCGAATGATAAAGAGAGAGGTAGGAATATAACGAATGGAAAAGCCCGTGGTCACGTGTTCCACGAGATTTCCCGTGTAAAGCCCAAATTACGAGTCGAATTTTTAACCGAGCTACAGTATTTCCTGGTATGTGTGTACAAAATTAGAAACGGCAAGAAGAACAGAAAGACAGACCTCCCCATTTCTCAGGGTCAAGGCGAAAAACTGCAAGAGCCCTCTCTTGGCACAATCTTTCGGCCATATCCATGAACCTGCAAATATCAGCACCGGTGACCACACATAATTGACTCCGACACAGTAGAAGAAACCCGTCCAAAGGTTTTTCATTCAATATACATGTGAAATTGTATTTGCTTCAAATTTCATTTTTTGTGATATCATTTTTTTAACATATGGCTTTCAAGGGCCGCAGCAAGGATAGACACAACACATAATCCATGGCAACCCGGAATAATTCTATAAACCATGGGAATCCCCATCAAGAACAAGTAGAAGGAACTGGTTCTTTCCCTCATGCGAACAAGGTTAGCACGAGGAGCCCCCGATGCGAGCAATATCAAGCATGGGCAGTTGAACCGGGAACCTCATGGATTCAACCATATGTCCCTACCACTTGGCCAACACCCAGGGTAGTTTAAGGTCGTTCCAGACCATGGTATCAAATATTTGACTGCGATTTTTGATCCTAAGCTTTGTTTTTAGTGATGATTTTTTAAAAAAAAATTATTTATGGAAAGTGCTGTAATTTGTACTTGGGAATGTTGTTTGCAAAAATCTTGAATTTTTATGAAATTAATTTTTTTTCATTTAATATTTCCCACACTATTCAATTGTACCAGCTTATAATTTCTGGACGTTTCAGTAGATGCCATATTTAATTCATTTCTAACGGACCTGACCACAGCGTAGGGTACCCCTGGAGGGTGAGTCTTCTACCAGTGGCACAGTAATTCAGGTTCATTAATACAAATTTCAACATTCACCAAGATAAGTTCCAAGGAGAGGGGACGCACTCGTAGCCAGCATAGTAGCGAGCACCAATATATCCTTCATTAACATTGTTGGTCATCACTGACCCCACGGCCTGCATGACTGAAACGGAGGTGAAGTTCTGGGACGCGATCAGCCCCAGCCCCTACAAATTGTCAAGCAAGTCACAAGAGGGGTAAGTCATCAACCAGTCGACACAATTGTTCAGCCTTCTAGCAGGTACGATATACAGGACTCAAACCAAGGCCCGGTAGACAGCAATGCAACAGGGTATACAATACCTTCCATTGCCGATTCTTCTCGCGCTCAATGATGTCAAGGATCTCCGGGTCGACCTCCGAGATGTCGGTGTTGAGCTGCTTCGGCGACTGTTGCACAGCATTACACGTAATTCATTGAAAGCCATTTCTTCATTTGAAAATTGACAAATGCCAGGCGGCAATGGATCCAATTCTATTCCAAACGTCATAATATGAAGCCTGAACCCCAGAAACCTTCCAACTGCTGAACTCGTACAAGACCAAGGATTCATAGTTTAAAATGGACCAATTCAATTGATCATATTGTGATAGTACTAAGATACAAATGGGACAGAATTTCTTATCATCTGAATCAGAGAAGAACATGGCATGTGCAGGTTAAAATCAAAATAAAACTGTGCGAAAGCAAGACCTCGTACGACCTACTCCAAACTGCTAATTAACAAACATGAGGCGCAA